>CP136066.1:82663584-82938584 GCA_032622095.1 Siphonodentalium dalli
AGAAAATTTAACAACAAAAATTTATTTGTCAGAATGGAAAGGTTATATTTGAGGTACGCATTGAGGTAGAAATGGCAACACAAACATATATATATAGGGTCTGGTCTATGAAGAACCCAATCAACCAATCATGACACTCCAAATTAAATTAAATTAAATTATATTATTACAAATCCTAATCATGAAGAGAAATTATCGCCAGCCGTTGCCACAAAGAGTTTAGTAATAATCATCAGCCTGTTGATGGTGGATTGTAAACGGAAAAAGAAGAAGAAAAAGAAGAAGGAATTTTTTCATAAATAAATCTTCAATCACCAGCATGAATGTATCTGCTCTCGTCGCTAGAAATGTATCCGTAAAAATATCTGCTCTCGTCTCGAAAAATCTCCACCAACTCAGGGAGACCAGGTTCTGCCGTCGACCCTTGTACAAGTTTGTGACACGCTCCAATGTTTCCACTCCATATAGTAGAAAAGTTAAAATGATGATTCTGATGAACGTTTGACGCTTCGTTGAAAATCAAAAATGGCGCTCTGGAACGTGTTGCGGTTCGTTGTGCCATCTCGCGCCGAATGTTTGGTTCTTGGCGACCAATTTTCGATTCTTGACGGCCTGTAAAACCAAAATGATTGGGTGCTAGAACCAAATATCCTTCATATTAATTTGTTACAAGTCGGTTCTGTATACAGCCAAACAAATGTCATGGATAACCAGTTGACTCCAAATAGTATTTCGAGTGTGGTAGTCACCCCGATATCCTTGCATATTCGCGCGGTGCCACTCAGCGGTCGTGTATATAGAGTAGGGACGGTGCCATAAGTATAGCCCCTTCCAAGTTTTCGAAAATTGGATTGAAGTCTAATATGATACTCGTTTCTAAATCGGTTCTGCGTGACCAGAACCAAGTACCCATTATAAACACAACTGCATGAATGACTTGACACAAGGGGTGTGAAAATAGCACATGGACCATTTTCGAGAAGGGTTCGAATTTCCCCCAATTCGACCCCATGGCCAGGTAACCCGCCATATACACACACCCATGGGCACACCCCACCCATGGCCATTATAGCTTGGGGTATTACAAGAGGCGAACTTAAATTGCATAATTTATGGACCGTTCGCGAGAACGGTAAGGATTTAGCCCAATTGTCATGACTAAATGGGTGGGTGGCCCGCACCATATACATGCACCACAGAAGCACTCACACCCCTGAGCTCCATGCACTCCAGATGTATAAAAATGGCATATTTATTATAATTTGGACCATTTCCGAGAACGGTTCGGATTTCGACCAATTTGAATATATACATGGCTCGGTTGTCCGCCCCAAATATCAGCTCGAAACACACAGCCAGCATGCATGGGTCAAATTGGTCGAAATCCGAACCGGTCCATATGGTCATCTGGGGTGGCGGGGTCAAGCTGCCGCTGTTTGTGGGGGGGGGGGGGGGGGGGTTGCATTGGGTTATATAGGATGAAATCTGATCCGTTCCCTAAAACAGTCCAGTCATGGATTCAAAATGATTGAACTCGGAACCGTTCTTGGAAATAGCCCGTATGCAATTGGTATATTTCGGGAGTTGACACCCAAGGGTAGGGCTCATGAATTAGGTGCTTCTATTTTGGGGCGAGCCATCCGCCCAAGACAGGGACGTGGCGACAGGGGGCGGAGGTGTCTGGAGTTTCTCACACCCCCCAACTTAATTATTTTTTTCAACAGTTGGACATTTCATTCCTGACACAACATTAGTTGGAAATTTCACCCCAGCAATATAGGTTGCAGTTGTTTTTTGACCACTATTTACATATTTTCCTACTTATGGTAAATATTTTGGACCCTTAGGGGGGTATCAGGTTGGAAATTTCCAACACTTGGAAAGCTTGTGTCCTAGTCCCTCCCCGTGACCAGTCAAAAACTGCTAGTTAATTTAGGTAAACAATTTTTCCAGCTCTATATATAGGAAGGATTGAGGCCAGTCTAGATGATAGGATTTTGCGAATTTCTTGTTCACAGTTCAAATTTTTTCTACACCGGCCGAACCATGGTCGGCCCGGTGAGTCTTGACCACGACAAGGATCAATACAACCTGCTAATACGTTTAAAAAAAAACAATATTTTACTACATTTGGTCAAAATTGTGGACTGAAATGGTCCTCAGTTGGAAATTTTCCAACCTAAGGGTGAGTATGAGGTTTGAAATTTCCAACACTAGAAAAGCTTGAGGCCAGTCTAGATCCTAGGATTTTGAGATTTTCTTGTTTATATTTCAAAATTTTCTCACACCGGGCCGAACCATGTGTCCCGGTCTCTCTCTTGTAGCCGTGTGCATTTTGTCAGCAGTTATAAACCACTAAATGTTAGGATATATGCAAATTTTAGGTTTAAAAATCGGAATGTTCTCATACCGGGTATACAGAACCATGAAATACCAATGTACACATGTCCATAGCCTGTTTCGAGTAATATGCATAGACTCTTGTCATTTGATTGCTGGTGGGTTAACTATATTGCTCATATTACAAACAGGGGGAACATTATGGAACAATAACTGTGTTAATATAACTCGATATTTTCTTCAGACATTAGAACATTTTTGTGGTCTATTCGGTGATATCAATTTTAAACGATATAACGTATTTACGAAGTAATATAACTTTCAGAAACAGAGACACCACACACGTGCTTATAACATACACATAGTGTCATAAGGCATTGTATCCACACGCACTCATAATTGTTGGTCATTTAATGAACCAAATAGGGAACTCAAAATATTCTTTGATTCCATGTTCTGGTTCTATCCTGGGAACCAGATATAGAGAACCAAAATATGTCACATTCGCTCTTCCATCAGGACAAAAATTACAAACAATTTGGTTTCACGTGGAACCAGATTGTCTGTTTTCAACATGATTAGGTTCATTAATTTGGTTCTTCGAAGAACCAAAACATGCTTGGTTCTTCTTTTGGTTCTTTATTTCGGTTCTTCGCGAAGTACCAAAACATATGTGTTTGGTTCTTCTTCGTTTGGATCCCCTACTGGGACAAACTATGGACCTGTTTTGGTTCCCCGAGAAGCCAAAACTTTCTCCGTGTGTAGGTTCTCATCAACCCCCACCATACTCCGTCTGTCACCTCGTAACACAAATGCATGATAATAGCCGACCTTATATCATCGGGAAATAAAATTAATCGGCAAACCGGACCGAACGTAGATCCAAACTTGATCTGTTTTTTTTTGCGTGTGATCAAACAATTTATCAATTTTTGAAACGATCGGACAGCTGTAAATATAGAATCAAAATACTCAGCAGCTTCTAAGTTTTCAAGGATCATCATCATGGTTGTGGCAAAAAATTGACAGACCGCGACAAATTTGAAATTGATGTGTGTCCCTTACAAGTAAGCTCATATTCCGCATAGTTATGATTTATTTAATTGTTTACTTTATATATCACCTGAGACGGACACGTCCGAATCGTATCTCTGTCTGAGTTCTTACAAATTCAAGAACATGTGACATATCAGTCGATACACAGATTGAATTATTGTCTAGAACTGTGAAGCCCATTTTGCTATATGGTTGCGGGATATCAAACGCAATATATTCTAAAATTAGAGAAAGTACAATTGAAATTCATCAAGTATATCCTTTGACTAAAGCCGAGTACTCCAACTACCATGGTGTATGGGGAAACAGGCGTACATCCACTGAGTGTCGACATTATAATTAGAATGCTCAACACGGAATGCATCAGAGTTAGCCCTTTAAGAAACAGAATTCTACCCCGCCACCTTACTGAGCAAATAAACATTTATAACTTCTGCTCAATTCTAAACACAACCGATACTATGCATATGAACAAGTTGTGTGGATAGTTCACTCCTCGCTGAGGTATACCCCACAATAATGAATGGTACAATTGGCATATTATGCCATATCCATTCGGATCACCGCTGCACCACCTTACGTTTCCATCTCTATATATACATGTGGCGACGGTAAATGGTTTACGATGACTTTATTAAATTTCAATGTTATGCTTACCATTTTATTTGATTACACCATCATGCTATTGATTATATATTGTTTTGTTCGTATATTACACTTGTAATTAGAACAGCAGTAAAGAATCTTGAATCTGCATGTTGAAACAGTCATCACCGACATCAGCGACCAGACATCAGGATTAGAAAAGCGTGCAAGGCCAGCAAAGTAATCAGTTATGTCATCTTGATTACTTGTTAATTATCTGACCTCAGTTATGTTAGACTTAGTTCATTGTCGTTACGGTTGGAATGCACACAATAATTTGCACGATTTTTATGTCAAAATTGTTAGGGTTACTAGCTATAGGGTTTATCGTATATACACTCCAGTGGTGTGTAAATTGATTACCACATTCGGTAGGTGTCATTCATGGAAGGGAATGACCTGCTTCGAGCGGGCGACAACTTCAATACGTAGCGCTGCTTTGGTTTTTCATCACTGACAATCTTATCGGGCGCATGTAAATCCCGCAATGGTCAATCTATGAGCGCGTCAAATACCCTTGATTGGATAATTTCGCCCAATTTGGGCGGTTCTATGATGGCTGTTTCTCATCTGACGTGTGTGTCAGGATAGAGGAGGTGGAGGATTTGTGTAAATGTTAGCCCAAACTACATTTCCAAGTAACGATGGTTTGTTGTTTATTTTGAGGAATCATACCACATCAGATGAATTCAGCCCAAATATGTTAACAGTTGTCGTGTAAAACATTTGCAGTAGGTTAGCGTTATTTGGTATTTGCTGATGTAGTTTAACATGGGGAAAATAGACTACTACGTTTGAACGGCATGTGCATTTGTCGTTTTTTAATTATAACAACATGATAATCAATAACAGAGGCAGTCTCTGTCAAATACAGTCGCTCTATTTACGATACTAATTGGGGAACTTTCTAAATTAAATTACGCGTAAACCAGCGTAAACGGATACCTGCTGCAAATTATAGAAGGTGCCGGAGTCGGCCTACTCGCCACAGGGCTAACTCGCCCCAGTCGACGTGTGCCAGCTCGGGACACACTATAAAATGTATACCGAGGCCGAGGCCGGCTCGGAATAAAAGGTGTATACGGGGTGTTATATGGCGTTTGGTCCGTTGTTTCTCAATGAATATTATTGAAATTTGGTGTATATGTCCGGGCTGGGACATGGAATACAATAACGTTTGAATTGTTTTTAAATTTACAAATTTGTTGATTTTATTCAACTTTTTCGTTCTGAAACACACTATACGCGTCGTTTCGATATCTAGTTTTACTTAGACATTTCAGCTTTCCAGATTCATAATCGCTCCATTGACTGTAACAGATGAAATTATCCCCCTCTTTAGGCTGCCTGTAGTCACTGATTATATGTGGAAATAATCTGTAATAAGATGTAGCACAGTTTTATTTTATATTTACATGTAGTGCTGTTTTTTATACAACAATTCCACCCAGGCTTCTCAACGGTACTCAGTACCGGTACCGCGTACTCGGGCATTTTTTTTGCGGTAACGGTACTGGTGTGCAGATCCGCCGGTACTCGGTACTGTGGTTGAATATATGCAACCTCGTAGATCAGCAGGCTGTTTGGCAAAATACAGTAGTATCAAGTTTCTCTCTTTAAACTACACGCGATGCACATCGATCGTGATTGTATTCATGGCGCGAGAGGTCGGTCACGTAAGGGTGGTTCCTGGTTTTTATGTGTCTATTATAACTCTTCAATGGTTGAATTCCAATTCTTTGAAAGCACGGCCTTGTGATATTGTTTTAATCTTCAAAGATTATTTTGTGTTGGGAACTTGTGATTGCAACTTATGTTTTTGCCTTTATTTTTGCCCATGTGCAGTTGTGGCAATTATACACTAAACCCAGTTACAATTTCTTATCATTTATTCACCAACGACCCCACCCACAAGTATGGCCACACACGATTTGATTAATCACATACACACGTACCCGTTCACATGTCGTATCAGTTTGCATATATAAGGTAGACCATTTTGAATTTAAATGGGACTCATGGAACCTCCAGCTATATAATAAAATCGGGAACGAATATCCACGAACCGTGCACAATGTACATGTAATTTGCTGAATAGACATGATTGTTCATATTTGGTATAGGAACTCGTGGAGAGAAATTGTTGCCTAACTTGACTAATTATTGTTTAGATTTAAAATGGCCGACCGCGCGACTTTGCAATACATTTATTCTGATTGAATATTGTGAAGTGAAAACCACCGACGTGTGTCGCGTCACTTTCTATCAGTTTATCACACACAGAAGAACAATAAGTTAAAACCACAAAACGTGTGCAACGAATAGTTCCATTTTGGTTGATTGAATTGTCTATGTTGTCATTTGCGCATCGCTAAACTCTACGGGAAAGTTTGTTAGTATATTCCAAAATGGTATCTAATATCCCAAAATAGTTTCTTTATTCTGATATCAAATTATCATTAGTTCAAGTTAATAATAGAGTTCGTGGCTTGTGATTTTCAACACTGTATTACCTCCAGATATACCTAGAACTATAAAATGGCTTACCAGTACCGGTACCGGAACCGCGGTACTAGCAAAGTATCGATACCGGTACCGGCATGTGTGGTACCGGCGGTACTTTGAGAAGCCCGATTCCACCTAGATCATCATGTGATCGACCATACATGGGTGTGATGACCTGGTTGAATTAAGAGCGGTTTGATGGATCACTTCTGTCTTCGAGCTAGATTATACTTATGCTATTTAATGGCATGTTTCTAGCGTGGAGGGGTAGATATTCTTGAGACCCCACTACTCTTCAATTCACACCAAGTTCTCAGCTGTCATGTTCGGATATTAGAACCCATAGCCATAATATATGGTTTATTTTGTGTATACTAGTATAATATAGTTATTTTCAGTACCTTTATATACCAGTAGTGTGGATAACAATGCATATATATATATATATATGTGTATATGTATATTGATTCAACGGATTCAGTGGTTTTGTTCATTAGTCTATCAAATTTGCGGGGAAAACATGGCCACCAGCAATACACCCTGCCAAATTTCAAATTTGAATCAATTGGCGCACCCTGCAGCCAGCATTTATTGGAGAACTTTTCTCATTTCGGCCAATTTGGCCGGTTACTTCATGTCTGTTTTTCATCTGACGTGTGTGTCGAATAAATGATGTGGAGGATTTATGTAAATGTTAGCCCAAACTACATTTCCAAGTAACGATGGTTTTGTTGTTTATTTTGAGGAATAATACCGCGTCAGATGAATTCAGCCCAAATATGTTAACAGTTGTCGTGTAAAACATTCGGCAGTAGGTTAGCGTTATTTAGTATTTGTGGATGTCCTTTAACATGGGGAAAATAGACTACTGCGCTTGAACGAGCATGTGAATTTGTCGTTTTTAATGTATAGCAACTTGATAATCAATAACAGAGGCATTCTCTGTCAAATATGGTCGCTCTATTTACGGTATTAATTGCGGAACTTTCTAAAGTAAACTACGCGTAAACGGATACATACGGTAAATTATAGAATGTGCCGGAATCGGCCTAATCGCCCCAGGGCCAACTCGCACCAGTCGACGTGTGTCAATTCGGTACCTACTATAACATGTACCCGAGGATAAGTCTGGCTCGGAATAAAATATGTATACGGGTGTTATATAGCGTTTTGTCCGTTGTTTCTCAATGAATATTATTGAAATTTGGTGTATATGTCCGGGCTGGGACATGGAATACAACAACGTTTGAATTGTTTTTAAATTTACAAATTTGGTGATTTTATTCATTTTTTTTTTCGTTCTGAAAACACACTATAAAGTGTATATAATATAATAACGAACACGAGACATACATAATTTATAAACTGTTAACAAAAGATATCAAATTCAATACATGACAAAGATGACTCAGTGGAGTTTATAAAGTGAACATAAAAACATTGAGGTAAGAATCTTTTTAAGGAATGCAACTTTATTTAATGATAATAAACACATAAATTAAAATAACAAACATGAGACATACATAATTTATAAACTGTTAACAAAAGATATCAAACTCAATACATGACAAAGATGACTCAGTGAAGTTTATAAAGTGAACATAAAAATATTAAGGTAAGAATCTTTTTAAGCATTACCAAACCGTTTAGCACAGACCAGTCAACTTAACTTATCCGATCATCACCAAACTTCATATTTATCTTGATATTGATCTATCAGATGAGAGCCATCAAATATTTTTTTAATTTCATAGGAAAAAAATGGTCGCCAGCGGCCATATTGCATTTACGTTATATGTTATCGCGTTATGTCGATATCTAGTATTACTTAGAAATTTCACCAGATTCATAATTGCTCCATTGACTGTAACAGATGAAATTATTCCCCTCTTCGGATAGAGTGTCACTGAAACTTTATTTTGTCAGACTGTCTGTATAATCACTGATTATATATGGCAATAATCTGTAATAAGATGTAGCACTATTTTATTTTATATTTACACGCAGTGCTGTTTTTATACAACAATTCTAATCCCCCCTAGATCATCATGTGATCGACGATACATCGCGCGAGGACCTGGTTGAATTAAGGGGGGTTTTATGGATCACTTCTGTCCTCAAGCTAGATTATACTTATGACATTTAATGGCATGTTTCTAACGTGGAGGGTTAGATATGCTTGTCCTTTATCACGGTGATTCCTATCCGATCGAAACATCACAGGCACATTCGCCTTGAGCGTCGCCCCGTATCACTAACTGGGCTATATCTTAATCCAGCTGATGAATTCGAGTCCAGATGTTCTGTATTGGTCACCACATAAGGTCGGAGTCATTCATGTTAGGGTGCTGTATAATGAGATTTATCGATACTACGTTCGATTAAAAGATTATCGGATCTCCTGGTGGCTTGTTATAATCGCAACAAGAGGAATTTCGATGGTGTCTAACGATTCCCGATAGTGACAACAACATTGTTCTCACGCACTCACCATTCTCGCACTCAGTACATACTATACAGCTTATATTGTTCATGATTACCAACGACTGCGCTTTAATCAAAGCACTTCTCGCCCGAGACAGTGTTCACATAGTGAACATGTTTCAGATATACCGATATCCCGTAGTAGTGTGCTATACTATATAGTGACAAATTGTTCTTCAACAGGGATGCACTTGACTCCCGTTGAGGGACAAATATTGTTCTTCGACAGGGATGCACTTGACTCCCGTTGAGGGTCAAATTGTTCTTCGACAGGAGGTACTTGATGCCCACTGAGTGACAAATTGTTCTCCAACAGGGATCCACGTG
Source organism: Siphonodentalium dalli (assembly GCA_032622095.1). Lineage (NCBI taxonomy): Eukaryota > Metazoa > Mollusca > Scaphopoda > Gadilida > Siphonodentaliidae > Siphonodentalium > Siphonodentalium dalli. Next base: position 82,672,942 of record CP136066.1, read on the forward strand.
ACACCCTTGCGGGACAAATTATTCTTCGACAGGGAGGTACTTGACCCCAACTGAGTGACAAATTGTTCTTCGACAGGGATGCACTTGACACCCATTGAGGGACAAATTGTTCTTCGGCTGCTAACACTCCAATTGAGAGGCAAGTTATCCGTTTGGAGGGGTGGTTAAATAGTGCACCTCAAGATATGCAAATATTGCCTCTCCGAGGAGCAATATTGCATCTCCACTATTTAGAGTGTATATGGTGGATATATTAATTGCGTATAACATGCTTGTGCACCACTAATTAGTATACTTCGTGACCAGTCAAGTTTTTAATTTCGCGAGTTATTGTTCTAATGAAAAGATGGTCTATCTCTTCCTAAATATGTTTTATACAGTTTCCGAGGCATAAAATGAAAAATATGAGTCGAAGACTTCTGTCCGGAAACGCTTCTATCAATTAATATTGAATTTATATCGATATAGTTTCTTGTATAATGTGATAATCAATTGCAACATTTTTCCTTACTATTTTAGAACAGGCCATCATGATCGTTCAGGCGATCTCAGATCAGATAGTTATCCCACTTACTACGCTTCGCGAGCCGTATACATGTCCCAAATTGATTGTATGTATTATACCAGCAATTCGAACTAGAAGCGTTTCCGCATGGGGGTGTTCGATTGATACTCATCTGGCAACAATACTGTCAACCGCGCAAGTATTTCGTTGGGATATAAGATTTTATGAAACGAGTTTGATCAATTTGATTCACAACGAGTCGTAGACCATTCCAGTCATGCAACAAAAGTACTCCGACAGTTCAAAAGTCGGGAAGTGGTTAGAGTTTCTCCGATGGGTGTCCAACTTGTAAATTCCAACTGCATCCTACTCTCCCCTTGAACCAGAACGAAAAGTCCAAGTCCGCGAAATTCCATTTGCAAGGGATTGCACTTTCCCAACTGGTACATTAACCCTTCCAGCTGTTTTACATTTTCAACCTGACACCCCCATGGTTGGAAAATTTCCAACATAAGTTAATTTCAGTCCAAACATTTGACCGAAAGTAGAAAAGTATTCGCCTTCGGTCTAAAACGACAAATTTCACTTTAAATACTGATTGGATAATCAAAATCAAACTATATAGCAGAACAATTTCAACCTAATTACTGTTGGTCTAAAATTTCCAACTAATGTTGTGTCAGGCATTTCCAACTGTTGAACAATTTGGCCAGAGTTTGGGGATGAGACACCCAAATCCCTTGTTAATACGTTCCTATATAAAAAAAAATCAAATCTCTACTGTTGCATGCTCCGAACAATGGACCATGCAGCTTCATCGGTTTTTAAAAACTTGTACTGATGGTAACACGTAACCAGGTTTAGCCACACGTACGTGTAACTTGTAACATGTGTTACCATTACCAACGAAAGTCAGCTGACTCAGATGACCATTTCGCCTACACGTACACAGTCGTTACTTTCTGTCGATCAGACGTTTTGTGTCCCGTCGTGCATCATACGGAATTTGAAGCAAAGAGGATTATGCAATATTCTAATAAGCGACAAATTTTAACGCTGATCAGAAAGTGAGAGAATGGGATATGTCTGCGCGAGAAGATCTTATGTTTATTGAAGCTAATTATGCGTATCGGTGGACGCAGTATGGACAGCTTGTCATCACACGTCACTATTGTTTACACCTTTAGTATGCTCGTTGGTCGTAAACTAATATGCACTAATTATCCCACCAAGTGCATCTCCATAGCAATACCATAGTAACACATGATACAAGTTACAAATACGCGTAGCTAAATCTAGTTATTATTAAAGACAGAAGCAGTGAAAGAGTTAATGGAACAATTGTTTAATTGGCGTTAAATGTGTACATATGGAGATATGAATACAGTCAATACACATGTACAGTAATGCCCAAAGTAATTGACCACTTAACCACAGCAGAATTATGGGTAATTTTTCAGGATTTAGTCAGAAATATAATTCTGCTGTGGTTAAGTGGTCAAATACTTTGGGCATTACGGTATAATATGGAGGACCTTCATTGATTTCCCAGTCTATGGAGCGAAATTTTATAAAAGAATTCAGCAAATTAGATCTGGATGATTTTTTGCTATGTCCACAATATTTATACTCCAAATATATTGGCCGAGTTGTGTAAATGTTGGGTGAGTAAATATGTAGCTGATAGTTTCCAGATGTAATGGCGCGTTCACATGGACATGCACGAAAATGTCAGGTATGTCTCATGCGACAATTGCGTCAACAAATGTTCATTTCTTATCTAAAATGGCTTGTTTCGATCGGAATGGCATAATGAGATTTCCCCGCACCCAGAGAGCAAGATTGAAAATCTGTCGCGATTTTCGCCCATGTCGATCGGGATTCGAAACAAATATTATACACTGCTTCTATATACATGTATATAACAAAATGGATGCATTCACTGGCTCACTATGAATTGTCATTGCTGCTATGTATTCTGGGGAATTCTTATCAAATATATTATTAATATAAATATTAATAACTTTCTCTGGGACACACCTGTACTTTATTGATGATACAATAACAGTATACTCCGTTCTTTGAACTCTAAATTAAAAAACCTCTTATGTGAGTTTCAAAAAATCAGGTTTCAAAACTGCTAGTTGGGAAGCTTGGTTGGAGCACGTGTGGAACACACTTTTTTCAGTTTCGCAGAAACAAATACGTGTCCTTTCCTGTGGACGGCACTGTACACGCGATCATCGCGTCATGATGGTGTAATTCACACGACCCTCCCACGCGATTCAACACGAAAGCATTGCAGGTCTCTGTCCGAGAACAGCTCCGACCGCAGTCAATCGGAGATCTGGTGTGGTGACTTCCGATTACAGCGCCACCTACCGGGGTCATGTTACGACATGCCCTCTTGTATGTATTTCGTCTGAATATCGGTGGTCCTGCATAGAGAAATAGCTAATTAAATATCACACTGCAACGTCCTATTATTGATTACACTGGTGTAAATGCTTTCCATAGGCATCAGTGCAAACATTTTCGTTTATTCTGTTTACAATATGATTCCCAGGTCCAAATATTATTTATATCTGAAAGATTAACATTTGCGGTAACTTTTTATGCAAAAAAATCATATCCCACTAGCAGGGAGTTCGCCTTAGTGTTCGCCTAAGATGGATAACTCTAAAATCAAGTGATAATAATAACCACTTGATTTTATAGAGTCATCCATCTTCATCCGCAATTTGTCCGTTTGACCACGTGTTTCTTGGTCACATCTCGAGAAAATAACAAACTTCAAAAATCGATATCTGATCACTCTGAGCCTCGACTCAAAACAAATATTTGTTACCCCCGAAGCCAAAGAAATAGTAATTTAGAAACGTCTGATCGGATTGAGTACCTTTAAGGAGGTCTGAACAATAGCCATATACATATAGATCTATACTTACTCTCTGGTGGTGGAGGTACGTAGTTCCAATTTGATGATAGACAGGCATCTTCTTCCGATGGGCTGGAAGGCACGCTTCCTTCGTACATTGTCAAACAACCCACATGACCTTTGAAGTTCCCTCGAGTGCCATCTGACCCAACCTTTAATAAAAGCGGAGTGCTGACTGGAATGACTCCGAAAATCCTCGTTCTGCTCATACTTGGGAAGCTATTTCCGCTGACGTAAATAAAAAACCAGCTATTAGCTACGGACCACGTGATATCTAATCTTATCCAATCATTTTCCTGGAATTCCGTGGTGAATAACTCCTCTTCTCTCAGAACATTACCATTTGAATCGAATGCTTCAAACCAGAGTTTTAGATTTGCTTCAAAAAAGACATTCAATTTGCTGACTTCTCCAAGTGTTGGCGTTGTCGGTGCCAATGACAACGTGGCTTGTGGAGTTGCCTGTTGTGGAAATACGGAAAGGGCAATCCCGAAGTTGTCCAGAACAACCGTTCCGTCAATAAGGATGTCCACGAAGGAGCTAGCGTCACCTGTTAAGAATGAACGTGTAATCAGACATGTATCATCGACATAACAACAATTACGAATGAGAATCAGAATCAGCATATTTTATCCCATGACCAATCATCACAATTATCATAAAATATAATACATTACGTGTAAAGACAAAAAATGAGACAATTCATGTGGAGCTAGGCGACATGACCTATCAGGTCGTCTTCCTGTCGCCACCCTAAAATTAAAGATATTGATTCTTTCAATAATGAGTCCGGTCATGACATGTGAGAGCTGGTTACATCTTCTTTTATCCATTTGTTCAAGATTAAATCTAATCGCTATGACTAGAATTATTTATTAAATATTTCATCTTGATTAGAATTATTCAGTTTAGCACAGCATTGAAATATATTTAATCTTGATTAGAATTATTCAGTTTAGCACAGCGTTGAAATATATTTCATCTTGATTAGAATTATTCAGTTTAGCACAGCATTGAAATATATTTTATCTTGATTAGAATTATTCAGTTTAGCACAGCATTGAAATATAGTTCATCTTGATCAGAATTATTCAATTTAGTACAGCATTGAAATATATTTCATCTTGATTATAATTATTCAGTTTAGCACAGCATTGAAATATATTTCATCTTGATTAGAATTATTCAATTTAGCACAGATTGAAATATATTTCATCTTGATAAGAATTATTCAGTTTAGCACAGCATTGAAATATATTTAATCTTGATTAGAATTATTCAGTTTAGCACAGCGTTGAAATATATTTCATCTTGATTAGAATTATTCAGTTTAGCACAGCATTGAAATATATTTCATCTTGATTAGAATTATTCAGTTTAGCACAGCATTGAAATATAGTTCATCTTGATCAGAATTATTCAATTTAGTACAGCATTGAAATATATTTCATCTTGATTATAATTATTCAGTTTAGCACAGCATTGAAATATATTTCATCTTGATTAGAATTATTCAGTTTAGCACAGCATTGAAATATATTTCATCTTGATTAGAATTATTCAGTTTAGCACGGCATTGAAATATAGTTCATCTTGATCAGAATTATTCAGTTTAGCACAGCATTGAAATATATTTCATCTTGATCAGAATTATTCAATTTAGTACAGCATTGAAATATATTTCATCTTGATTATAATTATTCAGTTTAGCACAGCATTGAAATATATTTCATCTTGATTATAATTATTCAGTTTAGCACAGCATTGAAATATATTTCATCTTGATTAGAATTATTCAGTTTAGCACAGCATTGAAATATAGTTCATCTTGATCAGAATTATTCAATTTAGTACAGCATTGAAATATATTTCATCTTGATTAGAATTATTCAGTTTAGCACAGCATTGAAATATATTTCATCTTGATTAGAATTATTCAGTTTAGCACAGCATTGAAATATAGTTCATCTTGATCAGAATTATTCAATTTAGTACAGCATTGAAATATATTTCATCTTGATTATAATTATTCAGTTTAGCACAGCATTGAAATATATTTCATCTTGATTAGAATTATTCAATTTAGCACAGATTGAAATATATTTCATCTTGATAAGAATTATTCAGTTTAGCACAGCATTGAAATATATTTAATCTTGATTAGAATTATTCAGTTTAGCACAGCGTTGAAATATATTTCATCTTGATTAGAATTATTCAGTTTAGCACAGCATTGAAATATATTTCATCTTGATTAGAATTATTCAGTTTAGCACAGCATTGAAATATAGTTCATCTTGATCAGAATTATTCAATTTAGTACAGCATTGAAATATATTTCATCTTTATTATAATTATTCAGTTTAGCACAGCATTGAAATATATTTCATCTTGATTAGCTTTATTCAGTTTAGCACAGCATTGAAATATATTTCATCTTGATTAGCTTTATTCAGTTTAGCACAGCATTGGAATATATTTCATCTTGATTAGCTTTATTCAGTTTAGCACAGCATTGGAATATGTGTAATTGTGCAAGTGGACGATAATCGTTAAACCCACTATGACTACGTAATTTGGAAGTATTATCTTGACGAAATTAAACACAAAATAATTATTTTTTTTAAAGCGATTCTTTTAAATAGCGTTTTTTTTTCGAAGAAATTTAAATTGACTAAATAACAGAGAACTGAAAAAAAAAATTTAAATTAAAAGAGCATTTTTTAAAGAGGCCTGGTGGTATACTTTAGTACGTAGCCCATTTCTCAGAAGAGATGTTATGTGTCAAAATACTATTTTGGATGTTGACAACTTTGCACATATACATGCCGTTTTTTAGAACTAATGCAAGCGTTCTGTGATCTGATGCGCGCGCATTCGACTCTAAATTTAATTATGGCAATTATCAGTGAATGTACATGTTGTTTTGGTGTCATGATAATTGTTAGAGCCCTACTTTCTAGCTATTCTGACAAGCAAAAGTACGTGTTTAGAATTTTATTACACACCAATGGCTTATTTGTGCGAAATACAGCAAAAATACAGAAGATTTCAAAACGTTCTTGAACAATACAACCCGATTACATCAACACCGTCATTGTTGACGTTAACCTTAAAAGAAAATTTCTTCACTAAATCATGAGGTATAGTCTACATTAACTTAATAAGCACACGTTTGTTCAATTAAGTAAAACAGTATCGACCTAAAGTTTAGTATATTACAAGCTACAATATCCAGGATGTGCAATAAATACAGAACAACACAGTTTTGTGAACATGTTAAAGATGCATAATGTATATGTATATATGTGTCCGCACGTCAACTAACACAACAAGCCGTATTCGTGTTGATGGCGACATGGGATAGAAACATTCGCGCTCCTAGATAGCCTCAGCAAAAATACATTTCTAGCGTACTGCTTTGGTGGGTGTATCCCACTGCAGATCCATCTTCTCTGCAACGAGAATCTCTTATTAAAGCGATGCGTTCGCTTCATTTGTTTCCTCTGCTCGGAATAGAAAGTATATACCTTCAGCATATAAATGAACACCTCTGAATGGCGACCAATTCTCTGGATATGTTTTATTGCGGTTTAACACATCAGCCATTATGTATATGTTGGCGTTTAATACCAAATGCGGCTGTGTTGAGCACTGTTCACGATACTGGCAGTAAAATTGCACTGAAACTTAGCAAATGTGTTTACGCGCATAGCTCCCAGCTTGTATTAACAAATTATATGTAATTATTTTGTTGTATATATTTGTAATATATGTAATCTCCGTTGATATGGAGGAATAAAGTATATATATATATATCTCTCTCTCTCTCTCTCTCTCTCTCCCTATATATATATATATCTCTCTCTCTATATATATCTCACTCTCTCTATATATATATATATCTCTCTCTCTATATATATATATATATATATATATATCTCTCTCTCTCTCTCTATATATATATATATATATATATATATATATATATCTCTCTATATATATATATATCTCTCTCTATATATCTCTCTCTATATATATCTCTCTCTATATATATATATATCTCTCTCTCTATATATATATATATCTCTCTCTCTATATATATATATCTCTCTCTATATATCTCTCTCTCTATATATATATATATATCTCTATATATATATCTCTCTCTCTATATATATATATATATATATCTCTCTATATATATATATATCTCTCTCTATATATATATATATCTCTCTCTATATATATCTCTCTATATATATATATCTCTCTCTATATATATATATCTCTCTCTCTATATATATATATATATATATATATATCTCTATATATATATATATATATATCTCTCTCTATATATCTATATCTCTCTATATATATATATATCTCTCTCCTCTCTCTCCTCTCTCTTCTCTCTCTTCTCTCTCTATCTCTCTCTGTACTACTTCTGGAATAAGTCAGCGGAATTTTTGCCACCCGTCAAATATTCCAGGTGGTGAAAAACAATAGATTTCAAAAATCGAATTCTGATAACTCTGAGCTTTGATGGGTGGTAACTCGACTCAATTCAAATAATTTTTACCATAAAAAAAAACAATGAAATAGTCATTTAGGGGCGTTAAATAAGATTAGGTATCGTTAATTAGTTTAATATAGTATCGATACTACACGTAGATCGTTGTTACTACAAGGAATGTACTTTGGTATATATACAGTCTCACTGTAAGTATCTTTCGATACTCAAACGTGTGCGTAGCATGTGATATTTGAGCTATCGGGGGATCCCTGCACTGATACAAGTACACACTGGTACAATCATCTCAGCTTTAACACGTCAATTTGAGTTAAATATATACCTGTCAGTGTCAACGACGGACCTTCGAGTCCAGGAATAACTGGGCCATAAGTCAGGTTGCCAGTCATGTTGGCGGGTGGGTAGGCAGCCATCAGTCCGGCGAACGTATCGAGTCCGACGGTTTGGCTCGATAAAGGCCATGCGTGCATCAAAGTCTGAGAATCTGTTGTGAGCACTGAAGAAAACAAAAACATGACGTCAACATCCAGTCTGATTAAAATCAGAGTGGAAATGTTGTTAAGGTCATCTGAGTGCAGGTTCCCAGGTGCGACAACACTACCACGAGTATATACCGTATTAAAGGTACTCAATCCGATCAGAGGGTCCACATATCATCATGATACAACAACAACAACATTTTCTTCAAAATACGCTTTAGTTATCAGAATCGATTAATTGCAACAACAAAAATGCTAACCACTGTCAACTATGGTATCAAATTTCCCAAAACGTGTTATTTATCAGCATTTTGTTCAACTAAATATGGCCGTATTAATCACTTGAGTATCACGAAATTTTGCCGTATTATCACTTGATTTTAGAGTTATACATCTTCATCCGCAATTTTGTACGAGACGTTTGACGACGTGTTTCTGTGCCACAAATAACTGCACATCTCGAGAAATAACAAACTTCAAAAATTCATATCTGATCACTCTGAGCTTTGAGGGGTGGGTTCCTCGAATCAAATATTTTTTTACCCCGAAGCCAAAGAAATAGTGAATTATGAGCGTTAATTCGCGCGCCTAATGCATCTTTATGGTATATATTCATGGTAGTGTTGTCGTATAAGGGGACCTGTGCATCCGAGTACAACACAGCATGTGGAGTATTAGTCAAGCCTGAAGGGACGTGTCTCACTCTCACACCCAACTTTTGTCAAATTGTTCAACAGTTGAAAATGTCCTGCCCGGCACAGCCTTAGATGGAATCCCGCGTACAAAAAGAGGTGTCTGACACCATCGTAATTATATAGGTAAAGCCCTATGGAATTTGTAACTCGGCTATATGTCTCCCAGTCGGTCTAACCAATAGTTCACGAGATATCTCAATCCCGATCCATAGAGTTTTATACATTTATAAAACAAGAATAATCAATTTAATGTCTTCCACGCTTCGTAACTTTTGAGTTTCTGATGTAGGGGCGTTGGGGTGCATAATGATAATATTTATACTTTACATTCTGTATTCTGTAAAATTTCGGTTCTCAATCAATCACAATTTTCCCAACAGCACACATGAATAGTATGACATCGATGAGACGAATATATATGGTCATGCAACATGCTGGACGTACACCACAGAACAAATGAATGATGATGGATGAGCTATACATCTAATTTCTGCTATCTCCATGATTCCAAGTATTCCAAGAATTACCCAATTCGGAAAGATTCAGGTCCTGGATGTTTTAGTAATTGTAATACAGTTCCATTTTACTTAAAGGGGTACTGTGCGCCATTTTCATTAAATTTCCGGTGACAACAACGATCTAATATCGATAATATATAGAAACATAAGTAATTTGAGTCGAAGATGTATTCTGTATACGCTCAGGTTAATAGATTATCTTAAAATTTAATAATTTAAAAGTTAATAATTTGATATAAATTGAATTTATGACTGGAGCCATAAAATGGCGTCAATTAAATTACGAATTACCGTAATCAAAAACAGTAATTGAGGGATACTGGATTGTTAAACCGATCGCACACACGATCGCTTAAAATATTATGATGATACGGGGAGAACACTCAAGCCACTCACTGACTAGCGACGACACAATAACTTAAATGATTATATGGGACTATAGAATGCATATAATATAACTTTTATTTGATTCATTTGGTTGAAAACTTTACAAAAATTACTCAACAACGACAATTTGTATTTTTGCATTCCGGTAAATTTGTCATCCGTAATATGACTTCGTACTCAACAGACTTTCAAATAATGGAAAAATTGTTACCTTATTCTCCGACTCGGAGACTATAGAAACCAACGACAACATTTGGCGTACAGTACCCCTTTACATCTACATTGTAGTTTTGTGAAGATAAAATATACTTTATGATTTATGATTTAAACATAATTGTTTGCAAACGTCCTGTTTGATTTTGTTCGCACTATTTTATTTAGCGGGAAAGATTACTACGCGGTAATGCGTTAATTTAGTTATTGGGCTGGTTTATATTTGGATTGGGATTGGGTTGGGCTAAAAGATAAGAACAAGATAGTCAAGTGATTCAAGAGTGCTAGGTTTATTAGACAGATTATTAGATTTAAAACAAATAAGTAATACGCATGTATAAAAGAGAATTAGTATAATTCCTACAAAACTTACTTATGCATTTAAATATATCACTGTCACATAGGTTTAAATTGTTCTCATTGTATGGTTTTCCAATCAATAATTAGTTGTTTTTCGACCATGCAGCAGCAGTATATTTGTTATATATTTGGTCACAAATTGTCTTCAGTTGGATATTTTCAAACAGTATAGGGGTGTCTTGTTTGACATATCCAACAGCTGGGGAGTTTGAGGTACCAGGTGGAAAGTTCCAAACCAATGAAATTTCGCGAACATGTGAGTTTGGTGTGGTTCAAGAGGAGAGGAATTAGAAGTTGGACACTCCAAATGGAGACACTAGACACGTCCCTGTATGAGTCAACGGTGTAGCGACAAATGGTTGGAGATCACACACGTCTCACTCCCAACTATGGTCGAAAGTTCCAACAGTTGGAAATTACGTGCCAGAATTAATGGCAGTTGGAAATGTTCGGAACAATCTCAATCTATTTTTGGTATACAATTTCCAAATTTCGACTTCAGTTTCCAATCAATATATATAGTCCGAGAGCCTGCTGAGTTCTATTTGCACAATCGCGTACGAAAGGTTTGATGCCCCAGATCGATTACACCCCAGGAACGTTTAAAGAAATCCGATTTGTTAAGTTCCGTATTCCTGTCGTTTAGGGGCCAGAGACCCCACAAAACCCCCAAAAATGACTTCTATTTGAACTTTTGAGTACAAAGCTGATTTTTACATTATTTGTGCTCTAACCATCGCTGATCAACAATACACAATTTCTGAAACGAAATTCCCTGGCGTTTTTATTTCAGAAGGGGGTTTTTGAAAGTACCTCCCAAAACCCCAAAAATGACTTCTATTTGAACGTTCGAGTACAAAGCTGATTTTTATATTAATAGTGCTTTGGTCATCACTGATGAAAAATACAAAATTTCTGAAACAAAATTCCCTGGCGTTTTCATTTCAGAAGGGGGGGGGGGGGGGGGGGTACCCACAAAACCACAAATATGACTTATGTTTGAATTTTCGAGGACAAAGATGATTTTTGTTCCTGATATGTTTTCCTGCTATATAACGCTGGTCATACAAACACCCTCTAAGAAACGAAACTCCGTGGCGTTTCATTTAAGAAAGGGGTGGGGTTGAAAATAACAAATCCACCCTCCACCATAATAGTAGTTCTATTTGCACTCTCGTGCGCAAAACGTTTTTATCTCTTAAAATTTGCCCATTATCATCACTGGTCACAAACCAAGTGATAAGAAACGAAATCCCCCGGCGAATTCATTAAAAAGGGTGTAGACAATTATGAAACAATAAAAAATGATGTTACGGGTACGTTCACACGCTGGCAAATTTAACTACCAATTTTACATGAATTTCGTCGCAATAGGCTGTATGGTGCTTGGACAGAATCAATAGTGCATTAATTCTTAGCATTTAATTTGTACTCATAAAAGCGATAAAACAAAGGAAAAGGTATAATATGTAAGTTGAATCTGTATGATATATAACATGTAGCCGTCTGTTAGGAATTCCATGAACACTTGACAGTAAATTTTGCCGGCTGTATGTGAACGTACCCTATAATTAAATAGGTTTTTTAAATTTCATGTTGTTAAATTTGTGTTAATGGTCCCGCAACACACACTATGCATAATGTAGATATATACCGCCTATACTTCTCGATTTTCACTGGTGTGTGAAACAATGTTTGCAAGTAATTAGTCAACAAATTCCGATGGTTTCTTTTCAAATCAAAATCGATTTAATCGACAAACTTTTCGGAGATCGGAATGACTTGTCCGATTTTTGGAAATTACATGTAAACAAAAATAAAATAACCATGTCATGTAGTATATGCTTGACTTCATAGTTATTCATCTAACTCGTCGCTGTCATCTGCATCATCATCATCATCATCATCATCATCATCATCATCGTTGTCTGAATTCGTTGCGACTTCGTCATCAGTACATTCGTCGCATCCAGAGTTATCTGGGACCACTGATTCTTGGCATTTGTTGTCCGCCAAACCACACGACACGATAGCAACTGTCAACCGACTCCCAACCTAAACTCGGTTGTTTTGGGATATGATTGTTCGCAGCAGCATGCCACATACCAGCAACATACTTAGCTCTCTCCATTTTCTGACCCACTACATGCTACTCCCCTCTATGCACATAAATGATGGACGTGTAGCTTCGTACGACTCCTTTGACATCGTGTCCGTCGCGAGATCAGAGAACGCAGCAATGAAGCTCTTATCCCACACAAGCATCGATACCGTCTAGCTGCTCTTGATCTGATGATACCATTGCTTTCATGCTTGCAAAGTGGGAGAGAAACGCGTGCAGCGACGTTCCTTGAAACTTGTTGCAAGTCTGATGGAACTATATGAATCACACTGGCATAAGTCCAGCAATGGTATCGTCATATCAAGAGCAGCTAGACTGTATCGATACTCATATCAAAGATGGTAATTTCCTTCTTCATTGTCTTCCACCAAACCTGCCACCGACGTATTGCGGATTGTCTCGTGTGTTACTTCATGCTGTTCTCGCCCATCCTTCTAAACGCATGGATATATAATGTTCGACGCATACGAAGAGTCATCTATCAAAGACTGCAAACGAGATCGCAGAGGAGCGGACGATTGCTCGTATGTAATTTCAGGTCCCGATTAGCTCCGACCTAAAGATCTCCCAAAGCACTAAAATATTCTTCATTCAAACACCAGCTCCCGCGGTTCTTTGTCAGAGGCTGGTATTCTGAACATCATCAGGCCATTTTGACCAACCGAGAAGACTGTGTATCTAGGAGTTGATGATGAATGTTGGATGTACACCACGATTGACGGAAGGGTGAACAGGCAGCTCGTTGAACATTTGAAATGCAATCACTCAGAGGCAGAAACAAGAGTATGTTTACACATGGTTGATGCTGACCGCGATATCCCTGGGGCAAACTTGTTGTGCGGGCGTCTGATACAGATATTTTGGTAATCATAGTCCATCACATTCATCGAGTCACTTCAAGTATCTGGATGGAGGTCGCGGCAAGTCAGGGCGCAGTAATCGAAGATATGTAGACGTTTCGTCGATAGCATCTGCGATTGTCCCGGAATATTATGCAGCCTAGCCTTGCCTGGTTTTCACGCATGCATATATACACAGGGTGTGATTATACCGCAGCATTTGCTAGGAAGAGAAAGAAGAGGTCATTCGAACTGCTTGTGCTGGATAAGAGCTTCATTGCTGCGTTCTCTGATCTCGCGACGGACACGATGCCAAAGGAGTCGTACGAAGCTCTGAAATACTACACGTGTGTCATTTATGGTGCACGTAAGCTGATTCCACTTAATTACCACCGATTTTCCACATTTGAGAAAGCCTACCGCCCTAAGAACAAATGTTAACTTATATCCAACTTGAAGGGAATAGAGGGGAGTAGCATTCCACCATGTGAAAATGTAGTGGACCAGAACATATAGAGAGCTAAGTTTGTTGCTGGTATGTGGCATGCTGCTGCGAACAATCATATCCCAAAACAACCGAGTTTAGGTTGGGAGCCGGTTGACGGTTGCTATCGTGTCGTGTGGTTTGGCGGACCACAAATGCCAGACTCAGTGGTCCCAAAAAACTCTGGATGCGACGAATGTACTGATGACGAAGTCGCAATGAATGCAGACAGCGATGATGATGCAGATGCTAGCGACGAGTTAGATGAATAACTATGAAGTCAAGCATATACTACATGACACTGTAATTTTATTTTTGTTTACATGTAATTTCCAAAAATCGGACAAGTCATTCCGATCTCCGAAAAGTTTGTCGATTAAATCGATTTTGATTTGAAAAGAAACCATCGGAATTTGTTGACTAATTACTTACAAACATTGTTTCACACACCAGTGAAAAGCGAGAAGTATAGGCGGTATATATCTACATTATGCATAGTTTGTGTTGCGGGACCATTAAAACAAATTTAACAACATGAAATTGAAAAACCCATTTAATTATAGGCTACGTTCACATACAGCCGGAAAAATTGACTGTCAAGTGTTCATGGAATTCCTAATATACGGCTACATGTTATATATATCATACAGTTTCAAATTACATATTATATCTTTTCCTTTGTTTTATCGCTTTTATGAGCACAAATGAAATGCTACGAATTAATGCACTATTGATTCTGACCAAGCACCATACAGCCTATTGCGACGAAATTCGTGTAAAATTGGTAGTTAAATTTGCCAGCGTGTGAACGTACCCGTAACATCATTTTTTATTGTTTCATAATTGTCTACACCCTTTTTAATGAATTCGCCGGGGGATTTCGTTTCTTATCACTTGGTTTGTACCCAGTGATGATAATGGGCAAATTTTAAGAAATAAAAACGTTTTGCGCACGAGAGTGCAAATAGAACTATTATGGGGGAGGGGTGGTTTGGTTATTTTCAACCCCACCCCTTTCTTAAATGAAACGCCACGGAGATTCGTTTCTTAGAGGGTGTTTTTATGACCAGCGTTATATAGCAGGAAAACATGTCAGGGAAAAAAATCATCTTTGTCCTCGAAAATTCAAACATAAGTCATTTTTGTGGTCTGTGGGTACTTTAACCCCCCCCCCCTTCTGAAATGAAAACGCCAGGGAATTTCGTTTCAGAAATTTTGTATTTTTCATCAGTGATGACCAAAGCACTATTAATATAAAAATCAGCTTTGTACTCGAAAGTTCAAATAGAAGTCATTTTTGGGGTTTTGGGGGGTACTTTCAAAAACCCCCTTCTGAAATAAAAACGCCAGGGAATTTCGTTTCAGAAATTGTGTATTCTTGATCAGTGATGGTTAGAGCACAATTAATGTAAAAATCAGCTTTGTAATCAAAAGTTCAAATAGAAGTCATTTTTGGGGGTTTTGTGGGGTCTCTGGCCCCTAAACGCCAGGAATGCAGAACTTAAGAAATCGGATTTCTTTGAAGGTTCCTGGGGTGTAATAAATCTGGGGCATCAAACCTTTCGAACGCGATTGTGCAAATAGAACCCAGCAGGCTCCCTGATTAATAGTTTTAAAATATTTCGTTTCTGACTAGTTTCGAATAGTTTTTTTTTTTTTACTTTCAGTCGAACTTTTTACACTTAATGACCGTGCATCAGTTGGAAATTTTGCAACCAACGGGTGTTAAATTCAGTTAGAATTTTTTAACCAGTTGGGAAGGTTGAGGTATAAATTAGACAATTCCAACTCAATGGGTGCAAACGAAGTTTGGAAGGACGTTGAAATTTGAAATTCCCAACTGGACATACCCTACCCCACAAAGGCCAAAGACCCACTAACGGTGTCCCCATAAGGGAGTATATAACTACACAGTACCGAATACCTATAAGGAAACACAATTATCAGGCTTGAATTTCCGAGCATCGACTGGCCCATTTTGGTGCGGAAACATGCATAGTCTATTAATTTTGGGTAGGTCACAAAATATTAAAAGAATAAAAAATAAATATTATGGTCAATATCTTAACAGAAAATGCCACCTACCTCTCGAAAGGGTGAACACTGTGGAAAATAAAATCCCCAACATAGCTTAACTTTATTGCTTAAAATTCCACAAACGACTGAGGTTCATAACAAAATAGATGATTATATAACCACCCATTGATTCTCCATTAGAGACGGCACTTCCGCTCTGACAGAGACCTTCGATTCAGATCAGGACGGCGCCATGTTTACTCTGCCACTTTCGTCTTGATTAATGATACAGTATCATTGTGATACAAAGTGTACACTCGGCTCGGGTAATTTAACAATGAAAGCGATTCCATTATCTTTGACGATCCAACTAGTTTAGCCATTGTTGTTGAGGTAGCTTTTATTCAAGTAGAAAGGCATCACGGGGCGCAGAACGAAACATGACGTCACAAATGTAATGGTACACTACCGATGCACACCATTATGGAAATTAGAACCGCAACCTCAACAGCGCGGGCATTTATCTATAAATTATTCGCGGAATTATTCAGTATCGTCTACTGATACATATTTATGCTGACAGATCAATCGAAAACGACGTTGAGTGCATGACGTCGACGTGATCGGTCGCAAAGAATTTTGCTCCGTTCGGATATCGGGAAATAATAATAATGATTATAAACGGATATCGACTGATGGCGTTTTAATTTTCTTCTAATTGGTTGTCGGAAAGAACAAGAAACGAAGATGGAGATAATGGGAGACACATTGGACTCAATAGACGTACAGGAAATTGAAAAAATGGATGAAGATAATGATGAATTAGCACTACCTGATATGCGAGAGGAAGAGATAAGAGACTATTCGTTGGTGATCGGAAAAGTGAATACGATGAAAAACAAAGGACTCATGGATGATATTCATAGCATAGAAGTTAAAAACAAAGGTAGGTGTGTGACAATAACAATGGACACATCCAAGTTTGAATACTATGTTTGTGGGATTACTGAGAAATATTGGGACAATGAATTGCTCGTTGAAAAGGAACATATTGTTTGGAAATGCATATATGATAAATCAACACAAAAACATCTTGTCGAAGATCAGCTATGTATACCGAGAACAAATTCAACGAATGTGAAAATGCACATATTTCGGACGACGAATAAGCTCATGATTCAGGGTTCGAAAATCAGTATTCAATGGTGGATAGAAAATCATCTACCTGTTATATATACGAGAACGCGTTCGGAGAAAAGGCCAATGGTGATGATATACATGTACTCAGTGAAAGACTTTCGCAGATTGCAACAGCTGTTTCTGCACAAAGCACACCTCATATCAAGACACAAACTCTAAAATATACAGATTCTAAACGGATTCATTTCACAACACCAAAGAGAACAACAAATGGAAACGTTCGGTATATTGGCAAAACATTAATGTTTCCTCCGTCGACGACTAATTTTCTTGCAGCATCGACATTGAAGAAATCAGTGGATGAGTTAAGTCTATGCATAGAGGAGATTCATTTGACACAGAAGGACCATGAAACTAATTTGGAACAAATAATAAATTATATTCAAATCCAGAACTCCATTAAGGTACGCGTGCAAGATATTGACAGTAGATTGCAAGATTTGGATAAAGAAAATGATACATTGAAAAAGGAGACATTCAAAATCCGGAGGGAACTATCTTCGAAAGTTGATGAAGTAAAGAAAGAAAATAAAAAAATACGCAGTGAAGTTAATAGAATGATGAAAAAAATTAATGAAATGAATGACATTCTCCAGCGTGAAAAGGATTCACCAAAAGCGGATATCGCGAGCAGAGACATCACAATTCAAACCGATAAACCTGTTCAGTCAGAAAACACGAGCACAGTTACGGACAATGGACAGACTGACGACTTGAATGTGATCTCCTCACAATCACTACTTCCGATCGACGTTGCTGCATACGAAATTCCCTCGACTGCCATAGCGGAAAGGGGAAAGATAACGGAATCAGCTACGAATAACAACTTGAATCACCAAAGGCGGAAACTATAAACACATACCAGCGCGACTATCGAAAAGAATCCAGACAACTACCATTACATCTCATAGTGGGTGACTCAGTAGTTGGTGGAATCGATCCAGCTCGGATGTCAAGGCAAGGAGAGAGAGTATCAACTGTGGTTACACCTGGACAGAGAATTGTGGATCTGAATGAATGGTTGAATAATGATATGCCATTTGTAAATGTTGCGAAAGTTACCATACATGTTGGAGTAAATTCCTGTAGGAATGGAGTGACGACCAGTGTAAAATAATTGGACGAATTAATGTGCAGCTTGAAGATAAAGTTCCGTGGGTCAGATGTGAGAATCTCGTCAATTCTTCCCACGCTTCACTCTGAGCATATTAATAAACTGATATATGACACAAACTGTATGTATGAGGAAGCATGCAGAAAATACGGATTTCAATATATTGACAATGATCATGGGTTTGTTTTCGAGAACAGTGGTAGGGTAAACTGTGAGTTATATAGAGACAATTGGCATCCAAATCGTAAAGGAGCAAGCGTATTGGCTAGAAGAATAAAGCATGCCCAAAACGATTGTATCCAGGTGCCGAGTTCTCAGATGGAGCAAGTTGTATACCGCGAGTATGGACACCAGCGACGGCGATATGATGAGCGAGACGGGTACAATAGAGAGACCCGAAACTCAGCTGGGTTACAGTCGGAGAACCGCAAGTGGGAATTAAATAAAAGAAACAGTTATGGACATTCAAACTCCAGTCTCATTAAACACGGTTCTAATCAGGAAGAAATTCGACCTGATGCTGGTTCAAATGAATTGGCATTTTGTAGACATCAACTTTCAGAGATTTTAAGGTTTATAAATACCAGACACATGCGAGATTGTTGAAACTACTTGAGTATTTAAATGTATTGTCATGTTTATATATCATATTCTACAGTACATAGTTATTGATTTACAACTTTACTGATAATTAACAAATTTAACTATGTACATAATATTTAAAAATTAACAAATTTAACTATATTTTGAAAATTAATTGATTCAACTACATTCGAATCTAATTCTGTAAATCTTTACATATAATACCGATTACGCGATATGTTAAATCTCGACATTGAACTTTACTTATTTTACTGATAATTAACAAATTTAACTATATTTTGAAAATTAACAAATTTAACTATATTTGAATATATAGACTTTAAGTTAAAGGGATACTGTACCCAAATGTTGTTGTTGGTTTCTATAGTCTCTGAGTCGGAGAATAAGGTAACAATTTTTCCATTATTTGAAAGTCTGTTGAGTACGAAGTAGTGTTACGGATGGCAAATTTAACGGAATGCAAAAATACAAATTGTTGTCGTCGAGTAATTTTTGTACAGTTTTCAACCAAATGTATCAAATAAAAGTTATATTATATATATATGCATACTAGTCCCATGTACTTATTTATGTTATTGTATCGTCACTAGTCAGTGAGTGGCTTGAGTTTTCTCCCCGTATCAGCATAATGTTTCAAACGATCGTGTGTGCAATGGGTTTACTAATCCAGTATCCCTCAATTATAATTTGATTACGTCTTGTACAAGGAAATTCGTATTTTAATTTACGCCATTTTATGGCTCCAGCCATAAATTCAATTTATATTAAATTATTAACTTTTAAATTATTAAATTTTAAGATAGCCTATTAACCTGAGCGTTTACAGAATACATCTTCGACTCAAATTACTTATGTTTCTATATATTATCGATAATAGATCGTTGTTATCACCGGAAATTTATTGAAAATGGCGTACAGTACCCCTTTAAGTCTCGAAATAAATAGATAGCCATCAATAGTAAATCTCGACATTGCACAGACAGATGTCAGTATTTGATATTAATTATTCCATTGATGGCTATTTCCATATCGTTTCTTGTTCTGGACGACATACCAATTGAAATTCTCCATAAATATGAATAAACCGAATATTTCATGCAATAGTAGAGGAACAGCTGACTGTTGTAATGGTATCGCGCGACAAAACATTGCATATACTGCGTGGAATGGACAGGGATTTATTAATAAATCGCAAGACCCGCAGTGCTTGGAAATTATAGACAGTTATGATTGTATTACAATCACTGAAACTTGGCATAGGACAGAATCAGAAATCCAAATTCCACATTACCACTGCACAGAACTGAGTCGTAAATGTAAAATTGGACGTTCGATTTAAGGCGGGGTTGATTTTTACTGCCGTGAACAATACCAGAAATTTACATCAGATACAAATTGTTGGTGATTATGCACTTTGTGTTGAATTTGATGGTCATATTTTCAACATGAAATCTAAAGTTATTTTCATTTCCATTTACATTCCACCCGAAAATTCAACATATTGGAAGACAAATGATCATATAGGGACTCTCAATTTGCTGAACTTTAATCACTTTTGACTAATTTCAACCACAATGATATGGTAATTATGGGTGGAGACTTTAATGCACGAACTGGAAAAATGTCCGACTTTGTTGCAGATGATAATGATGAGCATGTCGTACTACCAAATAATTATACCATTGATGAAATTTCTTCTCGTGAAAGTTTAGACGAACAAGTGAATTCGTTTGGCCGACAACTAATTTCGTTGTGCAGATCCGTTTCATTACGTATTGTAAATGGCAGAATAGTTGGTGACCTTTTAGGAAATTTTACAAGTCACCAATATAATGGCAGCAGTGTGGTCGATTACGTGTTAATGTCAGATCGATATATATCAGATGTTAAGTATTTTTGTGTCAAGTCCCCCAACGAATTCTCAGATCATTGCCCTCTGGCCATGCATTTACAATATAATAAAATCGATGAATAACATATATAGCTACAATAAGCCGGACTTCAATTTCAAGTGTACACTGAGTAGTGCACGTAAAGCTGTTGAGGTCTTAGAAACTTCTGAAATTCAAAATAAATTGTCAAAATTTCGAACCCAATATCATAATACCGAACAATCACATGCTGAACTAGCAGTGGATGAAATTACAACAATTATGCAATTAGTAAACGAGCAAGCATCCACCAAGGTAAGAAATTTGGGATTAAAAGCAAAAAAGAAACGCCCGTGGTTTGATGAAAGGTGTCGCCATCTAAAATTTAATATGATGCATATTTTAAAAAATATTAAAACATATCCATTTGACAAATCGCTCATAAATAAATTTCATACAGCAAAGAAAATTTACAAGCGGGAATTAAAATATAAACTGAGGTTATTTAACAAAAGTATGGAAGATAAGCTCAATGCGATAGAGACTTCTGATCCTAGCGAATACTCGAATATGTTACAAAATGTTAGGAAAAGCAAGAAACAAAATACGGATGAATTAGATCCTGACTCCGCAGTATCATTTTTCAATGACTTGTATTGCAAAGACGTGGATAGGACATCACATGTCATACATGTACCAAATAGTAAATGCCTTGATATCAAGCATGAAATTAACAATGATGAAATAACAAAGCATGAGGTTCACGAAGCACTCGGCGAGATGAAAAATAAGAAGTCTCCAGGACCAGATAAGATTCGAAACGAACTTCTTAAAGCGGTAGTGCCGATAATTATTGACGATATAACGCGACTTTTTAACATAGTATATGAATCCTCTCATTACCCAACTGGTTGGAGCGAATCTTTGTTGAAACCAATACACAAAAAGGAGGATAGAAAAGATCCTAACAACTACAGAGCTATTACATTGAGCAATTCATTAGGAAAGCTGTTCAATAAGGTGATAAACACAAGGCTTTCAAACTATCTTGAAGACAATAATATTATAAGTGAAAATCAGTTCGGATTCACGAAGCACAAAAGTACAATTGATAGTGCATTAATACTCAAAACCATAATAAACCGATAAAAAAGAAATGGAAAGCCTTTGTATACTGCATTCATAGATTTTCGAAAAGCATTTGATTCTGTTAATAGACCAATATTATTTGAAAAACTGAAGCACATAGGTATAAGTGGGAATAACTTTAAAATGTTGAAATTGATGTTTTTGAAAAGTTCATATATGGTAGACACAAAGCAGGATACGACCCTGCGAACGTTTCGACGATTGGAGTCCGCCAAGGATATATAATATCACCCACACTATTCAAAATATTCATTGATGATATAACGTATGAATTTGATCCCTCATGTTCTCCTATCCGATTAGGAGATCAACTGATAAGTCATCTACTTTTTGCGGACGATTTGGTTTTGTTCTCTGACACAAAAGATGGTCTCCAAAAATGTCTAAATAAACTAGACGCATATACGCGAGTTAATTGTCTAAGTGTCAATACTGAGAAAACAAAATGTATTGTATTCCGAAAAGGATACACCCGAAATGTGCCAAATTTTCACATAATTGGGGCTATAGTAGATGTCGTAAAAGAGTATAACTACCTAGGTATAAATTTTGTGCCAATGGATCATTTAAGAAGGCACATGCTGAAATGCAACTTAAAGATATGCAGGCAGTATTCTCGTTGAGAATGTCTCTTCGAAAACATTCTCTGTGCTCTGTTGATTTGTGGGTTAAACTCTTTGACAAACTCATCAAGCCAATTATTCTTTACGGATGCGAGATATGGGCTTCAGATATAAATTTGAACAGATTAAACACAATACCGTGTGAAATTACTCACATAAAGTTTTGTAAGTCTGTACTCGGAGTTAGCAAACAGGCGTCAAACCATGCAGTTAGGGCCGAGCTCGGGAGATACCCGATAGTGATCGATGCTCTATCCAGATGAATTTCATGTCATACTGAAATGTCCAGCTTTAAATGATCTCCGACAGAAATATATTCCATCATATTTCTACCGAAATCCAAACACTATTAAAATGAGAGAACTTTTCAATTCGGGAAAAGGAAGACGAGCCACAAATCTGTCCATATTCATCAGAAGGGGTTTGCCGCTATTTAGGCTCTCCCGAGGCTTCCACTGACTAATTTTACCATATCCCATCATGGGTTGTCGCACCATATATCTTACAACTAATTTATTGCATATATACATGTATATGTACTACACATAACTGACGCATTAGTTTAAATGTATATGCTAGTACAATACAATCTGCACGCATGCATGCGCACATACTTTATCGTATTTATGTATTATGTATTCTCTGTATATCTATATGATGTTGAGCAAATAAATTGAATTGAATTGAGAGCTATCAAATACACAAAGCGAATTTCTGAATCAGATCCACATTCACTCATCTATACTGCAGCTATGTCCAGTGATGAATTTGTCATCCCTGAACATGAATCAGTGAGACTCGGCATTCCAAAATTAAATGAAATTGTTCCCAATGCCTCAATTCACAAACAGATAAATGACATTAAAATCAAATTGAAATAAAGCCACATAGAGAATTATAAACTGATATTTTCAACGATGACAAATGTTCGGGCGCGAATAAGTTAAGGACGTACTGTGTAGTCAAACAACATTATACACAAGAACCTTATCTTAATATTGTCCAGAATATCGACACAAAAATTATGTTTTGTAAACTAAGAATTAGTAATCATAACTTGGAAATTGAAAAGGGTCGCCATAAACAGCCAAAAGTCTCACTTGGTGAAAGAATTTGTAGGAAATGTAACATGGAGGTTGAGAATGAAGAACACTTCCTTATGCGCTGCAACACATATGATAAGATGCGTAAACACTTCTTTTGTGAGATAGGGATGATGAGTGATAAATTTATTGGATTGAATGATGGCCAAAAATTCCAATATATAATGCAAAATAACGAGCCTCATACATGCAATATATTCTGCAACAACATGGTCCGGACATTTTTCAAAGAAAGGTCAGATTCTGCTGATATAATAATGAAATAGTTACTACGGTATATGTATTATGTTGAATCATTGTTGACATTGTTATATATATTTGTTATTTTGACATCGGTCTCGTGTGGACGTTTTATGTCATTAAACTATCTATCTTAAACTATCTATGCACATTTACACCTCTCTTTCTTAAAGGAGACACTGGCACAAGGATGCAGTCCGATATGCCACTGTCTTAACGCAGATCTATAGACGCGAATTATGCAACGGATGAACCAGGCTGGCATCCCCATATACGCCATTACCCGACAAGTGGGTCCCTCTATAAGCGAATATAGACTATAATTCAATTATAAAATTTAACCAGAGCCAATAATCGGAGCTATTCCAGGGTGTACATAAAATGTTAAACCAGCTACCGATCAGCAGGTTATACAACCTAAAATGCTGATTCGCAAATTTCTCGATTTTAGTTTAACTCATTTGTAACGAAGATATAGTTGGTCTTAGGTTGTGTAAATGCCATCTAATATGTTTGTTATATCCCAGTACAGGAAGGGGAGGCTATTTGACCGCCCGCCATGTCCGTTCAGCAGTTCAGTGTCTATACACTGCATACAGTTGTACTCAAATCTATGTAACTGAGCAAAATTAATTCACATGGTTCGAAGGATTTACAGTGTACTAAACCTGACTATATCCTAAACATTGGCAGATTTATTGTGGCACGGTATGATTGTCCATTGCTTCAAATGTGCATGCTTCAGTGAACATGAACAAATTCTCATTTCTAATCATAAATATATAGGCTTATTCCAGATCGTCAACGTTGTTTAGTGATTCAAAGACAAGATTTAACTAGAAATTTTAAACTTCCAATTGGAAGTTTGATACTTCCATATAATTATCATATATATTCCAATCCAAACCCCTTCTCAATCATTACCTTTCACATAACCCAAACCTTAACCATAACCATACCTATCGGCATCCCCTACTGTATCTTAAGGCGAAATGTTTTCATAAGCATAACCGTGCTCTAGTCGTAACCATAACCACATCTACTATTCTAACTATGTATATAACAATAGCCAACCCTTACCCATCCTTTAGCCCTGACTATACTATTCACATCCCTGGCATAATCCATAACACTAACCATAAAACTAACCCGAACACAAACCCTAAATATTTCTCTAACGGTTACCTGGATCAAGTTACCCATGTGTCGATTTGTACTGAGATAAACCACACATATTCCATGAGACACCTCTGGGAAGCTACCAATTTCTCCATCCATTTATTCGAAGCTAAAGATAAACGATCTTTATTGCTAAAGATTAGTGCTGCTTAAGTCTGAGATCCACGGCACCTGCCCCATGGCAATAGCATGGTCAAGTTACCCATCTGTAGCAATTTCCCCACAATCTTCCAAGCTGACAATAAACGCTATTTGATGTGTATCTTTGTTGATATCATTTATTTGTCCCACCTCAAGTCATATGATGGCAAACCACCTAACGGATAGCATTTCCCTGGACAATTTAAACATGTGCACTAATTTTCAGCTCCATGGGTCCGATCATAATAGGTATGTAATTAATTATGTTATTAAATTATTCATGAATGCCAATTTAAATCATTTGACGTCAGCTGTACCTATCCGATGACACTCCATTTGAGAATTTACCATGTGTACCAATTTTCTTTTGCCATGATCCAACCGGTTGGTCGCCAAACGATATAGTTCTCTACTTATAATATAAATAGTTGTACTCGATCATGATGGAGACAGAGTATAATAAAAGCCAAGCACCCTTCTGGTGGTAATATTATTACTTGATTATGACGGTGATAGTATATATAATAAACGTTCGTGCAACTTTCTATACTCGTTCGCTAAAAAAACCTTAGAAAATCGCACTAAAGTTGCACATAGGTACTACTACCCTCCACATCCTCTCTTCGGTTTAGTTTTATCTGGATTGGCGAATTTGACCCCCCCCCCTCTCTAAGTTTCTGCGGAATTTGCATAAAGTCTGAACCCTCCCGAAGCGAGCTCTTCGTTGGGCAGGTTGCTTTGTTGTCAATCTTGATGGGCAATCCGACAGTATACCGACGTACATGTCCCTGCATTAAAGATGGATTATCTCTTTAAATAACAAATTTGAAATATTTGCATGGGTCTAGAATAATAACTATGAATTGAATAACCCTGCCCGGAAAGGCTTCTATCAATTACTATCTATTTTATTTCGAATATTTTATTATGAAATGAGATGATTAATTGGGACACTTTATTTGTCTATTTTTAGAACAGACAATTCAAGCGATATCATATAAAGATAGGTAGCATTAGGTTGTTTTTAGAGCTACGTACCGAACATCAAATATCACAGATTGATTGATTGTATTCTTTTATTCCATAGTTATAAGCGATAAAGAGTATAATTAACGTGTATTTGTTATAAAATTACACAATAACAATTCTGGTATATGTTAACAGTAACCACTATTGTTCATTAACTAAACAACCACACCTTTTTTAGCAGAAAATATTCGCAATCAAATCAATATTAATCGAAAGAAGCATTTCTGGACAGGAGTCTTCGATTCATTTCTAATATTTTATACCCCAGTAACTATATAATACATGTTTACAAAGAGATAATCTACCTATAACATCCGTCCTTCATTCGCCCGTTTTGATTTGGCAGGAAAAATATCGGATTGTTTTGTCCCAGCCATACATTGGTAACAGCTGGGACAAAACACTTTCAAGTGGAACATTTCGGTCCGAATCACTCTTCTCATCTGGAAAATGCAATAAATATTTGGCTCCTCTATTCGCCATGTTCCTCAATTAGAGAGAGAGAGAGAGAGAGAGAGAGAGAGAGAGAGAGAGAGGGGGTGTGATTAATTTGTTCAATATTTTTCAACGGTAACTCGGTCAATTTTAAACCAATTACAAAATGTTCACGGCATCGATATCGGGGTGTCAGGTAGAACATGCATTCCATTAAAGTTTGGTCGCGATTGGAGAGAATTTGAACATTGAACACCCCTCCCCGTCAATATTATGATAACAGCCACTTTTTTATAAATGAAGATAATTTGTCCCGTTCCGCTACCTCAAAGCATTCCGGTGATACTCTACAATAGATTGTCGACACATGTGAGAGGTCGGTTTAAGGGCCATAACTACATAAAGCAAGCAATGACAAATTCACGATGGCTTAACATAATGAATCCAATGCATAAATGTGACTTATTCAACACTGAGAATATGGCAAAAATGCCAGCCCTTGAAGTGATTGGTGGCTTGGAGAGTACATTGGTCCACTGTATATCCCTTTATTTATCCAATAGATCACAGGGCCCTGTAACGCGCTCAGTTGCCCATCCCCCTTTTGCGCTGCCCATATACACCGCTTCTATATACGCGCCTGCTTCATGTTAATGGTAGTATGGTATAATAAGGTCCTTATTATACTACCATTAACGCATAGGCGAGTATATAGAAGCGGCGTATATGGGCAGAGCAAAGGAGTGGGAACGAAGCTGGGCGCGTTACAGGCCCCTGTGCAATAGATATATACAAAACACTACATATATTCCTTACATCGCAACATGGCGACCACGTTACTCAGCTTGTTAATGTTATGGCGAACTGGGTCACATATGTCGTCCAACAAATTACGCGTCTTGTTCTGACTGTAGTTTAGAGAGCGTCCTGCTTTATCCTTCTGCATAACGGGACAGTCCATTAATTCCTCACATCTCTATGAAATCATTACATTCACCAGAATGTGATAAAAGCGAATATTTGGATAAATGAAGTTCTACTATACCCAAACTCTCGCATTGTAGTAATATCACGGACATGTCACTGACGAATCAGTTATATAACTAATACTAAAGTTATCAATCAGGAACCATCTCAGACGGACGCACGGACAGACATGTTGATTACTATATTCCTCCCAAATCTATCGTGGACAATTATATATATATATTGATGAACGGACGGACGGATGGACGGACGAACAAGCTGATTCGTGTAGGCATATACCATTCCCACCCCACCCACAACTGATTGCAGGGGTATAATAAGGTAATAATTATAATATAAATGGTACCTGAACACTCCACATTAAAGGGGTACTGTACGCCAAATGTTGTTGTTGGTTTCTATAGTCTCCGAGTCAGAGAATAAGGTAACAATTTTTTCATTATTTGAAAGTCTGTTGAGTACGAAGTAGTGTTACGGATGACAAATTTACCGGAATGCAAAAATACAAATTGTCGTTGTCGAGTAATTTTTGTACAGTTTTCAACCAAATGAATCAAATAAAAGTTATATTATAGGCATACTAGTCCAATATAATCATTTAAGTTATTGTATCGTCGCTAGTCAGTGAGTGACTTGAGTGTTCTCCCCGTATCATTATTATATTTTAAGCAATCGTGTGTGCGATCGGTTTAACATCCAGTATCCCTCAATTACTTTATTTTGATTACGGAAATTCGTAATTTAATTGACGCCATTTTATGGCTCCAGTCATAAATTCAATTTATATCAAATTATTAACTTTTAAATTATTAAATTTTAAGATAGCATATTAACCTGAGCGTTTACAGAATACATCTTCGACTCAAATTACTTATGTTTCTATATATTATCGATATTAGATCGTTGTTGTCACCGGAAATTTAACGCAAATGGCGTACAGTACCCCTTTAATGTCGTTCTCTTTAGCACTGCACATTTGCAGAATTCCAACATGGAAACACGACTCCAATTTGACGATTTCCCTATGTTGGATGTTACTAACTCCGAAAATATCCGTCCCATTCTCACAAGACTTGTCACAACCGCAGATAAGTGGTTCAAACAAGCACATCACATGTACCGCGATCAATGAACGTTGAATCCGAAGAATAAAATGAATTTCACGGTATATTCAACAGTCACGATAAACAACACACAAAGCAATCCACATGGGGTATGAACGTAACGGAACAGAAAAGAGCGTTCTCTGTAAGTATATTCCCTATATGGTAGGAATAATGAGCGTTTGTTTCATGTTTGCTTGTTGACAAGACTTATATGACGGCGCACGAACCTATCAGTGGTGTTTTATTTTGTGAAAGTATAAAGGGAGTCATTTCTAATTTGGCAGACATATACTAACGGAAAGAATTGAATGTTCATTTGCAATATCCTACGGTGTATAACAATATACAAATTGTTATTACGAAAATGATGATGTTTGCATTTTTCTATGTGTTTATCGTTGTTATCGCAAATGAAATAATTGGATATACGTCGTCTTTACGTTAGTATAAGATTACATAGTATAACTAAGCCTTGTTTGGTCCCATTAATGTAATATTTGTATTTTGTTTGGTTGTATATGAGATGCAGTGCGTTGAAGATGCGAAAGAAAATACAAAAGTGAAATGCACGCACGCAGATAGTTCATGACACACTATACACGATAAAATGATAATTTAGCACACACCATGGGCTACAAAATTTACGAATCGGTGGGTTTATATTCAAATGGGAGTTCTGTCGGTTTCCACGTAGAGGAATGAGTCTGGCCCGCGAAACGGGTGTGTTCGAATCGGAACTAGGTTCCATCCGTGGGAGGTTTGGGTAGCCGGAGGAAGGAGAGAGGGGAGTGACAGATATATATAAGCGGTAATTTTGTGAAAAGCTCTTTTCACTTGACTGAGTAAAAAATAATTTTCTAAGTCCAAAAGTTTATGTTGAAATAATGAAGCCTTTTTCAAAAAGTGAAAACAAAATGAACGACTTTTCTGGTGCAGGTTGATTTGGACCCTTTTGGACTCTGGTTTCCCCAAAAGTCGACTCCGTTTCGATTGTAGCATAACGGGATAATTATGAATCAGTATTTGAATAACACGTGAAGAAAGGTACAGCCGCGCCTTTGATACGGCTAGTTTGTTGAATGATATTTGGTTTCGTCTTCTGTCTATGTTTAAGACGCTCACATAGAGCAAATCCAGCTGTTGCGCTTCGTCTAGGAGAAGATCTGGGGACAAGCTCTTTCCACACATGGACTTTATTAGTACATTTTTCGATGTGTTATAACTTGGTCATTTCTCAACCGATTTACAAAATTCTTTCACGAGTAGCATCAGTATGTCGTATAGATACACGACAGTAAAAATGGTTGGAATCGGTGACAAGAAAAAAATTGACAAATTTTGCACCCCTCCCCAGGTCAACAAATTGTTTTCGAACCTTGGTGAAATTTTCCCCGATTCGTAGCCTTTCGTTAGTTAACACGATTACGAGAACTGAATTCAGCTGCTTGTCTTCTTATAGGAGAAGATCTTGGCCCAAACTTTTTCCAAACTTTTTGTTTAAGGGCCATAACTCTGGTAAGCAAGTTAGGACACAAACCTAAATGCTTCATTACCATGCAACTTGGCATGGTGTATATACCTATCAATTTCAATGCTTTATCTTTAAACTTTCTGAGATATAAGGGTTACAAAATATGTTAAGAATAATAAATAATAATAGTGAAAAATAAAAAATTGAATAACAATATACTTCCATATTAAAATATGGAAGTATAATAAGTATTTTTTTTAAATGACTCAAAGTTTCGAATCTAATAACACATGTAGAAGCTATCCTCAACATACGCTTGAATTTCTAGAAATAGCCAAAATCCTGGCCCGGACCTTGTCCCCAGTACACGGGAAGTGTCAGATATGTCATAAACTTTTTGAAAACGAAATCGAGAATGCAATTCTCTTATGTCCCGCCTTAGCCGAAACAAGAATCGAAATATGGTTCAACGTCATAGAGGATTTCGGTATACCATGCATGTTTCTTATATATTGACAACTTGAACCCCATAGATCAGTTGATGATATTTCTTGCATGTATCCCGCCACCCATTCGCGACCTCGTAAATGATATTAAGCAATTCGCCTTGTTTCTTGCTCGCAATGCATTCAAGCTGTGGAACTTATATATACGGATCTGATGCGGCTAGAATCTGTGGACTAAATGGATCACATATAAACAGCTCACGAACCGCTCTGATCGAAGACAGAAAACAAGATATACATGAATAATTTGTATTTAGTCGGAGTGGCATCTAACTAAACGTGATAATAACTCAATAACTCTATAACGCAAATAAAGCTATATCGCAGACAACTCCGTCTTTCTCCATCAGACAGATACTCGTTTAATTATCCAGTTGAAGTGTTCCGCGAAATCATAAATACATGAGGCCAACAGTTGCAATGCACATATCTCATTGAATTTGTATTGCGCATATTTTGTGTATAAAACCATGTGATAAATTGATGTTTATTTTTGTCACCAATAAGTTGAAACTCTAAACTTGTGTATGATGTATAATGTTAAACTCTCCGTTGCGGAGGAAATAAAGATATATCTATAAAATTGCAAGCAATTTCTGTTCTTATCAATAATAGCCTATGCTAGCTTCTACGGATTATCCCTTACAAAATAACTTATGGGGTGAAAGCAAAGAATATATTTTATACGAAAAAATCGTGTATTAAAGATTATAACAAAATTCAATAACAACTTAACAAAAACTCAACGAATATCGACAACAACAAAAACATACGAAGCACTAATCAGTCGTTTCTTCTTGGGCAGTGGTCCCGCTAGCTATATTGTTCATCAGTTAGCTCATACTTCTTATGTTGGCACTGCCTTTAGGTTACGTTCAGCACTCAACGTCAGTTCCTTGTAAAACCTATTATAAAAGAAAACGAAATCCGCCATGAATCACATCAAATACATCACATAATCGTATCACGCGTGAGGTTGATATTGGAGTTTGGGCTTTAACGTCCAAGCATGTAAATTGGAGATAGAAACGCACACACACGCATAACCACACACGAAAATTACTTGACAGAGTTTCATGTAGCCATAACGATATTTCAGAAGAAAACATGATGCGTACTATAGTTCCAAAATGCCACAGTATACGATTATGTAGGATTTATATTGTGACATGTG
The DNA here is from genome assembly GCA_032622095.1 of Siphonodentalium dalli. Classification (NCBI taxonomy): domain Eukaryota; kingdom Metazoa; phylum Mollusca; class Scaphopoda; order Gadilida; family Siphonodentaliidae; genus Siphonodentalium; species Siphonodentalium dalli. Next base: position 82,704,966 of record CP136066.1, read on the forward strand.
GGTGTGTGGATTTAAGTTGAGAAGCAATTTAAGTTGGAGAAACATTGTTGGCCATAACTTTTTTCGTAAACTTCTGAACAATTTTGCGTCGTAGTTATGATATGCCTTCTGAGATTCATTATATTAATGTGGACGTTGAGCATCAATCGGGTGGACTGGATGATGGTCATGAATTATTTATTCCCGCACACACATTATGTAGTTGTTTCATGGTTCGTATCACCATGTAATTTGTTATTGGAATAAAAACAATTATTAAATATGTAGAATCTCAAATCAAAACGACTAACATGTATTCAGGAAAAACGTAGTCCCAGAAAATCAAACGTTTCAGCCTCGTCAGATGACGGAATTGCTTTCATCGTGCGATATATCATCATTTATAGCTAGATGAACGACATTAAGTATGTTGGACATACTGTGATTTGAAGCACAAGGCTATATATATACATGTATATGTAATGGTCTCCGAGGTTATATGAATTGGATATTTGGAATAATTATGGTGAACATACCATGCGGATGACTTCCTTCGTTGTTATTTTCTCTCTATATGCCGGGTGGCTGCAGCCTTTGGACAGTTCAGCTTTGTCGTTTGTGGTCAGGTTCGAGATGAAACCCCAACATGCTGTTCTTAGGACCTCGATCCCGAACTCAGTTGCAGCAGACAGGATACCTATTAAATAAAACAGGAAATTGTCACTTTGTGATATTTTATTCCATTGTGAAACGATACACTATATTCAATCCTGGGTTCAAACTTTAATGTTCTAAATATAGTAACGTTTCCCGTCCCAGTTGGTAAATATAAATTAGAACAAAATCTTCTATAGCGACAGATGCCACATTCGACTGGTCGCTCTGCCTCAAAAGAATTACTGTGTACCAGCGAATCAATGGTGAAAGTCGGGGAAGAGATATACCATCTTCAAGACCTATAGATGCACGCTTGCTGTAATTTTGGAATTCGACGGTAAGTAGCAACAATATGGAAGAGTAACGGAAAAGGGCATCTGTAATAATTTAACCTTCTCAAAACTAAATGGATTATCCCAGTCAGTTAAAAGTGTACATCGGAATGGTCTATTATTGATTCGGAGGGATGTTAAGGTGATAAAAGCAGACAACAGATAAATAAAAGTGCAGAAGACCCATATTTATTGGGGGAATTGTTTAGATAATAAGTTAAATCGTTTGTTGAACTTATTATCTGAACAGTTCCTATGGAATAACTACTCATAAATGATGCTTTAGTATAGGATTAAACATGTTTTACTTACCAACGACGTTTGATGACGTAATTCGGATGTTTCCGCAATGGATATAGCGAATGAAGTCTCGGAAAATAACGGGGTCGTGACCTTCGATCGGTATAGTCAGCTTGTTGATGCGACAACATTTGTTTGATTTCTTGGTGTTGAAAATCTTTTGATGCCATTTCCTCTTTTCTGACTTCAGTTGGTGCTGTGTTATTAATTCATGGAACTGTCTGTGGAGTTGAAAATATATTCATATTAAATGAAAGATAATGAAGTTAATGAACTCTAGATTACGTATATAGCATTTGGTGAACAATCATACCCTGCGCATTAAATACATACTGAAACACTATTGGGACAGACCTTCTAAGATAAAGTTCTATGAACTCCTAACAAAATCTTGTCGATTGGAACTGAGAAATGTTTGCTTGTACTTAAAGTTAGCATTCAAACTCAGAAATCAGTATCGGTAATATAAAAGCTATTGCTGTTGTTTTTATGATATATAGCTATGATGACAATGTTGTTGTTGCTGTTGTTGTTATTTTCGAATGATTTATCCATGTGACATATATGAACAAGATGAATAATTGACTAAATAGTGTTTGAACGAGTAACTCATATGTAAACATTAACGCAGACGACGTGATAATGATAGATATAATGATGATTATCAGAATGATGGTGTTGATGATGATGACAGCATGCTGATGATAAAGATTAAACGCATTAATACCGCCACTGTATACATGTATATGTAAAATATTGCACTTAATTAACATGCACCTTGTACATATACCTCACATCTCTTTGTAACATGTGAATTCATGTCTATAGAGAAATAAAGCATAGCAATAAAGCATAGCACATGTAATATGAAGCTTTGTAAATGTGCAGCATATTTCATATAATTGTGGACAAGATACATTGGTATGCAATAATCCGTACCATTATCTGCAGTATATTTTTCTGTGCTGATATAAAATGACCAGCGTCTGCTAATATTGAGTATTGAGTCCGTGTTTGAGTAGTAAACGTTGTAGACAGACGGACTCTTTTGTAAGAAAGGTATTTTTAGCTCTACTGTTTTAGTATTTAATAAATGTAGCATGATTTTTATTTTAATGGAAAAAAATCACATAGGGAGAAAGATAAAATTACCTGCTTCTGCCAGCCATTACCGCTTTAAGACCATAGCAGACAAACTGCTCCTCGCCAACGACGAATGTGACATCACACATATCAGGCATAGTCATGATATAGCGAAGACTGTCGAGAACACCCGATTCGTTACGGAAATCCACGACCAAAGGTGTATCGTCTGCTTCATCGCATGTCGTCTGATTGGGTGCCTCTATGTCGATGTCGTCTAATGAAAAATCGCTTTCATCATCAGAATCGTCGAAAATGCTTCCACCGGAAGTGTAGAGTGAAGTTCTGTCACTTCGTTCACTTGCTGACTCCCAAGAGCAGTAACCAGACACCTGGGAACCGGAAGTAAAGGACATCGTATCTGAAATAAAAAAAAACTCATCAGAACATGTATCAATTATTTTAATTGTTTGTTTTTGTTGTTGCTGATAATTGTTGCTGTTGCTGAATTGTTTGGACTAAACCGGACTATATCCTAAACATTGGCAGATTTATTGTGGCACGGTATGATTGTCCATTGCTTCAAATGTGCATGCTTCAGTGAACGTGAACAAATTTTCATTTCTAATCATAAATATATAGGCTTATTCCAGATCGTCAACGTTGTTTGGTGATTCAAAGACAAGATTTAATAAGTATTTTTTTCAATGACTCAAAGTTTCGAATCTAACAACACTGTAAATCCTTCGAACCATGTGAATAAATTTTGCTCAGTTACATAGATTTGAGTACAACTCACCATACGGCTCCATGCTCTCATCTTGGGATCTCACATCAAAGAGATTTTCATTGGATGCTGTTAACTCAAATTCCATCATTAATGGTTTAGTTTAGATTATAATACTGAGCTACTGTATGTCGTGTCGAAGATGGGGAGTATGGCTTGAGAGGGTTCATCGTTAGTTTTATACCCCGTGTTTGCCAGAGTTGACAAGTGTAGTTGAACGCTATTTGACACGACACTGCTCGCACATTGACTCGATCCTTGTAACAACACTATGTGCAGCGAATCGTTCTGTCAACACAGCGAGCTTGCTGAAACAACACTCTTGTCGGGTAAGTGGCACCGGGCTGGAGGTAAGATGGATCCTAATTATAATAGACGTGTTAAAACTACACGGTCGTCAGGCGAAGAGGAAGTGCAGACTCACCGCTAATTAGTGTAATTATCACTATTCTACCTATGATTGGGTGTTAATCTTCGTGCCACTTCCATGTTTTATGTCACAGCTATTTCATAATTGTGAGACACTGGAAGGCGCAAAATAAAACCTCGTCCTTCCGATGTCTCCAATTTGTTTTCTGGATCGCAGAAGTCGTAAAGTTATTACAGCTTTAAGAAATTTAGTGTCTCATTAATGCAAATAAATCATTGTATCACATTAACTGGATATCAATATATTGATGTCATATTTTAAAGTCCAATACTGTGAGCGAAAAAAGAAGATTAAATAACATAATATAGGAAGAACAAAGGGGATTGGGGCACAAGTTATAACAACTTAGGTAATGCTCCTCTACCCTGACAAATTAGCATATTAACTGAAACATAGACTAACATCAGAATAATATTTCAAATAAATACAAGTCACGACATGGCCGGAAAATTGTTCAAGGTCAACGAAATAGATAACGCGAGAAACAAAATAATTAGATGGGTTGGTTCAGATCTAGAGTAAGGGGAAGAAAGTGATGGTAAATGTTTTGTGTGTGTATATATATAGCAAGATTATTACGGAGTAATATCAGCTGGTATTTACATTTACGAGTCTATTAACTCATTGCCGAATCGATATGATGATATGATGCAGTCTTGAACAGCCGAAGAAAGAAGTATATTTGCCTCATTACACTGTCGAAAAATACTGTATTCCTACAGTACATTGTGCTGTCAATTTTGTGAAGGACTCCACGTAATATATGTAAACAACAATTCGTTGTAAATTTACATCACGTTGTAATCAAATCTGAGCACTAGATTCCCACCTGGCGGACATATTTTTTTGGTGTCTTGACGAGAAGTAGGGAAAAGGATTAAACGCGATTTACACTGTCACGTTGGCATAGCTTATCACAATCTTGCGTTGGAGGGTTGGGTGTTCGAGAGCGGATAGCAAATAAACTCGCGTTCACGGGATGGTAGTCACAAAATTAAAAAACAAACAGTTTAACCTTGTATCCTGGAATATTTTCCAGACCCCAACCTCTGCATTTATCGACATATTTTTATCATGACGAAAAATGAGAACTTTGTACGCCAAAGTTTAGGTCTGCATGACTTGGTTGCAGTATTATCGTCTTTTTGTTGAACGATTATGTATGTATCTTGTTTTATGTAAATCTCATTTACATTTTTTTTGGCGGTACGTTTCTGTCAGTCAATAGAGTATGTTGTCTTACTTTCAGCCAGAACTGTATAAAATTGCAAGCAATTTATGTTCTTATCAATAATAGCCTATGCTAGCTTCTACGGATTATCCCTTACAAAATAACTTATGGGGTGAAAGCAAAGAATATATTTTATACGAAAAAATCGTGTATTAAAGATTATAACAAAATTCAATAACAACTTAACAAAAACTCAACGAATATCGACAACAACAAAAACATACGAAGCACTAATCAGTCGTTTCTTCTTGGGCAGTGGTCCCGCTAGCTATATTGTTCATCAGTTAGCTCATACTTCTTATGTTGGCACTGCCTTTAGGTTACGTTCAGCACTCAACGTCAGTTCCTTGTAAAACCTATTATAAAAGAAAACGAAATCCGCCATGAATCACATCAAATGCATCACATAATCGTATCACGCGTGAGGTTGATATTGGAGTTTGGGCTTTAACGTCCAAGCATGTACATTGGAGATATAAACGCACACACACGCATAACCACACACGAAAATTAGTTGACAGAGTTTCATGTAGCCATAACGATATTTCAGAAGAAAACACGATGCGTACTATTGTTCCAAAATGCCACAGTATACGATTATGTAGGATTTATATTGTGACATGTGGGTGTGTGAATTAAAGTTGAGAAGCAATTTAAGTTGGAGAAACAATGGTGGCCATAACTTTTTTCGTAAACTTCTGAACAATTTTGCGTCGTAGTTATGATATGCCTTCTGCATGAGATTCATTATATTAATGTGGACGTTGAGCATCAATCGGGTGGAATGAATTATTTTTTCCCGCACACACATTATGTAGTTGTTTCATGGTTCGTATCACCATGTAATTTGTTATTGGAATAAAAACAATTATTAAATATGTAGAATCTCAAATCAAAACGACTAACATGTATTCAGGAAAAACGTAGTCCCAGAAAATCAAACGTTTCAGCCTCGTCAGATGACGAAATTGCTTTCATCGTGCGATATATCATCATTTTATAGCTAGATGAACGACATTAAGTATGTTGGACATACTGTGATTTGAAGCACAAGGCTATATATATACATGTATATGTAATGGTCTCCGAGGTTATATGGATTGGATATTTGGAATAATTATGGTGAACATACCATGCGGATGACTTCCTTCGTTGTTATTTTCTCTCTATACGCCGGGTGGCTGCAGCTTTTGGACAGTTCAGCTTTGTCATTTGTGGTCAGGTTCGAGATGAAACCCCAACATGCTGTTCTTAGGACCTCGATCCCGAATCCGTTGCAGCAGACAGGATACCTATTAAATAAAACCGGAAATTGTCACTTTGTGATATTTTATTCCATTGTGAAACTATACACTATATTCAATCCTGGGTTCAAACTTTAATGTTCTAAATATAGTAACGTTTCCCGTCCCAGTTGGTAAATATAAATTAGAACAGAATAGAACAAAACCTTCTATAACGACAGATGCCACATTCGACTGGTCGCTCTGCCTCAAAATAATTACTGTGTACCAGCGAATCAATGGTGAAAGTCGGGGAAGAGATATACCATCTTCAAGACCTATAGATGCACGCTTACTATAATTTTGGAATCCGACGATAAGCAACAACAATATGGAAGAGTAACGGAAAAGGGGCATCTGTAATAATTTAACCCTCTCTAAACTAAATGGATTATCCCAGTCAGTTAATAGTGTACATAGGAATGGTCTATTATTGATTTGGAAGGATGTTAAGGTGATAAAAGCAGACAACAGATAAATAAAAGTGCAGACGACCCATATTTATTGGGGGAATTGTTTAGATAATAAGTTAGATCGTTTGTTGAACTTATTATCTGAACAGTTCCTATGGAATAACTACTCATAAATGATGCTTTAGTATAGGATTAAACATGTTTTACTTACCAACGACGTTTGATGACGTAATTCGGATGTTTCCACAATGGATATAGCGAATGAAGTCTCGGAAAATAACGGGGTCGTGACCTTCGATCGGTATAGTCAGCTTGTTGATGCGACAACATTTCTTTGATTTCTTGGTGTTGAAAATCTTTTGATGCCATTTCTTCTTTTTCTGATTTCAGTTGGTGCTGTGTTATTAATTCGTGGAAATGTCTGTGGAGTTGAAAATACATTCATATTAAATGAAAGATAATGAAGTTAATGAACTCTCGGTTTCGTATATTGCATTTGGTGAACAATCATACCTTGCGCATTAAATACATACTGAAACACTATTGGGACAGACCTTCTAAGATAAAGTTCTATGAACTCCTAACAAAATCTTGTCGATTGGAACTGAAAAATTTGTGCTTGTACTTAAAGTTAGCATTCAAACTCAGAAATCAGTATCGGTAATATAAAAGCTATTGCTGTTGTTTTTATGATATATAGCTATGATGACAATGTTGTTGTTGTTGCTGTTGTTATTTTCGAATGATTTATCCATATGACATATATGAACAAGATGAATAATTGACTAAATAGTGTTTGAACGAGTAACTCATATGTAAACATTAACGCAGACGACGTGATAATGATAGATATAATGATGATTATCAGAATGATGGTGTTGATGATGATGACAGCATGCTGATGATAAAGATTAAACGCATTAATACCGCCACTGTATATATGTATATGTAAAATATTGCACTTAATTAACATGCACCTTGTACATATACCTCACATCTCTTTGTAACATGCGAATTCATGTCTATAGAGAAATAAAGCATAGCAATAAAGCATAGCACATGTAATATGAAGCTTTGTAAATGTGCAGCATATTTCACATAATTGTGGACAACATACATTGGTATGCAATAATCCGTACCATTATCTACATTCAGTATATTTTTCTGTGCTGTTATGAAATGACCAGCGTCTGCTAAAAGTGTACTTTTTAGTTTCAATGTTTTATTATGCCTTAGCCATAAATCAATATGTAACATAAACGCATTAGTAAGTTAACAAAATAGTATTAGTTACATGATGATGATGATGATGATGGTGATGATGATGCATGGTGATGTTGATGATGAAGATTATGATAATGATGATGAAGATCATATATTTGTGGTTATGGTGGTATATACACTTATTTACATTGTTGGACCCCCGGTATGTCATCTATCTTCTAATCCATACATGTGTTTACTCGAGTACATCTGGTTCGCAAATTATTGCACCGCATAAATCTAATAACATTTTAGTACTTTTAAATTAGCATCTATAATTTCTCGTGTCTAAAGAGCGCAGACTACTTTACCATTGAACGACTTCAGTAAATCTATCTGCCAGTTCATCAATCAGAATCACGATGATCGCGGTTGGTTGCCTTTGATTGACTGTGTATATCTACGAATAATATAATGTCAGGTATATTGCTTGTTGTATATGTATAATTGGTCACTTGTATATTTGCGAATCCTGAAATGTATCTATTTCCAATATTCCCTTAAAGATAGCTTCAGGTACACACACACACGCGTTTTAAGACGCTCAAATTTTCCAATGCGATAAGTCCATGACTCCGTGTTTGAGTAGTAAACGTTGTATAGAAAGACGGACTCTTTTGTAAGAAAGGTATTTTTAGCTCTACTGTTTTAGTATTTAAAGGTACGGTTGGCCTTGGCGGTGGGTATCCTGTGAAAATATTTTCACCCGTCAAAAACCGCCACAAACAGAAAGAACATCAAAATGTAGACAGACTTTGTCCGTATACAAATAAGAAATATCGCATAAACAGTATGTTATTGTCAAATGTTTGACCATTGTTATGTAAACAAAAGCATAAAAGTTACTTTTCTGGTGTTTGTTTATATTATGATAGTAAACATAAAGAGCGTTCTTTGTTGGTGAATTCCTGATATGGAACTAATAAAGAGCGTTTATGCCATTTGTGTGTGATTAGCAAGTAGCATTGTGCTGTCTTCTGTAACACAATCAGGCTCTTGCTTAGGTAAATATAGTAGGTCTTTATGATAACATGCTGTTTACGTGATGGTCATGGTATATATGAACGAAACTATATGCGTTTTAATGTTTTTCTGTTTACGGTGATTAGAACAAATATGAATATTTTCGACAACTAAGGCCTCACGTGCCTTTAATAAATGTAGCATGATTTTTATATTAATGGAAACAAATCACATAGGGAGAAAGATAAAATTACCTGCTTCTGCCAGCCATTACCGCTTTAAGACCATAGCAGACAAACTGCTCCTCATCAACGACGAATGTGACACCACACATATCAGGCATAGTCATGATATAGCGAAGACTGTCGAGAACACCCGATTCGTTACGGAAATCCACGACCAATGGTGTATCGTCTGCTTCATCGCATGTCGTCTGATTGGGTGCCTCTATGTCGATGTCGTCTAATGAACAATCGCTTTCATCATCAGAATCGTCGAAAATGCTCCCACCGGAAGTGTAGAGTGAAGTTCTGTCACTTCGTTCACTTGCTGACCCCCAAGAGCAGTAACCAGACACCTGGGAACCGGAAGTAAAGGACATCGTATCTGCAATAAAAAAAAAAATCATCAGACCATGTATCAATTATTTGAATTGTTTGTTTTTGTTGTTGCTGTTGAAATTTCACGGTTGAGCGAACAGAACAATAAACATTGCACAACTCCAGAGTGACCAATTGACATGATACCAGGGCCCTATACTATAGAACACAATTATTGTAATCACAAGCTTCTGTGGAGCACACAAAAGGTGTCGATTACCATAGCCATCCACTCTTATTCTAAACAGTGAAAATGCGACTTCTTGTAATGCCGCGTTCACATGCATGGTGACCAATAAAATAATAGGTTTACCACATGTGACTTGGTTGACCAATGAAAAAAAAATGAATCCTCGGAGACACTCATTGATATGTTATCGCTAGTGCATGGGTGATCTGTGTTCAATTTGATTAGTTGGTTGATGATTTATTCTCGAATTCATATGAATATATAGAGAATTACAAAGAGTTATTTACAGAAGATAATATAAATATTATGATAGGGTATATACATATTATATACATGTCTCCGGTGCAATGGGGAAATATTTCACCCGTCATGGGTTAATCGTTTTATCTTGGTGTACGAAGATGTCAGGTACGTTTTTTCTTTTTTTTATCTAACCTAATGAAAACAGAAGCACGTGTAAGCGGAATGTCGCTGATTGTGTGGAAAGTAAACAGGTAATCTAATAACGAAGATTGTCGATGTTTGTAACGGAAAATAGATATTACTATCAGTATCACTGAACTGTGGACTGCTGAAGTTTGATTTACACTGGGAATGTTCGGAAAATGATCTCAACAAACATCCTATATGTTCGCTTATTGAGTTCATCACCTGAACATGCCGCCACAAATTACTGAGTTGGTATATAACATGCAACTTGTATCAGAATGACCTTCAATTTTGATTATATCGCCGGATAATTCTATATATACTAATTAACGGTTACTTATTAAATCTAGTGTGGTGGGTGGGTGCTGGTTTTGTCTGACCAATTTGCGGGCTTGTTCTGCGCAGAATTGAGTTATATCATCTCCTGCTAATTGACACAGTTTGAATGAGCACCATCAACAGCATACATATATATAAGCTTATATAATTGTATAATATAATCAATATAATTTATATCGCTATACATGTGTAGCCGACAGAACATGAGAACATTGTCATGTCTGCGGCGTGCAATAAGTTTTATATTATGCATAGTCAAATGGAAGTGCTACATCGTACATCACACGGAGTGAATTAGTATAACTACCATCTGTATGATGCAGAATGTCGCAGGTTACAGTTGGCCATGCAAAATATCGACACGCTGTACAAACTAATAATGAAAATAATAACATAGTGAAGAATAGGAATATATAATTCATCAGGGTATGCGTACATGTACATTTGAGAGTTCAATGTGGACTTTCCTAAAAATACTTGGTTAAGGATTGCGCGGTCATGTGAATTCAAAATTTCGTCCATGATTATAATGTTCGCTTTTCCGCGGTATTCTTATGGAATAAATTTCTCCCTTATATTTTGGAATTCTTTGCATTCGAGTAAATAGTGGAACTCATCAGCGATCATGCTAGTGTTACATAAGGGGCATTTTCTGTCTTTGTGACTTGTCCCATTCCACCTCCCTGTCTCGATTGGGAGGTTGTGGTTAGCTGTTCGGAGCCTACATAATTCTATTCGATTTTTCCTTTCTAAGATTTCCAGATATTTTTCAAAAGTTATATCGTGTTTAAATATGCGATAAATCTTGCCTCTACTTGATTTGTCTCTTTCGGACTCCCACTTTGTCTTGAAATCCCTGATAAGACTACATTTAACACAATCGATAAATTGGCTCACACATAATATTTTTTCAGAGGTCATTAATTGTGATTGCCCACAGTCAAATAAAATTTCTTTAATGTGTCTTATCCATTTAAAACGACATGCATCTGCTTCACTCAGAAGTCTTAGTGACAACTCATATAGTATTTTTCCATAACGTTCGTCAGTCATATTTTTAATTTTCGTCCAATATTTCAGTATTCTCAGTTTTATTGTGATTTCTAGTGGATATCTTCCAGATTCACCATATATCATAAAATTGGGGGTTGATTGTTTCAAATTCATGACATGCTTTAGAAATTTGCGGTGGACATTTTCGAGCACCTGGTTGTCACCATAACCCCACACCTCGCAGCCATACAATAAAATCGGTAGCACCTGGGAATCAAATAAATCGAGTTGGTTAGCTAATGAAAGATAATTTGTTCTTGATCGTTTTATAACAGAGTACATGGCATGTGTAGCTTTTGTGGCAAGGGTTTGTTTTGCTTCAGAATATGAACCCGATTTTGTGTGAATAATGCCCAAGTAGTTGAACTTTTTCACTACTTCAAGCTTAATGCCGTCAAAGTTGAATTCTGTTTTCCGAGGTAAACTACGTTTCGAAATTAACAAAATTTTTGATTTATCTTTATTCACTGTCAATTTCCATGTCTTACAGTACTTGCTGAATGCATTAAGTTCTGTCTTTAATTTTTTTGGGGTCTCAGCCATGAGTACTGTATCATCTGCATATAGTACAAGCAGTATTTTTATGTAGGTTTTCAATTCTATTTCAATCTGGTTTGATATTTTTGAGAGGCCAACGATGCCTTCCTTGATCATGAAGTTTTCCAGATCGTTCAAATATAGAGAAAATAGTATGGGGGATAGATTTCACCCTGTCGAACTCCTGACAAACATGGGAAGGGGGCAGAATATTCAGTCCCTAGTTTGACAGAAGACTTAATATTCTGATACATATTTGTAATAACTCGGAAAAACTTTCCATTAATATCATATGTCCGTAACTTTTGCCAGAGCCCGGGTCTCCACACCCTATCAAACGCTTTCTCGAAATCAATAAAAGCACAGTAGAGGTTAGAGTTCAAATTTCTGGTTAGTTCCGTTAACATGTGTATAGTGAAAATATTATCAACAGTTGAGTATCCCTTTCGGAAGCCGGCTTGGTTTTCTTGGAGAATGTCATTAGTTTCTATGAATTCGTACATTCTATTTGAGAGTATTTTTGTGAATAGTTTTCCAAAGCAACTAAGGATTGTGATAGGTCTGTAGTTTTTGGGGTTTTTTGGGTCTCCTTTATTCTTAAAGATAGGGACTATGGCCCCTATGCCCCATGTTTCCGGTATACATCCGGAATCAAGTACATAGTTAAATACTCTACAATAGATATTTAACATTTTTTTAGATGATGCTTTTAAATATTCATTCAGTATCATGTCCTGTCCACATGCTTTATTGTTTTTCAGGCTGTGTAGTGCCGTTTTTATTTCATCAGTACAAATCGGACGATTTAGGAATTCATTGCTCTCGGAGTTTTCGTGTGCAGTATTTGTAACATAGCTATCCTGCACTGTGGTATTTATTTCACGATAATAGTTTTCGAGAGTGTCGATGTCAATAGGTGGCACACTACTCTTAGTATGGTTATTTAAAGCAGCCCAAAATTTCTTTGGGTTTTTATATTTCATGCATGCAATTTCCCGAGAGGCTTTATCCCTATGTTCGCCAATGGCAGCGTTCATTTTTCTTTTATACTCCCGTGCTTTTTCGCGCATATTTTGTTTTGAATCTATATTAGGGGATTTTTTGTATTGTCTAATTGCCTTCCTATACTCTTTTCTGGCTGTACAACATACGTTTGTGAACCATGGTTTATTATAACGCCGTTTTTTCGAATTCGTTTTCTTGGTTTTCATACTAAAGGAAGTATCTGCTGCAGTTAACAATACCTGTGATATCATATTCACAATTTGATTAATATCTGAGGGGGTTACCTCCTCATTTTCCATCTTGTCGAGAAATAAGTTGACATTATTAATTCCATTGGGATCGATATTCCACGTGAACTCACTTGCCTTTCCCTCTTCCCACTTTCTGATTGGGTTTTCGTTGGTTTTACTGTTTTGTGGTTCTACTGTGGTTTTAGGTTCAACAGAGGGGAGGGTAATTTCCGTCATTATGGGGCAATGTTCATCGGAAAATAAATCACAGAAAATTCCGACAGATAAATGTGTCAATAGCTTAAGGGCATGGGCAGAACAAATCATATAGTCGACTGCCGACGCATCGCGGCAGGTAAGTTTTCCAATGCCAGAGTCACTTTCGACTCGTCCATTTGCAATACAAAACTCGTTACATTTACAAAATTGTAGAAGTTTTTGTCCCTGTGAATTCTTCGTTCTATCTTGGTTTGACCTTACTTTTGGTAGACCAGCTAGTGGTAATCGGTATCCTTTAAATAATCGCTCAGTGAGTACACCGCAACCGTTCGTGCATTGTGTTATATTTCGTCAATGGTTATCGTCTGTTCCAACAATTCTAGTTGTACGATGTATTTCAATTTCTAGTTGGGTTGTCATTCAGAATCGCTGGAGTATTATATTGATAATATGTACAAGAGACGTAGCTAGAGGGTCTCAGGTGCAGGTTTAAACTCCAAGTTGTGTACACACAAAGGAGACCCTACAACAACGTCCCTACACGTAGTCCACTTCGTCTCTTGTACATATTATCAATAGAATACTCCAGCGATTCTGAATGACAACCCAACTAGAAATTGAAATACATCGTACAACTAGAATTGTTGGAACAGACGATAACCATTGACGAAATATAACACAATGCACAAGTCGCCTTTTCACTGTTAGAATAAGAGTGGATGTCTATGGTAATCGACACCTTTTGTGTGCCCCACAGAAGCTTGTGATTACAATAATTGTGTTCTATAGTATAGGGCCCTGGTATCATGTCAATTGGTCACTCTGGAGTTGTGAAATGTTTATTGTTCTGTTCGCTCAACCGTGAAATTTCAACAAAAACAAACAATTAAAATAATTGATACATGGTCTGATGAGTTTGTTTTTTTATTGCAGATACGATGTCCTTTACTTCCGGTTCCCAGGTGTCTGGTTACTGCTCTTGGGAGTCAGCAAGTGAACGAAGTGACAGAACTTCACTCTACACTTCCGGTGGGAGCATTTTCGACGATTCTGATGATGAAAGCGATTGTTCATTAGACGACATCGACATAGAGGCACCCAATCAGACGACATGCGATGAAGCAGACGATACACCATTGGTCGTGGATTTCCGTAACGAATCGGGTGTTCTCGACAGTCTTCGCTATATCATGACTATGCCTGATATGTGTGGTGTCACATTCGTCGTTGCTGAGGAGCAGTTTGTCTGCTATGGTCTTAAAGCGGTAATGGCTGGCAGAAGCAGGTAATTTTATCTTTCTCCCTATGTGATTGTTTTCCATTAAAATAAAAATCATGCTACATTTATTAAATACTAAAACAGTAGAGCTAAAAATACCTTTCTTACAAAAGAGTCCGTCTTTCTATACAACGTTTACTACTCAAACACGGAGTCATGGACTTATCGCATTGGAAAATTTGAGCGTCTTAAAACGCGTGTGTGTGTACCCGAAGCTATCTTTAAGGGAATATTGGAAATAGATACATTCAGGATTCGCAAATATACAAGTGACCAATTATACATATACAACAAGCAATATACCTGACATTATATTATTCGTAGATATACACAGTCAATCAAAGGCAACCAACCGCGATCATCGTGATTCTGATTGATGAACTGGCAGATAGATTTACTGAAGTCGTTCAATGGTAAAGTAGTCTGCGCTCTTTAGACACGAGAAATTATAGATGCTAATCAGACTTCCAGAGTACTACCCAAATAGTCTAAATGCTTTCAAGAAAATCAAGTACAAATGGAAAACTTTCCATGACAATATTTACCAGACGGTAATTGAAGAGCGTTGCCTTCTATTAAGCAGCCACTCGCTTCAATCTCCTGAAGACATATTCGCATGTATATGGACAGATGGTTGCTATTCTCCATTCTGCCGCAGATAGTGCTGCTGGTCTCAATTCATTTCGCAGACATTTGAAGCCATATTGGTGCACACGACTCACACAATTGCACTGCGACGTAAAATCAAAGCGTTCCACGTGGATTGAAGACGGAAGTCCCCACAGTGTTGCTTTCGAATCTTACAATTCATACAAAACTGCTAAACGTGTATTCAGACGTGAACATCGCTCAATAATTCTTCAATACGAGCTGAAACAGATAGAACCAATTGAACGCTCGGCTTCAACTGACCCAAAATTGTTCTGGAAGGCGTTAAAGGGACACAAGGATGTTTCTGGAACAATCATGTCCGGTATGCACTTTGGAGAGTGCATCGTACGCGATCCACGTGGTATCATTGGTGGATGGAAAAAGTATTTCGAAGACTTATATTCTCCAAGCGTCCATAACGATCCTCAATTCGAAGCCTTCGTTGAAAATAAACTTTCTCGAATATTAAATTCGCATACTCATGGACAGTCTATCATGAAGAAGCCTATCAGCGTACCTGAGGTACATTCAGTTATTCAGGCCCTGCAGCGAGGAAAATCCGGTGGTATTGACAATTTGGTTAATGAACATTTCATCTTCGCTCCTACATCACTGCTAACTCTTCTGTGTGGCCTGTTCAATGCCTTCGTTCAACTTGAATATGTACCCCCGGCATGAAAACTGGACTCATTGTACCACTGTTCAAAGGAGACCCAAAGCCGCATCACGTGCCTGACAGCTACAGAGCCATTACACTGCTGCCTGTGACTTACAAACTTTTTGAAATGGTTATTCTAAAACGACTCCAAACCAGTGATCTCTTCAGTAGTTTCCCCCATCAATTACAGAATGGATTCCAAAAGGGTTTCGGCTGTAATATGACCTCTTTTCTCCTGCAAGAATCTATCACGTATGGATTAGACACTGGATCAAAGGTCTTTGCATGTTTTCTCGATTCCCAAAAGGCCTTTGATCGTGTTTGGCACTCTGGTCTCTTGACAAAACTGTTTGAATTCGGCATACGCGGGAAAGACTTACGCATGCTGAGTAACATGCACACGGACTGTTACAGTCATGTTCTATATAACGGCTATTTGTCTGACAAAATGTATATCCTACAAGGAGCACGACAAGGATCAGTTATGTCACCTTTCTTGTACCTTGTGTACATCGACAGCCTGCTGACCTCTCTAGGAAAATGCCAGGATGGTATATCAATCGGTAGTATATCACTATCTTCTCCAACCACAGCAGACGACATTACCCTGTTATCATTTACAAAAGCTGGTTTAGACAATCTTCTGTCCATCTGTAACGAGTACAGCTCAAAGTGGCGCTTCAATTTTTCAACGACAAAAGGTGTGGCAGTGGTGTTTAATGAATCGAACAGACAGCACGACTCGAATCTCAGAATATGGCCACTTGGTGGACACGCCCTCACAGAAGTGAGGGAATGTAAACATCTGGGAATTGTCCAGAGTAAATTCAGAAACACCATGAATCGAGCAGAGTTGATAGCTTGTAGCTTAAGGAAAACCTACTTTGGCATTGCTGGTAACCAGATGTTGAGTGCATGTTCCCCCACTACCGTTGCCAAAGTCTTGAAGACAATCGTACTCCCAACATGTTTGTATGGGGCAGAATTATTGTATTCACCTTCTGTCAGTGCCGTGATGGAAATGGAGAGAGCTTTTCGAGTCTGTGTTAAACACGCACAAAGCCTGTCTTCTAGAACGTCAACGGATATTGCTCTGAGCCTTCTCGGACAGCTTCCTATTGAACTTGAAATTCATTCACGTAAACTGTGCTTCTTAGCGGACTTGATACACATGCCCATGGACCACCAGGTCCCATTGCGAGTATTTATACACAAGCTCCTTTTCCAAATTCATTTCGGCAAACGTTCCTCTGGGTTTGTGAGTGATATTCTATGTATTCTCAACATATACAACTTAAATGTTCATCTAGATGAGTTTTTAACCTCCGGTCATTTTCCAGACAAGAAGAAGTGGAAATCTCTTGTGAAAGCTAAGATCGCCGAGGAATACACACGCAAGTGGACGCATAGAGTTTCTATGGATCCTTTGCTCGAAACAGCTCATCTAGTGCACGGCGACCCTCTATCTACATCGGGCATATGGGTATTACTGAGCAAGTACCCACAGTATGCGACTGAACTAAGACACTTGGCTCGACTTCTCAACAAGACGTCTTACCTAAACCACATGTTGTGTCACGCGTGTGGCAGATTATATGACAATGAAATACATCATGCCTTATGTTTGTGCTGCGGTGAACTAGTTACCGAATTCAGAGATTCCTTCCTTGACCTTGTGATCACGCGGTATGGCATTGAAACTTTCTTTAGTATAGATTCACTACACAACGGGACCCTGATAGCAACTGTTCTTGGAAATTATAACATAGTCAATCATGGACTCTCAGACGAAATCTTCGACGGTTTTATAATAGACTCGGCTCATTTCTTGGGGAAGGCTTGCACAGTAATCCGCGGTGAAACCTGACACAGTATCGGAGCCGCAACTTTTATTCTTATTTTAAATGAAATAACCCAATCCACACGCGTGTGAGCTCGTGTGTGAATTTATAGGACGTTCATACTATAGACTTTCCATAGATTTCTTCTTTTTCAAATTTTTTTTTATCTCCATTTCTTATTATTTTATTGACCACATCTGTACACAAATTGTCCATATGTTATATAAATACGCATTGTAATTTAGACTCTCCCAAAGGGAGGTTAGAATAAACTACTACTATATCATGTCAATTGGTCACTCTGGAGTTGTGAAATGTTTATTGTTCTGTTCGCTCAACCGTGAAATTTCAACAAAAACAAACAATTAAAATAATTGATACATGGTCTGATGAGTTTGTTTTTTTTATTGCAGATACGATGTCCTTTACTTCCGGTTCCCAGGTGTCTGGTTACTGCTCTTGGGAGTCAGCAAGTGAACGAAGTGACAGAACTTCACTCTACACTTCCGGTGGGAGCATTTTCGACGATTCTGATGATGAAAGCGATTGTTCATTAGACGACATCGACATAGAGGCACCCAATCAGACGACATGCGATGAAGCAGACGATACACCATTGGTCGTGGATTTCCGTAACGAATCGGGTGTTCTCGACAGTCTTCGCTATATCATGACTATGCCTGATATGTGTGGTGTCACATTCGTCGTTGATGAGCAGTTTGTCTGCTATGGTCTTAAAGCGGTAATAGCTGGCAGAAGCAGGTAATTTTATCTTTCTCCCTATGTGATTTTTTTCCATTAAAATAAAAATCATGCTACATTTATTAAATACTAAAACAGTAGAGCTAAAAATACCTTTCTTACGAAAGAGTCCGTCTTTCTATACAACGTTTACTACTCAGACACGGAGTCATGGACTTATCGCATTGGAAAATTTGAGCGTCTTAAAACGCGCGTGTGTGTACCTGAAGCTATCTTTAAGGGAATATTGGAAATAGATACATTCAGGATTCGCAAATATACAAGTGACCAATTATACATATACAACAAGCAATATACCTGACATTATATTATTCGTAGATATACACAGTCAATCAAAGGCAACCAACCGCGATCATCGTGATTCTGATTGATGAACTGGCAGATAGATTTACTGAAGTCGTTCAATGGTAAAGTAGTCTGCGCTCTTTAGACACGAGAAATTATAGATACTAATTAAAAAGTACTAAAATTTTATTAGATTTATGCGGTGCAATAATTTGCGAACCAGATGTACTCGAGTAAACACATGTATGAATTAGAAGATAGATGACATACCGGGGGTCCAACAATGTAAATAAGTGTATATACCACCATAACCACAAATATATGATCTTCATCATCATTATCATAATCTTCATCATCAACATCATCATGCATCATCATCACCATCATCATCATCATCATGTAACTATTACTATTTTGTTAACTTACTAATGCGTTTATGTTACATATTGATTTATGGCTAAGGCATAATAAAACATTGAAACCAAAAAGTACACTTTTAGCAGACGCTGGTCATTTCATATCAGCACAGAAAAATATACTGAATGTAGATAATGGTACGGATTATTGCATACCAATGTATGTTGTCCACAATTATGTGAAATATGCTGCACATTTACAAAGCTTCATATTACATGTGATATGCTTTATTGCTATGCTTTATTTCTCTATAGACATGAATTCACATGTTACAAAGAGATGTGAGGTATATGTACAAGGTGCATGTTAATTAAGTGCAATATTTTACATATACATGTATACAGTGGCGGTATTAATGCGTTTAATCTTTATCATCAGCATGCTGTCATCATCATCAACACCATCATTCTGATAATCATCATTATATCTATCATTATCGCGTCGTCTGCGTTAATGTTTACATATGAGTTACTCGTTCAAACACTATTTAGTCAATTATTCATATATGTCATATGGATAAATCATTCGAAAATAACAACAACAGCAACAACAACAACAACATTGTCATCATAGCTATATATCATAAAAACAACAGCAATAGCTTTTATATTACCGATACCGATTTCTGAGTTTGAATGCTAACTTTAAGTACAAGCACAAATTTCTCAGTTCCAATCGACAAGATTTTGTTAGGAGTTCATAGAACTTTATCTTAGAAGGTCTGTCCCAATAGTGTTTCAGTATGTATTTAATGCGCAAGGTATGATTGTTCACCAAATGCTATATACGTAACCGAGAGTTCATTAACTTCATTATCTTTCATTTAATATGTATTTTCAACTCCACAGACAGTTCCACGAATTAATAACACAGCACCAACTGAAGTCAGAAAAGAAGAAATGGCATCAAAAGATTTTCAACACCAAGAAATCAAACAAATGTTGTCGTATCAACAAGCTGACTTTACCGATCGAAGGTCACGACCCCGTTATTTTCCGAGACTTCATTCGCTATATCCATTGCGGAAACATCCGAATTGCATCATCAAACGTCGTTGGTAAGTAAAACATGTTTAATCCTATACTAAAGCATCATTTATGAGTAGTTATTCCATAGGAACTGTTCAGATAATAAGTTCAACAAACGATCTAACTTATTATCTAAACAATTCCCCCAATAAATATGGGTCTTCTGCACTTTTGTTTATCTGTTGTCTGCTTTTATCACCTTAACATCCTTCCAAATCAATAATAGACCATTCCTATGTACACTTTTAACTGACTGGGATAATCCATTTAGTTTTGAGAGGGTTAAATTATTACAGATGCCCTTTCCCGTTACTCTTCCATATTGTTGTTACTTATCGTCGGATTCCAAAATTATAGCAAGCGTGCATCTATAGGTCTTGAAGATGGTATATCTCTTCCCCGACTTTCACCATTGATTCGCTGGTACACAGTAATTATTTTGAGGCAGAGCGACCAGTCGAATGTGGCATCTGTCGTTATAGAAGATTTTGTTCTATTCTGTTCTAATTTATATTTACCAACTGGGACGGGAAACGTTGCTATATTTAGAACATTAAAGTTTGAACCTAGGATTGAATATAGTGTATCCTTTCACAATGGAATACAATATCACAAAGTGACAATTTCCGGTTTTATTTAATAGGTATCCTGTCTGCTGCAACGGAGTTCGGGATCGAGGTCCTAAGAACAGCATGTTGGGGTTTCATCTCGAACCTGACCACAAACGACAAAGCTGAACTGTCTAAAAGCTGCAGCCACCCGGCATATAGAGAGAAAATAACAACGAAGGAAGTCATCCGCATGGTATGTTCACCATAATTATTCCAAATATCCAATCCATATAACCTCGGAGACCATTACATATACATGTATATATATAGCCTTGTGCTTCAAATCACAGTATGTCCAACATACTTATGTCGTTCATCTAGCTATAAAATGATGATATATCGCACGATGAAAGCAATTCCGTCATCTGACGAGGCTGTGACGTTTGATTTTCTGGGACTACGTTTTTCCTGAATACATGTTAGTCGTTTTGATTTGAGATTCTACATATTTAATAATGGTTTTTATTCCAATAACAAATTACATGGTGATACGAACCATGAAACAACTACACAATGTGTGTGCGGGAAAAAATAATTCATGACCATCATCCAGTCCACCCGATTGATGCTCAACGTCCACATTAATATAATGAATCTCATAAGGCATATCATAACTACGACGCAAAATTGTTTAGAAGTTTACGAAAAAAGTTATGGCCACCATTGTTTCTCCAACTTAAATTGCTTCTCAACTTAAATTCACACACCCACATGTCACAATATAAATCCTACATAATCGTATACTGTGGCATTTTGGAACTATAGTACGCATCATGTATTCTTCTGAAATATCGTTATGGCTACATGAAACTCTGTCAACTAATTTTCGTGTGTGGTTATGCGTGTGTGTGCGTTTCTATCTCCAATTTACATGCTTGGACGTTAAAGCCCAAACTCCAATATCAACATCACGCGTGATACGATTATGTGATGTATTTGATGTGATTCATGGCGGATTTCGTTTTCTTTTATAATAGGTTTTACAAGGAACTGACGTTGAGTGCTGAACGTAACCTAAAGGCAGTGCCAACATAAGAAGTATGAGCTAACTGATGAACAATATAGCTAGCGGGACCACTGCCCAAGAAGAAACGACTGATTAGTGCTTCGTATGTTTTTGTTGTTGTCGATATTCGTTGAGTTTTTGTTAAGTTGTTATTGAATTTTGTTATAATCTTTAATACACGATTTTTTCATATAAAATATATTCTTTGCTTTCACCCCATAAGTTATTGTGTAAGGGATAATCCGTAGAAGCTAGCATAGGCTATTATTGATAAGAACAGAAATTGCTTGCAATTTTATACAGTTCTGGCTGAAAGTAACACAACATACTCTATTGACTGACAGAAACGTACCGCCAAAAAAAATGTAAATGAGATTTACATAAAACAAGATACATACATAATCGTTCAACAAAAAGACGATAATACTGCAACCAAGTCATGCAGACCTAAACTTTGGCGTACAAAGTTCTCATTTTTCGTCATGATAAAAATATGTCGATAAATGCAGGGGGTCCAGGGGTGGGGTCTGGAAAATATACCAGGATACAAGGTTGAACTGTTTGTTTTTTAATTTTGTGACTACCACCCCGTGAACGCGAGTTTTTTTGCTAACCGCTCTCGAACACCCAACCCTCCAACGCAAGTTTGTGATAAGCTATGCCAACGTGACAGTGTAAATCGCGTTTAATCCTTTTCCCTACTTCTCGTCAAGACACCAAAAAAATATGTCCGCCAGGTGGGAATCTAGTGCTCATATTTGATTACAACGTGATGTAAATTTACAACGAATTGTTGTTTACATATATTACGTGGCGTCCTTCACAAAATTGACAGCACAATGTGCTGTAGGAATACAGTATTTTTCGACAGTGTAATGAGGCAAATATACTTCTTTCTTCGGCTGTTCAAGACTGCATCATATCATCATAGCGATTCGGCAATGAGTTAATAGACTCGTAAATGTAAATCCAGCTGATATTACTCCGTAATCTTGCTATATATACACAAAAAACATTTACCATCACTTTCTTCCCCTTACTCTAGATCTGAACCAACCCATCTAATTATTTTGTTTCTCGCGTTATCTATTTCGTTGACCTTGAGTAATTTTCCGGCCATGTCGTGACTTGCATTTATTTGAAATATTATTCTGATGTTAGTCTATGTTTCAGTTAATATGCTAATTTGTCAGGGGAGAGGAGCATTACCTAAGTTGTTATAACTTGTGCCCCAATCCCCTTTGTTCTTCCTATATGTAAACAGCAATTCGTTGTTTGTTTTTTAATTTTGTGACTACCACCCCGTGAACGCGAGTTTTTTTGCTATCCGCTCTCGAACACCCAACCCTCCAACGCAAGTTTGTGATAAGCTATGCCAACGTGACAGTGTAAATCGCGTTTAATCCTTTTCCCTACTTCGTCAGGCGAAGAGGAAGTTAACCTTCTTTTTTCGCTCACAGTATTTGACTTTAAAATATGACATCAAAATATTGATATCCAGTTAATGTGATATAATGATTTATTTGCATTAATGAGACACTAAATTTCTTAAAGCTGTACTAACTTTACGACTTCTGCGATCCAGAAAACAAATTGGAGACATCGGAAGGACGAGGGTTTTTTTTTGCGCCTTCCAGTGTCTCACAATTATGAAATAGCTGTGACATAAAACATGGAAGTGGCACGAAGATTAACACCCAATCATAGGTAGAATAGTGATAATTACACTAATTAGCGGTGAGTCTGCACTTCCTCTTCGCCTGACGACCGTGTAGTTTTAACACGTCTATTATAATTAGGATCCATCTTACCTCCAGCCCGGTACCACTTACCCGACAAGAGTGTTGTTTCAGCAAGCTCGCTGTGTTGACAGAACGATTCGCTGCACATAGTGTTGTTACAAGGATCGAGTCAATGTGCGAGCAGTGTCGTGTCAAATAGCGTTCAACTACACTTGTCAACTCTGGCAAACACAGGGTATTAAACTAACGATGGACCCTCTCAAGCCATACTCCCCATCTTCGACACGACATACAGTAGCTCAGTATTATAATCTAAACTAAACCATTAATGATGGAATTTGAGTTAACAGCATCCAATGAAAATCTCTTTGATGTGAGATCCCAAGATGAGAGCATGGAGCCGTATGGTGAGTTGTACTCAAATCTATGTAACTGAGCAAAATTAATTCATATGGTTCAAAGGATTTACAGTGTTGTTAGATTCGAAACTTTGAGTCATTTAAAAAAAATACTTATTAAATCTTGTCTTTGAATCACTAAACAACGTTGACGATCTGGAATAAGCCTATATATTTATGATTAGAAATGAGAATTTGTTCATGTTCACTGAAGCATGCACATTTGAAGCAACGGACAATCATACCGCGCCACAATAAATCTGCCAATGTTTAGGATATAGTCCGGTTTAGTCCAAACAATTCAGCAACAGCAACAATTATCAGCAACAACAAAAACAAACAATTAAAATAATTGATACATGGTCTGATGAGTTCGTTTTTTTTTTATTGCAGATACGATGTCCTTTACTTCCGGTTCCCAGGTGTCTGGTTACTGCTCTTGGGAGTCAGCAAGTGAACGAAGTGACAGAGCTTCACTCTACACTTCCGGTGGGAGCATTTTCGACGATTCTGATGATGAAAGCGATTGTTCATTAGACGACATCGACATAGAGGCACCCAATCAGACGACATGCGATGAAGCAGACGGTACACCATTGGTCGTGGATTTCCGTAACGAATCGGGTGTTCTCGACAGTCTTCGCTATATCATGACTATGCCTGATATGTGTGATGTCACATTCGTCGTTGGCGAGGAGCAGTTTGTCTGCTATGGTCTTAAAGCGATAATGGCTGGCAGAAGCAGGTAATTTTATCTTTCTCCCTATGTGATTTTTTTCCATTAAAATAAAAATCATGCTACATTTATTAAATACTAAAACAGTAGAGCTAAAAATACCTTTCTTACAAAAGAGTCCGTCTTTCTATACAACGTTTACTACTCAAACACGGAGTACACTTTTAGCAGACGCTGGTCATTTCATATCAGCACAGAAAAATATACTGAATGTAGATAATGGTACGGATTATTGCATACCAATGTATGTTGTCCACAATTATGTGAAATATGCTGCACATTTACAAAGCTTCATATTACATCTGCTATGCTTTATTGCTATGCTTTATTTCTCTATAGACATGAATTCACATGTTACAAAGAGATGTGAGGTATATGTACAAGGTGCATGTTAATTAAGTGCAATATTTTACATATACATGTATACAGTGGCGGTATTAATGCGTTTAATCTTTATCATCAGCATGCTGTCATCATCATCAACACCATCATTCTGATAACCATCATTATATCTATCATTATCACGTCGTCTGCGTTAATGTTTACATATGAGTTACTCGTTCAAACACTATTTAGTCAATTATTCATCTTGTTCATATATGTCATATGGATAAATCATTCGAAAATAACAACAACAGCAACAACAACAACAACATTGTCATCATAGCTATATATCATAAAAACAACAGCAATAGCTTTTATATTACCGATACTGATTTCTGAGTTTGAATGCTAACTTTAAGTACAAGCACAAATTTCTCAGTTCCAATCGACAAGATTTTGTTAGGAGTTCATAGAACTTTATCTTAGAAGGTCTGTCCCAATAGTGTTTCAGTATGTATTTAATGCGCAAGGTATGATTGTTCACCAAATGCTATATACGTTACCGAGAGTTCATTAACTTCATTATCTTTCATTTAATATGTATTTTCAACTCCACAGACAGTTCCACGAATTAATAACACAGCACCAACTGAAGTCAGAAAAGAAGAAATGGCATCAAAAGATTTTCAACACCAAGAAATCAAACAAATGTTGTCGCATCAACAAGCTGACTTTACCGATCGAAGGTCACGACCCCGTTATTTTCCGAGACTTCATTCGCTATATCCATTGCGGAAACATCCGAATTACGTCATCAAACGTCGTTGGTAAGTAAAACATGTTTAATCCTATACTAAAGCATCATTTATGAGTAGTTATTCCATAGGAACTGTTCAGATAATAAGATCAACAAACGATCTAACTTATTATCTAAACAATTCCCCCAATAAATATGGGTCTTCTGCACTTTTATTTATCTGTTGTCTGCTTTTATCACCTTAACATCCCTCCAAATCAATAATAGACCATTCCTATGCACACTTTTAACTGACTGGGATAATCCATTTAGTTTTGAGAGGGTTAAATTATTACAGATGCCCTTTCCCGTTACTCTTCCATATTGTTGTTACTTGTCGTCGGATTCCAAAATTATAGCAAGCGTGCATCTATAGGTCTTGAAGATGGTATATATCTTCCCCGACTATCACCATTGATTCGCTGGTACACAGTAATTCTTTTGAGGCAGAGCGACCAGTCGAATGTGGCATCTGTCGTTATGGAAGATTTTGTTCTATTCTGTTCTAATTTATATTTACCAACTGGGACGGGAAACATTACTATATTTAGAACATTAAAGTTTGAACCCAGGATTGAATATAGTGTATCCTTTCACAATGGAATACAATATCACAAAGTGACAATTTCCGGTTTTATTTAATAGGTATCCTGTCTGCTGCAACGGAGTTCGGGATCGAGGTCCTAAGAACAGCATGTTGGGGTTTCATCTCGAACCTGACCACAAACGACAAAGCTGAACTGTCCAAAAGCTGCAGCCACCCGGCATATAGAGCGAAAATAACAACGAAGGAAGTCATCCGCATGGTATGTTCACCATAATTATTCCAAATATCCAATCCATATAACCTCGGAGACCATTACATATACATGTATATATATATAGCCTTGTGCTTCAAATCACAGTATGTCCAACATACTTAATGTCGTTCATCTAGCTATAAAATGATGATATATCGCACGATGAAAGCAATTCCGTCATCTGACGAGGCTGAAACGTTTGATTTTCTGGGACTACGTTTTTCCTGAATACATGTTAGTCGTTTTGATTTGAGATTCTACATATTTAATAATTGTTTTTATTCCAATAACAAATTACATGGTGATACGAACCATGAAACAACTACATAATGTGTGTGCGGGAAAAAATAATTCATGACCATCATCCAGTCCACCCGATTGATGCTCAACGTCCACATTAATATAATGAATCTCAGAAGGCATATCATAACTACGACGCAAAATTTTTCAGAAGTTTACGAAAAAAGTTATGGCCAAAAATGTTTCTCCAACTTAAATTGCTTCTCAGCTTAAATTCACACACCCACATGTCACAATATAAATCCTACATAATCGTATACTGTGGCATTTTGGAACTATAGGACGCATCATGTTTTCTTCTGAAATATCGTTATGGCTACATGAAACTCTGTCAACTAATTTTCGTGTGTGGTTATGCGTGTGTGTGCGTTTCTATCTCCAATTTACATGCTTGGACGTTAAAACCCAAACTCCAATATCAACCTCACGCGTGATACGATTATGTGATGTATTTTATGTGATTCATGTCGGATTTCGTTTTCTTTTATAATAGGTTTTACAAGGAACTGACGTTGAGTGCTGAACGTAACATAAAGGCAGTGCCAACATAAGAAGTATGAGCTAACGGATGAACAATATAGCTAGCGGGACCACTGCCCAAGAAGAAATGACTGATTAGTGCTTCGTATGTGTTTGTTGTTGTCGATATTCGTTGAGTTTTTGTTAAGTTGTTATTGAATTTTGTTATAATCTTTAATACACGATTTTTTCGTATAAAATATATTCTTTGCTTTCACCCCATAAGTTATTTTGTAAGGGATAATCCGTAGAAGCTAGCATAGGCTATTATTGATAAGAACAGAAATTGCTTGCAATTTTATACAGTTCTGGCTGAAAGTAACACAACATACTCTGTTGACTGACAGAAACGTACCGCCAAAAAAAATGTAAATGAGATTTACATAAAACAAGATACATACATAATCGTTCAACAAAAAGACGATAATACTGCAACCAAGTCATGCAGACCTAAACTTTGGCGTACAAAGTTCTCTTTTTTCGTCATGATAAAAATATGTCGATAAATGCAGGGGGTCCAGGGGGTGGGGTCTGGAAAATATTCCAGGATACAAGGTTGAACTGTTTGTTTTTTAATTTTGTGACTACCACCCCGTGGACGCGAGTTTATTTGCTATCCGCTCTCGAACACACAACCATCCAACGCAAGTTTGTGATAAGCTATGCCAACGTGACAGTGTAAATCGCGTTTAATCCTTTTCCCTACTCTACTTCTCGTCAAGACACCAAAAAAATATGTCCGCCAGGTGGGAATCTAGTGCTCAGATTTGATTACAACGTGATGTAAATTTACAACGAATTGTTGTTTACATGTATTACGTGGAGTCCTTCACAAAATTGACAGTATTTTTCGACAGTGTAATGAGGCAAATATACTTCTTTCTTCGGCTGTTCAAGACTGCATCATATCATCATATCGATTCGGCAATGAGTTAATAGACTCGTAAATGTAAATACCAGCTGATATTACTCAGTAATCTTGCTATATATACACAAAAAACATTTACCATCACTTTCTTCCCCTTACTCTAGATCTGAACCAACCCATCTAATTATTTTGTTTCTCGCGTTATCTATTTCGTTGACCTTGATCAATTTTCCGGCCATGTCGTGACTTGTATTTATTTGAAATATTATTCTGATGTTAGTCTATGTTTCAGTTAATATGCTAATTTGTCAGGAGAGAGGAGCATTACCTAAGTTGTTATAACTTGTGCCCCAATCCCCTTTGTTCTTCCTATATGATGTTATTTAACCTTTTTTTTTCGCTCACTGTATTTGACTTTAAAATATGACATCAAAATATTGATATCTAGTTAATGTGATATAATGATTTATTTGCATTAATGAGACACTAAATTTCTTAAAGCTGTAATAACTTTACGACTTCTGCGATCCAGAAAACAAATTGGAGACATCGGAATATCGCGATGATCGAGTTACAAAACGCGATAAAAAACACAAAAAATGGTAAGTCGCCGGGTTATAACCATATCACGAACGAATCTATAAAATCGGTACCAGGATACATGACAAATTTAATTCTGAAATATTTTAATTTGATTCTATCGACAGGTATTATTCCCCGCCAATGGTCAATCGGGATAATTAGACCCATTTTTAAGAGGAAGGGAGATACCTAGATCCGAATAACTACCGAAAAATAACTCTTCTGAGCTGCATCGCAAAGCTATTTACAAGCATAATAAATGAGCGCATAGACAAATTTCTTGACATGAACTGTCTGCACTCGGAGGCCCAAGCCGGCTTCCGAAAGGGCTATTCCACAGTCGATCACACCTTTTCCCTTTATGCTCTAATCCAACTTCTCAAAGCCAACAAGCAGAATCTTTACTGCGCTTTTATAGATTTTTCTAAAGCCTTCGACTCGGTCTGGAGAGCCGGTCTATGGAAAAAACGCTTAGCTCACGGTATCACTGGTAATATTCTTAGTGTAATCAAGTCCCTATATGCGATCTGAAACTGTGTATACGCCTTGGCGGGGAAGAATCAGAATTCTTCGGCAACTCAATTGGTCTAAAACAGGGAGATAGCCTATCACCTCTGCTCTATGCCATTTACGTAAATGATCTCGAGAACCACCTCAGCTTACACTCTTGCGAAGGCATTGCTCTAGATAAGTTTAGTGGCATCGAAACTGGCATATATATTAAGCTACTTCTACTTATATATGCTGACGATACAGTATTAATTTCTAACACACACGAAGGGCTGCAGAAATCACTAGACATATTTTCTTTATACTGCACCCGCTGGAAATTAAAAGTGAATATACTGAAAACGAAAATCGTTATATTTGGCCGTAAGCCAAGACACGCGGACCACCTTAATACATTTTCATTGGATGATCATATTTTAGACATAGTGGATTACTATAAATACCTTGGTACAACTTTCCAAAAAAATTGCTCTTTTGCCATGGAAGGAAACACCAGGTGCAAGTCAGCAAAAAGTGCCATGTACGCACTGCTCAGCAAAGCCAGAAGGAACAAACTCACCATTGAATGTATCCTCGAAGTATATGAAAAGTCCATCATACCTATAATGTTGTATGGTTCTGAGGTATGGGGCCACGAAAATTTGACCTGCTTCTCGAAACTTGAACTATGGTTTCTAAAATTTGCTCTAGGATTGAAAAAATCCACACCAACCGCCTTTGTATATGGAGAACTTGGAATATATCCAATCGCAGTGAAAATCAAGACTCGTTTCCTTTCTTACTGGACTAAGCTTATAACAATGCCAACAAGCAGAGTGCCGCTTATATTGTATTATATTATGCACCAATTGCATTCTCACACTGTTTTTAATAACCCATGGATTAAATGTTTACATGACTCGCTTAATGGCTTCGGAATGAGTAACGTGTGGAATAATCAGTACATCACAAATCCCAAGCACTTCATGCAAACTATCGAACGAAAACTGCACGATTTCTATCTGCAAGAATGGTGGGCATCGATAGCAACATCCAGTAAATTCGCCTTTTATCGTATTATCAAGACCTCATTTGAACGAGAAAGTAACCTATCAATAACAAACCACCGAGTCGTGAAAGAGAGATAATGTTTATTCCTCCAACACATGAAGATAATATATACATGAGTGAGTTGCACCGTCAATGGCATGACCATGCAGTGATGTACAAACAATAATTATATACAGAAAGAGTGCACATGAATGTTATATGCTATTAATCATACATGGATGTGTCAATTAAGCACAAAATACATATAAATGTGAGGCAGTCCATGAAAAGAATTTCCTCGTCACATAATTGCGTCATAATTGGGTGACTGGTGCCACCGGCTGCATATGCGAGAAATGCTTCTGGTGTGAGATTGTCTAGCAATGTGTATACTTGCACTCCGTGTTTGTTTAGAATTTTGTACCAGAAGGCGTTTCTCAGTTCTTGAATGTGAGGGGAGGAGCAGTGAAGGAACATATGTGACATCAGGTATGAATACGAGGAGTGGCAGTGTTTGCACACTGCAGCGTTGTCATATGTAGTTTTGGAGAGGATGTTTGCCATGCAAAGAGATTTCGCCAATATTTTGGGTTTTTCTCTAGCGATCAACCAACCTCTCCATACTGAGTTTGGACAAGGCTTTACCGTGCGGAAAAAAGTCAGATGTGCATTCGTTAAGATTGCAGTAGCTGTTGCGTTAGGGGTATTAATATTCATGTTCACGAGCTCCTTCCAGTGGCTTTGCAATGGAAACATTCCGCTATTTACAAAGGTAGTGAGATATTGGTATAGATTATACCTATGTAAAATTGGAAATATATCCCTTGCGAAGCCTATCAACGGCCGGTTAAACATGAGATGACCATACACATTGAAAAGAAATATTTTTAGTGCTTCAGCATGACCGTTCGGCAAGTTTATGAGCGAACCCATGAATAACAATTTTCTCTTATCTATTTCAACTCGAAGAGGCGATAGTCCGAGGAGTGATAGGGATAGCTCGGTACTCGTTCTCTTTGTTAGGCCCTGAATAATTTTGACACACATACGATATGACCGTTCGAGCAGTAGGTAGTGTGCTTCGCTGAGACCGTACCACATTTCACAGCCATACAATGCCTTCGGTATAAGTTTAAATAAATTAATAACAGTTGAAGGTGTGAGGTACTTGGTAACTGGTGACCTGCAAGCAGCGAAAAATGTTCGCCTCATCATTTCGCATGCCCTGTCAATATTCTTTGAGCGATTTGAACGATAATTTTGGGGAATGCCCAAATGAAAAACGGTTTCAGCATCCTTTAAAGGGTGTGGTCCCAAAAACCATTTTGACACATCAGTTTTTACATTAGAGCTTTTGCCTGTACTGCTGTCACAAAAGACGACTATTTCACTCTTGACAATCGAATAATCAAATTTCCACAGTTTGCTATATTTGTAACAAGTTTCCAAAAGTCTTTTCAACCCACCTTCAGAATACGACAGGATACATACATCATCTGTATCATGTCATCCTTAAATGTATTGAACTCCAAGACATACGCGAACAATACCTGAGACCATACTATAACCAGAGACCAAACGCTAACAAGTTAGCAGCACTATTCAATAACCGCAACAGAAGAATTACCAAGAATATCTCAGTTTTTATAAAAAAGATCATTGATATATTTCGGAACTCTTGAGGCTACACTTTCAGACAAACAAGTAACCCACCTTCAAAATATACCGATATAACATACTTGTTTCTTACATGTACCAAATTGTATAAAGAAGGACCCCAACACCAATATAATAGTTTATCGCTGTAGATGCGCTTACTTGATAAGCACCACGATTATATACTACAATCTGACTCCTCTTGAGGCTGAATCACTTAAACCATTCAAAATCCATATCCACTGACCGAACACGTAACCATTACGCCGAAATTAATAACAATAATCTATCAGAAAATATATATATACTAGAAGGTGACCCGACTTCGTCCGGGGTTTGACCTTGAATTGTCTATTTTGAAGGCCAAGGTCAAGTGGGGTCACGATTTGACCCGTCCAAAACACTGCCCGAACAAAAGTACCCGACAAAAGTACCCGTCGAAATCCATCCGGTTTTACCCGATTTGACCTTTTAACCCGATTTGATTTCCACTCAAGTATATAAACGCACCACATTTACACACGTAAAGATAAATTACCATCGGTGCCCGAGATATCGCCAAGACGTCTGAAACAGTCAAATGCATCGGCCGGTTGAGCGTTAACGTGATCTAACGTTATGAACTCTAACGACGTCATAGAAGTTACGCATTGTTTTTGCCCTGATAGAAGACCGTACCACTTCTTCTTAATAATTGAGGCAGATAACTAAAATGGATACATACATATTATATATCGTTGGAAAGATGAAGCCACACAGATTCTAACCGTGCAAATTATATGACTGGAAATTTATTATTCGCGCTATATCGAATCGATTTGTGAGCACCGAACTGAAATATATTAGCGCAAAACGGCGTAAAAACAGATTTGACATCGGCACGTGAAAAGTTGACCTCGGATCTGAAAATCAATAGGCCTATGTTCGTCTCCGGCCGAAAATACCCCCATATACCAAATTTCATCGAAATTGGCTTAGCCGTTTTTGAGTCCATCGATTTCAAACACACACACACACACACAGATCTTTCAAAATATATAATAGACTAGCCGATGAGCCCGACGTTGTCCGGGCTATTCAAAAAACAAATTTCAAGTCGAAAGCTCCACCCGCTTCCGAGATCTGGTCTGAAAACCAAATTTCAAGTCGATAGCTCTACCCGTTTCCGATATCTGGTCTGCGCATGCGCGAAGCTGGCGTCGCACGGGCTCGGCGACCCGATAAAATTCGTATCCGGGGCAAGATACATTCACATACCAAATTTCAAGTCGATAGCTCCACTCGTTTCCGAGATCTCGTCTGCGCATGCGCGAAGCTGGCGTCGCACGGGCTCGGCGACCCGATAAAATTCGTATCCGGGGCAAGATACATTCACATAGCAAATTTCAAGTCGATAGCTCCGCCCGTTTCCGAGATCTCGTCTGCGCATGCGCTGCACGGGCGTCGCACGGGCTCGCCAATACGACAACGACCACCGCCTGGTCAAACTACACTCACGTACCAAGTTTCGTCCCGATCGGTCAAGAATCGTAGATTTGTATTAATGACAGACAGACAAACAAACATACAGACAGAGGTCTTCAAAATATATATGAGATAATTATATACAGATCAAGACACTATTGTATACACCACTATATTATATATCTAAATGTGCATTCATGCAAAAACAAATTTATATTTGCATCGATATTTGTAATAACCATGTTTCTGTTATATCTGCCTTGATGATCATCAGAATACTAATAAATTGAATTGAATTGAATTGAATTGAAGGACGAGGTTTTTTTTTTGCGCCTTCCAGTGTCTCACAATTATGAAATAGCTGTGACATAAAACATGGAAGTGGCACGAAGATTAACACCCAATCATAGGTAGAATAGTGATAATTACACTAATTAGCGGTGAGTCTGCACTTCCTCTTCGCCTGACGACCGTGTAGTTTTAACACGTCTATTATAATTAGGATCCATCTTACCTCCAGCCCGGTGCCACTTACCCGACAAGAGTGTTGTTTCAGCAAGCTCGCCGTGTTGACAGAACGATTCGCTGCACATAGTGTTGTTACAAGGATCGAGTCAATGTGCGAGCAGTGTCGTGTCAAATAGCGTTCAACTACACTTGTCAACTCTGGCAAACACGGGGTATAAAACTAACGATGAACCCTCTCAAGCCATACTCCCCATCTTCGACACGACATACAGTAGCTCAGTATTATAATCTAAACTAAACCATTAATGATGGAATTTGAGTTAACAGCATCCAATGAAAATCTCTTTGATGTGAGATCCCAAGATGAGAGCATGGAGCCGTATGGTGAGTTGTACTCAAATCTATGTAACTGAGCAAAATTAATTCACATGGTTCGAAGGATTTACAGTGTTGTTAGATTCGAAACTTTGAGTAATTTAAAAAAAATACTTATTAAATCTTGTCTTTGAATCACTAAACAACGTTGACGATCTGGAATAAGCCTATATATTTATGATTAGAAATGAGAATTTGTTCATGTTCACTGAAGCATGCACATTTGAAGCAATGGACAATTATACCGTGCCACAATAAATCTGCCAATGTTTAGGATATAGTCCGGTTTAGTCCAAACAATTCAGCAACAGCAACAATTATCAGCAACAACAAAAACAAACAATTAAAATAATTGATACATGTTCTGATGAGTTTTTTTTTATTGCAGATACGATGTCCTTTACTTCCGGTTCCCAGGTGTCTGGTTACTGCTCTTGGGAGTCAGCAAGTGAACGAAGTGACAGAACTTCAATCTACACTTCCGGTGGGAGCATTTTCGACGATTCTGATGATGAAAGCGATTGTTCATTAGACGACATCGACATAGAGGCACACAATCAGACGACATGCGATGAAGCAGACGATACACCATTGGTCGTGGATTTCCGTAACGAATCGGGTGTTCTCGACAGTCTTCGCTATATCATGACTATGCCTGATATGTGTGATGTCACATTCGTTGTTGGCGAGGAGCAGTTTGTCTGCTATGGTCTTAAAGCGGTAATGGCTGGCAGAAGCAGGTAATTTTATCTTTCTCCCTATGTGATTTTTTTCCATTAAAATAAAAATCATTCTACATTTATTAAATACTAAAACAGTAAAACTAAAAATACCTTTCTTACAAAAGAGTCCGTATGTATACAACGTTTACTACCCAGATACGGAGTACAATATCAGCAGACGTTGGCCATTTTATATCAGAACAGAGAAATATACTGCAGATAATGGTACGGATTATTGCATACCAATGTATGAATGTATGTTGTCCGCAATTATGTGAGATATGCTGCACATATACAAAGCTTCATATTGCATGTACTGTATTATGATTGTTCACTAAATGCTACGCAATCGAGAGTTCATTAACTTCATTGTCTTTCATTTAATATGAATATATTTTCAACTCCACAGACAGTTCCATGAATTAATAACACAGCACCAACTGAAGTCAGAAAAGAGGAAATGGCATCAAAAGATTTTCAACACCAAGAAATCAAACAAATGTTGTCGCATCAACAAGCTGACTTTACCGATCGAAGGTCACGACCCCGTTATTTTCCGAGACTTCATTCGCTATATCCATTGCGGAAACATCCGAATTACGTCATCAAACGTCGTTGGTAAGTAAAACATGTTTAATCCTATACTAAAAGCATCATTTATGAGTAGTTATTCCATAGGAACTGTTCAGATAATAAGTTCAACAAACGATTTAACTTTTTATCTAAACAATTCCCCTAATAAATATGGGTCTTCTGCTCTTTTATTTATCTGTTGTCTGCTTTTATCACCTTAAAATCCCTCCAAATCAATAATAGACCATTCCGATGTACACTTTTAACTGACTGGGATAATCCATTTAGTTTAGAGAGGGTTAAATTATTACAGATACCCTTTCCCGTTACTCTTCCATATTGTTGTTACTTATCGTCGGATTCCAAAATTATAGCAAGCGTGTATCTATGGTCTTGAAGATGGTATATCTCTTCCCCGACTTTCACCATTGATTCGCTGGTACACAGTAATTCTTTTGAGGCAGAGCGACCAGTCGAATGTGGCATCTGTCGCATTTTGTTCTATTCTGTTCTAATTTATATTTACCAACTGGGACGGGAAACGTTACTATATTTAGAACATTAAGTTTGAACCCAGGATTGAATATAGTGTATCGTTTCACAATGAAATAAAATATCACAAAGTGACAATTTCCGGTTTTATTTAATAGGTATCCTGTCTGCTGCAACGGAGTTCGGGATCGAGGTCCTTAGAACAGCATGTTGGGGTTTCATCTCGAACCTGACCACAAACGACAAAGCTGAACTGGCCAAAAGCTGCAGCCACCCGGCGTATAGAGAGAAAATAACAACGAAGGAAGTCATCCGCATGGTATGTTCACCATAATTATTCCAAATATCCAATCCATATAAACTCGGAGACCATTACATATACATCTTTATATACAGCCTTGTGCTTCAAATCACAGTATGTCCAACATACTTAATGTCGTTCATCTGGCTATAAATGATGATATATCGCACGATGAAAGCAATTCCGTCATCTGACGAGGCTGAAACGTTTGATTTTCTGGGACTACGTTTTTCCTGAATACATGTTAGTCGTTTTGATTTGAGATTCTACATATTTGTTAATTGCTTTTATTCCAATAACAAATTACATGGTGATACGAACCATGAAACAACTACATAATGTGTGTGCGGGAAAAAATTATTCATGGCATCATCCGTCCAGTCCACCCGATTGATGCTCAACGTCCACATTAATATAATGAATCTCAGAAGGCATATCATAACTACGACGCAAAATTGTTCAGAAGTTTACGAACAAAGTTATGGCCACCATTGTTTCTCCAACTTAAATTGCTTCTCAACTTAAATTCACACACCCACATTTCACAATATAAATCCTACATAATCGTATACTGTGGCATATTGGAACTATAGTACGCATCATGTTTTCTTCTGAAATATCTTTATGGCTACATGAAACTCTGTCAACTAATTTTCGTGTGTGGTTATGCGTGTGTGTGCGTTTCTATCTCCAATTTACATGCTTGGACGTTAAAGCCCAAACTCCAATATCAACCTCACGCGTGATACGATTATGTGATGTATTTGATGTGATTCATGGCGGATTTCGTTTTCTTTTATAATAGGTTTTACAAGGAACTGACGTTGAGTGCTGAACGTAACCTAAAGGAAGTGCCAACATAAGAAGTATGAGCTAACTGATAAACAATATAGCTAGCGGGACCACTGCCCAAGAAGAAACGACTGATTAGTGCTTCGTATGTTTTTGTGTTGTCGATATTCGTTGAGTTTTTGTTAAGTTGTTATTGAATTTTGTTATAATCTTTAATACACGATTTTTTCGTATAAAATATATTCTTTGCTTTCACCCCATAAGTTATTTTGTAAGGGATAATTCGTAGAAGCTAGCATAGGCTATTATTGATAAGAACAGAAATTGCTCGCAATTTTATATATATATACCTTTATTTCCTCCGCAACGGAGAGTTTAACATTATACATCATACACAAGTTTAGAGTTTCAACATATTGGTGACAAAAATAAACATCAATTTATCACATGGTTTTATACACAAAATATGCGCAATACAAATTCAATGAGATATGTGCATTGCAACTGTTGGCCTCGTGTATTTATGATTTCGCGCTACACTTCAACTGGATAATTAAACGAGTATCTGTCTGATGGAGAAAGACGGAGTTGTCTGCGATATAGCTTTATTTGCGTTATAGAGTTATTGAGTTATTATCACGTTTAGTTAGATGCCACTCCGACTAAATACAAATTATTCATGTATATCTTGTTTTCTGTCTTCGATCAGAGCGGTTCGTGAATTGTTTATATGTGATCCATTTAGTCCACAGATTCTAGCCGCAGCAGATCCGTATATATATGTTCCACAGCTTGAATGCATTGCGAGCAAGGAACGACACGAATTGCTTAATATCATTTACGAGGTCGCGAATGGGTGGCGGGATACATGCAATAAATATCATCAACTGATCTATGGGGTTCAAGTTGTCAATATATAAGAAACATGGTATACCGAAATCCTCTATGACGTTGAACCATATTTCGATTCTTGTTTCGGCTAAGGCGTCCCGAATTGCATGCTCGATTTCGTTTTCAAAAAGTTTATGACATATCTGACACTTCCCGTGTACTGGGGACAAGGCCCGGGCCGGGCCAGGATTTTGGCTATTTCTAGAAATTCAAGCTTATGTTGAGGATAGCTTCTACATGCTAGCCAAAGAGGTGAAATTGACAGTGAACTATGATTATTTGCGAATGGGACTAGGGAATGTTCATTTCGTAATCTTGTCTGCCATGACTGCTCGTTTGATTGTTTGATTTCTGTTACTATGAGGGATTTCCATGTTTCCTTGGATCGGAAGTGTTAGATAGAGGGGATAGTCATATCAAGCATTGTACCACATCTGTGCGCGCCCTATAAGGGAGTCCTTGAATTTGTTTTAAGCAAAATCTGTGAACTTTTTCCAGTGAGTTTTCATTTGTCAAAGATATGCCGCAAAGGAATTCAGACCCATATAGGCCTTTGGGTAAAACTACAGTGTTGTACAAAGTATTTGAACTGAGGGGCGTTATGCCACCATCATACATACCAGCGTTACTTAACATGAGATACGTAGAGCGTATTTTGTGGCATATGTGATCAGTTAGAGGGTTGCCCATGTTAATGTTTTGTAATGGGATTCCAAGGTGTGTGACCTGATCTGATTCCGACACGTGTTCATCATTTATAATCCATACAACTGTTTCCCGGGATTTTTGTAAGGAAGATGGTTCATTAAAGATGACTACTTTGCATTTATTCTGGTTGTATTTGAATCTCCATTTCTGACTGTATGAACTGCATAGGTCACACAAAGTTTGGAGGCCAGAAGAGGTTAGAGACAAGAGAGTCATATCATCGGCTTGGGTTGGAGATGCACAACACGCAGAACCCACTCGCAAACCATGGTGACTGTTTTCAAGATGGAAAATTAGCTCATCGATGAAGATCATGTAAAATAAGGGGGAGAGTATAATTCCTTGACGCGTTTCCTGTTGTATATCGACGTATCGCGAAATCGAACCATTGAATTGAACAGAGCATTTTATTCCACTTAACAAAGAACTGATAATATGCCATATTTTACCAGTGAATCCACGTTGATAGAGTTTGAGCAGGAGACCTTGAATCCAAACTGTGTCAAATGCTTTACGGACATCTAAAAAACAAGCAAACAGTGGGCTGTGATTTTCGGCCGTGAAGGCGATACTTTCCTGAATTATGAAGGCAGCTAACACCTTTTTGAAATCCATGCTGCAGTGGATGTACTTTGATGAGATCTGTTGAAAAGGATTCAAGACGGTTCAAATTAATGTTTTCAAATTTTTTATATAGAACAGGGAGCAATGTAATAGCACGATAATTATCGAATTGTTTTTGGGATTTGTTGCCTCCTTTGAAAAGCGGTACCATAAGGCCGAGTTTGGCTCGTGTTGGGACATGGTTGGGTTCAACCATTTTGGACATTAATGTTGCAACTGTGCTCTGCATGCGCTCTCCACCATAAATTATATGTTCATAATTTAAGGTGTCTAATCCAGGAGCCTTGCCTTTCTTGGCATTGTGCAGTACATATTGTACTTCATCAATAGATACATTGAAACATAAATCTGCATCAAGGTCGCTATATCCGCGCGACGAGCGTATGTTCTCTATTTCAGCGTTTACATATGAAAAAGTGTTTTTCGTCAAAATCGTTAGATTTTAATGGGGAATAGCGGTTCTCATAGTAAGATGACCATGCTTCAATTACCGCATGTGGGTCTCTAAGCGTGGAACCGCTTACTTCAAATAAACAGTTTGATGCGGTTTGCCGTTGAACTTTCCTTTTGTTGAAAGCCCTAAAAAAGCCGTTTATGTCAAGTTCGGCCATTTTGTCTAGCTTGTCATTCATTTCTTTGAGATAAAGCTCATTCGATTTGCGGAATTGTGCACGAAAGAGACATTTTGCGTCTTTATATGATCGATATGCAATGTGTGATTCCTCCCTTGGTCTCCCGACAGAGATCAACACTTGACGCGCTGATGTCATATTATGATGCAGTTCTTTTAAGGTATCATTCCAAAAAGGTCTGAGGTGGCGATTGAACCTTCTAGACGGTATGACTTGTTGGGTGGCATTTCTTATGACTGACACAATTTCATCATAGTAGCTGTCAAGCTGATCTACGGTTTGAATGCATCTATCATGTAAGTTGAAATTTATAAATGATTGGTAGGCGTTGATCAATTCAGGGGATGCACTAAAGTGTTTCCAATTGATTATTTTGGTTGCAAAAGGTGTTTTATTGGGGCATGAAATTGTGTCGTAAAACATTTGTGCAAAAAGTGGGCGATGATTTGACACATTATTTTCTGAGTCATCTACGACCTCGAAGCGACCTATTTTATGAAGTTCTGCTGTGGGTATGATGATGTGGTCGATTATAGTTCCTGGGCCCCCATCGGCGGGAATAAACGTTGACATGAAACCTTTGCATAATGGCGAGGAATGGATAGTCGTGAGTTTGCGCTTTCTCAGAAATCGCCACAATGTTTTATTCCTTCCCCCTGATTTCTCCGGGTTCCCATTGAAATCACCCATCAGAACGATATGACCTAGTGAACTGAATGTGGAGAAGATATCGTTCAGTTTCTGGATGTATTCCTGGTAAAATTTGACGGTATAATTTGTGGAAGGTAGGTATACTTGGAAGATGTACAAAAACACGACAGGTTCTAATTGCATTTGTATTCCACAGACTCTGTCGTCATTAAGTTCAAGAACTGTTATACGTTCGCTCAGTGTCGTTTTCCACATGAGACATATACCACCTTTGTATCTCCCCCTCTGCATCGGGTGGCGTTGTGAGGAATCACAGACTGCGTTGTACTCGTACGAAGAGCTGACAGTATCGAGAAAGTGGACATTATGTGCATGTAACCAGTGCTCAGATATTCCACATATATCGATGTCGAATTCACTGAGCAGCTTGTTCAAATATAAGCTACTGGATAACATGCCAGTGCAATTCCAAGTAAGTAAATTTACATGAGACATATACCACCTTTGTATCTCCCCCTCTGCATCGGCAGGCGTTGTGAGGAATCACAGACTGCGTTGTACTCGTACGAAGAGCTGACAGTATCGAGAAAGTGGACATTATGTGCATGTAACCAGTGCTAAGATATTCCACATATATCGATGTTGAATTCACTGAGCAGCTTGTTCAAATATAAGCTACTGGATAACATGCCAGTGCAATTCCAAGTAAGTAAATTTAGCATCATATGCATGTATAGTGTTGTCAAAAAGACACAAATAAGACCAACAGTGCGTGCACACTACAATCACCCGTTTGGAACCCCATACATATATATATAGACACTGGTAACCTATGACATGTGTTGATGTTGTCTAGATATGAAGATATCATATGGTACCCAATCAGTGCAAATTGTAGATTTGGGCCAGAAGTTAGGCTCTTTGCAGAATTCGGCGTCGTTAGATTGGACATTGATCCGAGCTGTTCGCGTTCCGTCTTATTTCCTCAGTTTTAAAAGTAGTACCATTGAAAATTTTACTTTGTTGTCAAACAGAAAATTCGCGATTTCCTCTGCTGTGACGTACGCTGGAATGTTTGCCAAGAATAGCCTGGATGTTTTTATGGGGTGTTGGTTGCGCGAGCGTTAAATGTCCGGATCGCCGTCATGTCTATCTGTGGTATGCTGAGATCGGCGCCTTCGGTAACTCTCTCGCGGCGATTGCGATTCGTGATAATTAGAGTTATTACGCCACACAGTGGTGTACACTGGTGTAGAGTTTTTTAATATTGTGTGGTCGATCGATAATCCACTGGGCGATTGTATTATGTTTATTTCGTACTAGAGTATAAATCGTACCGATAGTTACGATAGTACGACAAAGATTAGCACATGTGTTTACGGTTTACGTCACCGGTGTAATTGTGGGGACATGTTTTCTATTATGAAGGTTCGCTATCCCGAAGGTCCGCTATTCTGAAGGTTCTCTATTCCGAAGGTTTTTGTTATTTTTAGGTTAATTCTATATTCTAAAGTATTGAGACTAATTTGAGAGGGTTCATTTTCACAAAGATTCTTTTTATGGAGTGTGCGCTCACAACCGAACTGATCCTGCGCGCATACCGATACAGATACAGGAGGAAATAACTTAACTTAGAACATTAAATGTGATTTTGTTTTGTTTTCGCGGGTTTTCTTGAGATTTAATGTCATTACGTGGGCCCATGCAGTTGAATTCTTGGCATATAATATGAATGTTGTGGTATATATGGACCCTCCCGCATTGGGACATGACACAGGTACAGTTGACTTAAGTGATGTTCTGTGTGGGCTCCAATTTGGAGTTCAATATTTTAAGGGCCAAGTTCAGAATTTTATGGGTCCATACCTTTTAACTCTGGGCATATAATATGAATATTGGGGGGCATGTCTCTATTCCGAAGGTTCACTATCCCGAAGGTCCACTATTCCGAAATTTCTCTGAATGTTCGCTATTCCGAAGGTTCACTAATCCGAAGGTTCGTTATTCCGAAGGTTCTGTGTTCCGAAGGTTTTTGTTATTTTAAGGTTAATTCTATATTCTAAAGTATTGAGAGGGTTCATTATCACGAAGATTCTTTTTATGAAGGAAATAACTTAAAACATTAAATGTGATTTTGTTTTGTTTTCGCGGGTTTTCTTGAGTTTAATGTCATTACGTATGACCTTATTTCTCATTACATATTCACGCCAAGCAGACCACACAATTGCTATGTTTCCATGCGATTTAATGTGATTACGTGTGACCTAATATCTCAATAATCTGAGGCAAGAGTACGCCTGCTAAAGGCGAATTATAACAGTTGGGGCTATAACGCTCAATGAATACTGGAGGCTATAACAAACTGCGCAGCAGAATATCGCTGAATGGACGAGTATGAGATGAGCCTAACTGCAATTGTGACTTTGTTTAAAGGCCCACT
The DNA here is from genome assembly GCA_032622095.1 of Siphonodentalium dalli. Taxonomy (NCBI): domain Eukaryota; kingdom Metazoa; phylum Mollusca; class Scaphopoda; order Gadilida; family Siphonodentaliidae; genus Siphonodentalium; species Siphonodentalium dalli. Next base: position 82,748,219 of record CP136066.1, read on the forward strand.
TAATTTTCGAGTCATTCATTTTTGTTATAGTATATACGGTTTTAATAACAATTTATGCCATAAAATTTGAATAAAATATTATAATTCATCACCATTTGAAACGCAGAATACTTCTATCTCCTAGTTTGAAACACCTTTAAAATACCGCGTCGTATATCTAGCAATTAGCAACCAACATGTCCTCTTCGGCTTTTCATAGATTTCAACGTAATTTGATACTTATGGGTATTTGTGTCCGGGAAGTGTTTTGGACGGGTCAAATCGTGACACCGACCTGACCTTGACCTTTATAACTGTCATTGCAATGTCAATTTGGGTAAAACGGACAAATTTCGGCGAAATTTGATACCTAGGGATACTTTTGTCCGGGGAGAGTTTTTAACGGGTCACATCGTGACCTCGGCCTGACCTTGACCTTCAATGTGGTCAACCAAAGGTCAAATCGGATAAAACGGATGGATTTCGACGAAATTTGATACCTATGGGTACTTTTGTCGGGGGAGTGTTTTGGACGGGTCAAATCACGACTTCGACCTTACCTTGCCCTTCAAAATTTTTCATTAAAGGTCAAGTGGGGTAAAACGGACGGATTTCGACGAAATTTGATACCTAGTGGTACTTTTCTCCGGGTGGGGGTGTTTTGGACGGGTCAAATCATGACCCTGGCCTGACCTTGACTTTCGAAATAGTCAATTGAAGGTCAAATCGCGCCTTTCACCGGAAATCAGATGGGAAACAGCCCGGGCGAAGTCGGGCCCACCAGCTTGCGTAATAAAGAAGACAGTTTGAAGAAAGTAATGTATGACACGAGAAACGGGAAAACTTGAAAATTGGAAGTATGCAAATTTCCCACATAAAATTTGAAAGCTAGTTTATAGAATAATTGTATTATAATTTATATTTATGGCTAATAATATGATATTGGTGGCGTTACCATTTCTGACTATGGTTTTCTTGTTCCTCTTTTGTTGCGGTGAACCCTCTTCACTAGATATGTCACTGAACATGTTTGAATGCGGGGAAGAATGCGACTTTGTTTGCGCTTTGCTCTCGTTTTGTCGGAAGCTGTTTCTCATCTCTTCGCGCAATTCATCGAGAACAGTGTATATACTTTCATATTCATCATGATCACAGGCGACATTGACATGAGAATCATCACGATCATCTCCATTATCACTGTATGGGTTTTTGAGGTTAAGACAAATGTTGTCTATCTGTTCCTTAAGCGCACAGTCTAGATCGTCTCTAAATATATCAAGATTTTCACACAAGCAACGTCCAAAGTCGATTATTCGTCGAAGTGTTGAGTGTCACGTGAAGTCGTTGTGTTGTCCAATTTATTTACCCTGTCTTTCAGTGTCCCAATCGAACCGCTGTTACGATTTACTCCGCGAACAATTCCATGTGCTTTATCGACGGAATCCTCAATGTCACTTTCCAGTATTTTAATTTTTGCTCTCACGCTCGTTACTCCGTCACACTTATCATCAATGCATCGCTGTATTTTAATGTCATTATTATCAAATTTCTGAGAGTTTTCAGTCACGATTCCATTCACGTCATTGAGAGTGGCCTTTATTTCCTCGATGTCTGAAGTGATCACTCGCAGAACAGTTCGGTCGGATTCTCGCATATCCAGGTTCTTCTCAATGTTAGTCACACGGTCATCGAGTTTGGTTATCGACTCATGAAGCGCTGGAAGTCTCTCCAATATCTTATTATTGGATTCCTGATTCTGTTTAAGAAGACACAAGACTTCGTTCTTAAAGGCACATGAATCATCTGACACACCGAGTGGGGGAGAGGTTTCCGGACATATGCTGGCACTATCATTTTGAGAAATGAAGCTTGGCTGCAATAATGTTTGTGTCATATTGCGGCTTGATCTGATCGGGTCAGTTAACACAGTGCATACGTCGACAAGGAACATCATCATAGTGTAAATATCCTCTGCTAGTTTATCTGCTAAGGAAAGACCCCCTTTAGTACTGGTGTCACGGCGCCTTTTAAGTGTGCTCTGAGGACCATATTTGTAAGAGTTTTCTGCTTTTACTTCAACGAATATGGCATCTCTCATTTGGAGGAGGATGGAGTCTTTCACAACGTCATCACTAGTTGCTGTGAGTTTTATATATTTTATAATGATATCCTTCGGATCAGAGCTAAAAAACTGCAGTATAGCTGTGAAAGCAAGGGATGAAGCCGCAGTTTGTTCGTAGTGTCCGGTGTTCATTACGAGATCCCCGAGTTGATCAAGAGCGGTTTGTAGGTCTAACATGTAATTTATGTCACCTTTCTGTAAGTCGTTTGGGATTTGATAAGATGTTAGACTCTGATTAATGAATATAGTATCAGGCATGCTGCAATCATGGTTATTGGATTCCGTTAACTCCATAATTGTTGCACCAGTGACAGAGTCGACAAACACTTCGCCTTGTGAAGAACTGTTATTCTCGGGCGCGAACAGGTGTGTAACGGCAGAAGAATTATGATTAATCTCAGGTGAGCTGTCCAGCCAGTGAAAAGCTCCTGGTATCATGTCAATTGGTCACTCTGGAGTTGTGTAATGTTTATTGTTCAGTTCGCTCAACCGTGAAATTTCAACAGCAACAACAAAAACAAACAATTAAAATAATTGATGCATGGTCTGATGATTTTTTTTTTTATTGCAGATACGATGTCCTTTACTTCCGGTTCCCAGGTGTCTGGTTACTACTCTTGGGAGTCAGCAAGTGAACGAAGTGACAGAACTTCACTCTACACTTCCGGTGGGAGCATTTTCGACGATTCTGATGATGAAAGCGATTGTTCATTAGACGACATCGACATAGAGGCACCCAATCAGACGACATGCGATCAAGCAGACGATACACCACTGGTCGTGGATTTCCGTAACGAATCGGGTGTTCTCGACAGTCTTCGCTATATCATGACTATGCCTGATATGTGTGATGTCACATTCATCGTTGGCGAGGAGCAGTTTGTCTGCTATGGTCTTAACGCGGTAATGGCTGGCAGAAGCAGGTACTTTTATCTTTCTCCCTATGTGATTTTTTCCATTAAAATAAAAAGTCAATCTATATTTATTAAATACTAAAATAGTAGAGCTAAAAATACTTTTCTTACAAAACAGTCCGTCTGTCTACAACGTTTACTACTCAAATACGGACTCAATACTCAATATTAGCAGACGCTGGTCATTTTATATCAGCACAGAGAAATATACTGAATGTAGATAATGGTACGGATTATTGCATACCTATGTATGTTGTCCACAATTATGTGAAATATGCTGCACATTTACAAAGCTTCATATTACATGTGCTATGCTTTATTTCTCTATAGACATGAATTCACATGTTACAAAGAGATGTGAGGTATATGTACAAGGTGCATGTTAATTAAGTGCAATATTTTACATATACATGTATACAGTGGCGGTATTAATGCGTTTAATCTTTATCATCAGCATGCTGTCATCATCATCAACACCATCATTCTCATAATCATCATTATATCTATCATTATCATGTCGTCTGCGTTTATGTTTACATATGAGTTACTCGTTCAAACACTATTTAGTCAATTATTCATCTTGTTCATATATGTCATATGGATAAATCATTCGAAAATAACAACAACAGCAACAACAACAACAACATTGTCACCATAGCTATATATCATAAAAACAACAGCAATAGCTTTTATATTACCGATACTGATTTCTGAGTTTGAATGCTAACTTTAAGTACAAGCACAAATTTCTCAGTTCCAATCGACAAGAATTTGTTATGAGTTCATAGAACTTTATCTTAGAAGGTCTGTCCCAATAGTGTTTCAGTATGTATTTAATTCGCAAGGTATGATTGTTCACCAAATGCTACGTAATCGAGAGTTCATTAACTTCATTATTTTTCTTTTAATATGAATGTATTTTCAACTCCACAGACAGTTCCATGAATTAATAACACAGCACCAACAGAAGTCAGAAAAGAGGAAATGGCATCAAAAGATTTTCAACACAAAGAAATCAAACAAATGTTGTCGCAGTAACAAGCTGACAATACCGATCGAAGGTCATGACCCCGTTATTTTCCGAGACTTCGTTCGCTATATCCATTGCGGAAACATCCGAATTGCATCATCAAACGTCGTTGGTAAGTAAAACATGTTTAATCCTATACTAAAGCATCATTTATGAGTAGTTACACCATAGGAACTGTTCAGATAATAAGTTCAACAAACGATTTAACTTATTATCTAAACAATTCCCCCAATAAATATGGGTCTTCTGCACTTTTATTTATCTGTTGTCTGCTTTTATCACCTTAACATCCCTCCAAATCAATAATAGACCATTCCGATGTACACTTTTAACTGACTGGGATAATCCATTTAGTTTAGAGAGGGTTAAATTATTACAGATGCCCTTTCCCGTTACTCTTCCATATTGTTGTTACTTATCGTCGGATTCCAAAATTATAGCAAGCGTGCATCTATAGGTCTTGAAGATGGTATATCTCTTCCCGACTTTCGCCATTGATTCGCTGGTACACAGCAATTCTTTTGAGGCAGAGCGACCACTCGAATGTGGCATCTGTCGCTATAGAAGATTTTGTTCTATTCTGTTCTAATTTATATTTACCAACTGGGACGGGAAACGTTACTATATTTAGAACATTAAAGTTTGAACCCAGGATCGAATATAGTGTATCGTTTCACAATGGAATAAAATATCACAAAGTGACAATTTCCGGTTTTATTTAATAGGTATCCTGTCTGCTGCAACGGAGTTCGGGATCGAGGTCCTTAGAACAGCATGTTGGGGTTTCATCTCGAACCTGACCACAAACGACAAAGCTGAACTGTCCAAAAGCTGCAGCCACCCGGCGTATAGAGAGAAAATAACAACGAAGGAAGTCCTCCGCATGGTATGTTCACCATAATTATTCCAAATATCCAATCCATATAAACTCGGAGACCATTACATATACATGTATATATATAGCCTTGTGCTTCAAATCACAGTATGTCCAACATACTTAATGTCGTTCATCTAGCTATAAAATGATGATATATCGCACGATGAAAGTAATTTCGTCATCTGACGAGGCTGAAACGTTTGATTTTCTGGGACTACGTTTTTCCTGAATACATGTTAGTCGTTTTGATTTGAGATTCTACATATTTAATAATTGTTTTTATTCCAATAACAAATTACATGGTGATACGAACCATGAAACAACTACATAATGTTTGTGCGGGAAAAAATAATTCATGACCATCATCCAGTCCACCCGATTGATGCTCAACGTCCACATTAATATAATGAATCTCATAAGGCATATCATAACTACGACGCAAAATTGTTCAGAAGTTTACGAAAAAAGTTATGGCCACCATTGTTTCTCCAACTTAAATTGCTTCTCAACTTAAATTCACACACCCACATGTCACAATATAAATCCTACATACTTGTATACTGTGGCATTTTGGAACTATAGTACGCATCATGTTTTCTTCAGAAATATCGTTATGGCTACATGAAACTCTGTCAACTATTTTTCGTGTGTGGTTATGCGTGTGTGTGCGTTTCTATCTCCAATGTACATGCTTGGACGTTAAAGACCAAACTCCAATATCAACCTCACGCGTGATACGATTATGTGATGTATTTGATGTGATTCATGGCGGATTTCGTTTTCTTTTATTATAGGTTTTACCAGGAACTGACGTTGAGTGCTGAACGTAACCTAAAGGCAGTGCCAACATAAGAAGTATGAGCTAACTGATGAACAATATAGCTAGCGGGACCACTGCCCAAGAAGAAACGACTGATTAGTGCTTCGTATGTTTTTGTTGTTGTCGATATTCGTTGAGTTTTTGTTAAGTTGTTATTGAATTTTGTTACAATCTTTAATACACGATATTTTCGTATAAAATATATTCTTTGCTTTCACCCCATAAGTTATTTTGTAAGGGATAATCCGTAGAAGCTAGCATAGGCTATTATTGATAAGAACAGAAATTGCTTGCAATTTTATACAGTTCTGGCTGAAAGTAACACAACATACTCTATTGACTGACAGAAACGTACCGCCAAAAATAATGTAAATGAGATTTACATAAAACAAGATACATACATAATCGTTCAACAAAAAAACGATAATACTGCAACCAAGTCATGCAGACCTAAACTTTGGCGTACAAAGTTCTCATTTTTCGTCATGATAAAAATATGTCGATAAATGCAGGGGGTCCAGGGGGTGGGGTCTGGAAAATATTCCAGGATACAAGGTTGAACTGTTTGTTTTTTAATTTTGTGACTACCACCCCGTGAACGCGAGTTTTTTTGCTAACCGCTCTCGAACACCCAACCCTCCAACGCAAGTTTGTGATAAGCTATGCCAACGTGACAGTGTAATTCGCGTTTAATCATTTTCCCTACTTCTCGTCAAGACACAAAAAAAATATGTCCGCCAGGTGGGAATCTAGTGCTCAGATTTGATTACAACGTGATGTAAATTTACAACGAATTGTTGTTTACATATATTACATGGCGTCCTTCACAAAATTGACAGCACAATGTGCTGTAGGAATACAGTATTTTTCGACAGTGTAATGAGGCAAATATACTTCTTTCTTCGGCTGTTCAAGACTGCATCATATCATCATATCGATTCGGCAATGAGTTAGTAGACTCGTAAATGTAAATACCAGCTGATATTACTCCGTAATCTTGCTATATATACACAAAAAACATTTACCATCACTTTCTTCCCCTTACTCTAGATCTGAACCAACCCATCTAATTATTTTGTTTCTCGCGTTATCTATTTCGTTGACCTTGAGCAATTTTCCGGCCATGTCGTGACTTGTATTTATTTGAAATATTATTCTGATGTTAGTCTATGTTTCAGTTAATATGCTAATTTGTCAGGAGAGAGGAGCATTACCTAAGTTGTTATAACTTGTGCCCCAATCCCCTTTGTTCTTCCTATATTATGTTATTTAACCTTCTTTTGTCGGTCACTGTATTTGACTTTAAAATATGACATCAAAATATTGATATCCAGTTAATGTGATATAATGATTTATTTGCATTAATAAGACACTAAATTTCTTAAAACTGTAATAACTTTACGACTTCTGCGATCCAGAAAACAGATTGGAAACATCGGAGGGACGAAGTTTTTTTTTGCGCCTTCCAGTGTCTCACAATTATGAAATAGCTGTGACATAAAACATGGAAGTGGCACGAAGATTAACACCCAATCATAGGTAGAATAGTGATAATTACACTAATTAGCGGTGAGTCTGCACTTCCTCTTCGCCTGACGACCGTGTAGTTTTAACACGTCTATTATAATTAGGATCCATCTTACCTCCAGCCCGGTGCCACTTACCCGACAAGAGTGTTGTTTCAGCAAGCTCGCTGTGTTGACAGAACGATTCGCTGCACATAGTGTTGTTACAAGGATCGAGTCAATGTGCGAGCAGTGTCGTGTCAAATAGCGTTCAACTACACTTGTCAACTCTGGCAAACACGGGGTATAAAACTAACGATGAACCCTCTCAAGCCATACTCCCCATCTTCGACACGACATACAGTAGCACAGTATTATAATCTAAACTAAACCATTAATGATGGAATTTGAGTTAACAGCATCCAATGAAAATCTCTTTGATGTGAGATCCCAAGATGAGAGCATGGAGCCGTATGGTGAGTTGTACTCAAATCTATGTAACTGAGCAAAATTAATTCATATGGTTCAAAGGATTTACGATCTGAAATAAGCCTATATATATGTATGATTATAATGAATTTGTTCATGTTCACTGAAGCATGCACATTTGAAGCAATGGACAATCATACCGTGCCACAATAAATCTGCCAATGTTTAGGAAGTAGTCTGGTTTAGGCCAAACAATTCAGCAACAGCAACAATTATCAACAACAAAAACAACAATTATGATAAATGGTCTGATGAGTTTTTTTTTTTATTTCAGATACGATGTCCTTTACTTCCGGTTCCCATGTGTCTGGTTACTGCTCTTGGGAGTCATCAAGTGAACGAAGTGACAGAACTTCGCTCTACACTTCCGGTGGGAGCATTTTCGACGATTCGGATGACGAAAGCGACTGTTCATTAGACGACATCGACCTAGAGGCACACAATCAGACGACATGCGATGAAGCAGACGACACACCATTGGTCGTGGATTTTCGCAACGAATCGGGTGTTCTCGACAGTCTTCGCTATATCATGACTATGCCTGATATGTGTGACGTCATATTCGTCGTTGGCGAGGAGCAGTTTGTCTGCTATGGTCTTAAAGCGGTAATGGCTGGCAGAAGCAGGTAATTTGATCTTTCTACTTATGTGATTTTTTTCCATTAAAATAAAAATCATGCTACATTTATTAAATACTAAAACAGTAGAGCTAAAAATACCTTTCTTATAAAAGAGTCCGTCTTTCTATACAACGTTTACTACTCAAACACGGAGTACACTTTTAGCAGACGCTGGTCATTTCATATCAGCACAGAAAAATATACTCAATGTAGATAATGGTACGGATTATTGCATACCAATGTATGTTGTCCACAATTATGTGAAATATGCTGCACATTTACAAAGCTTCATATTACATTCTGTATTATTGTTCACCAAATGCTATACGCAATCAATCGAGAGTTCGTTAACTTCATTATCTTTCATTTAATATGAATATATTTTCAACTCCACAGACATTTCCATGAATTGATAACACAGCACCAACTGAAGTCAGAACAGAGGAAATGGCATCAAAAGATTTTCAACACAAAGAAATCAAACAAACGTTATCGCAGCAACAAGCTGACTATACCGATCGAAGGTCACGACCCCGTTATTTTCCGAGAATTCATTCGCTATATCCATTGCGGAAACATCCGAATTGCATCATCAAACGTCGTTGGTAAGTAAAATAGGTTTAACCCTTTCAATACATAAAGCATTATTATCACAGATAATAACTTCAACCAGCGACCATAGAACTTATTGTCTAAACATTTCCCTCAATATTATAGGGCCGTGTCTGCACTTTTATTTATCTGTAATTCCGATGTACACTTTTTAAACGGACATGGCTCATTCGAACCTCCAAATTGTGTCTACATGATCTGGAGGGACGGTTACGATAGGTCGATAAATACACGAAAAAATTATATGCGGGCTTCATATGCTTTGCAAAACACTTGCCAAAGTCACAGCAATTTTCCAGCCGTTTTCAATTTTTCGCCCGAAGTAAGATGAATGCTCTTTAATGCTACCATATGAGAATAGAATAACACAGAACGCTCTTTTCTGTTCCATGTCGTGCAAATGGCTGTTTGGGACCCAAACACATTGTTCATAGTTGCATTTTTCATTACTTCAATGCGTCTTTTTGGATTACAGAATGTTCATAGAAAGGCAGTTAAGATATTTATCGACCTATTTCGATAACGGGAAAAATTCAAAAGCTATTAATATTATTTGTATTTTGGAACGCAAACCGCCATGTGGCTTTAACTGACTGGGAGAATCCATTTAGTATAGAAAGGGTTAATTATTACAGATGCCCTGCTCCATATTCTTATTTATCATCGGATTCCAAAACCGATGCAAAATGTAGCCTTCTCACAGCAAGCGTGCATCTAGGTCTCAAGGATGGCGTATCTCTTTACTGACTTTCACTATTCATTAGCGGGTACAACATAATTTGTTTTGAGGCAGAGCGACCAGTCGAATATGGTACCTGTCGCAATAGAAGATTTTGTTATATTTTGTTCTAATTTATATCTGACAACTGGCTCAAACATATACCGAATTTAGAACATTTAACGTTTTTGGCTAAAATTTTACCAAGGATTGGACATATATAGTATATCGTTTCAGATTGAAATAATATATCACAAAGTGACAATTTCCGGTTTTATTTAATAGGTATCCTGTCTGCTGCAACCGAGTTCGGGATCGAGGTCCTTAGAACAGCATGTTGGGGTTTCATCTCGAACCTGACCACAAACGACAAAGCTGCACTGTCCAAAAGCTGCACCCACCCGGTGTATAGCGAGAAAATAACAACGAAGGAAGTCCTCCGCATGGTATGTTCACCATAATTATTCAAAATGTCCAATCCATATAAACTCGGAGACCATTACATATACATGTATATAGATAGGCTTGTGCTTCAAAGTACGGCATGTCCAACATACTTATAACGTCGTTCATCTATATAGCTATACAATAATGATATGTATATCGCACAGTGAAAGCAATTCTGTCACATGTCGAGTCTGAAACGTTGGCTTTTCTGGGACTATATTTTCCTGAATAATCGTTAATCGTTTTGATGTGAGATTCTACCTGTTTGATAATTCTTTTTATTCCAATAACCAATTACATGGTGACAGAAACATGATACAACTACATAATGTGCGCGCGGGAAAATAGCACGGCGATTAAAAATAATTCATGAACATCATTCAGTCCACCAGATTGAAACTCAGCGTCCACATTAATATAATAAATCTCAGAAGGCATATCATAACTACGACGCAAAATTGTTCAGAAGTTTAGGAAAAAGTTACATGACCGCCATTGTTTCTCGAAACAAGATTTTGGTGTGGGCTTCTCAACTTAAATTTACGACTCTGGACACCCACACGTCCCAATATAAATCCCACAGAAGCGTATAATATGGCATTTTGGAACAACATGTAGGACGCTTATTTCTTCTGAAATATCGTCACGGCTACACGAAACTGTCAACCCACATTGCGTGTGTGCGTTTCTATCTCCAATGCACCATCTAGCTATAAAGTTGAAACCCAAACTGTACAATATAATTCTCACGTGTGATGCGATTATGTGATATATTTGATGTGATTCATTTCGGATTATGTTTTCTTTTATAATAGGTATCACAAGGAACTGAAGTTGAGTGCTGAACGTAACCTAAAGGCGGTGCCAACATAATAAGTATGAGCTTACTGATGAACAATATAGCTGGACCGCTGCCCCCGAAGAAACGACTGATTAGTGCTTCGTCTGTTTTTCTGTTGTTGTCGATATTCGTTGAGTTTTTGTTAAAATTGTTATTGAATTATGTTATAATCTTTAATACACGATTTTTTCGTATAACTATATATTCTTTGCTTTCATCCCACAAGTTATCTTTTTAAGGGATAATCTATACAAACATAGGCTATTATGACTATGAACGGAAGTTGCTTGCAATTTTATACAGTTCTGGCTGAAAGCAACACAAAATACTCTGTTGGCGAACAGAAACGTACCGTCAAGAAAATGAGATTTACATGTCTAAAACAAGATTCATACATAATCGTTCAATAGAAAGGCGATAATACTTTAACCAAGTCATGCAGACTTAACTTTGGCGTAGTAAGTTCTCATTTTTTGTCACGATCAATATATGTCGATAAATACAGGATAAATTTCAGGATACAAGGTTTAAATGTTTGGTTTTTAATTTTTGGGACCCCGGGAACGCGAGTTTTTTTGCTATCCGATCTCGGACACCCCACACGCAAGTTTGTGATATGCTATGCAGTGTTTAATCCTTTCCCTACTTCTCGTCAACACATAAAAAATATGTCCTCCAGGTGGGAATCTAGTGCTCAGATTTCATTAAAACGTGATGAAAATTCATAGATAGTCCCCAGTTTATTAATAAATCTACAAAACTCGTCCAATAAATTTAATAGATCTGGACCGGGCCTCTGGACGAGTTTTGTCATGTTGAAAATTCTCTTTATTTCTTGATTCAAAACCTCTATAAAATCCATAGACGTACTCAAATGGGACGATAAACTAAATGCAACTTCTATAAGGCAAGTCGGAGATTTGTCCGCGGTCTCCGCGTCAAGAAATAGTGCCAGATATATAACACTTTGAAGTATGTAATGACTTAAATTTAATGAAATATTTGTCACGAAATAGTCACGAACATCGATTTAGCGTACGCCAAGCCGGAAGTCAAATGTCAAGTTTCCGTGCAACAATACATTTCTGTACACATGGTTCTATGTAATGGTTAGAGCACAAGAATTGTTCTTTACCAGAATAAATCGCCAGAATAAATCGAGTCGAAGACGAGATTTATTCTGGTAAAGAACTATTCGCGTGCTCTGACCGACTTAGAGCACAATTGATCCCACATAATGCAATCAACTGAAAATGTGCCATTGAACGTTTTTTGACCACGACGCACAATCCGTGCGCTGGCCGCGATTGGACACAGTAGCCGGTTAGCCACGCCCAACAACGTTATTATCATGTTCTGATCGCCGTTGAATGTGAATAGATATGTCCGAAACAGCACGGATTGGTTCCACTTTAAAGCACACGTGCGATTTGTCTGTTATGAGTTGCGTGTGCATAACAATGGGATAATTACTGAACCAATCCGTCGCCAGCCTTGGGAATTGTTGTGATTTACCAAAAATCATGGAACGATTGTAACAATGGGATTGTGCTCTAATTCCTGTTATACAACGGTCGTCGATTGCCGGTATTATATAATGGGTTTATACAACGAAAGAAGAATCGGGTCATGTAATAAGGACGTATAATCCCTGCCTTGTTTGTTCAATGTTATACAGATCCCTGCCAGAACGGATCAGAACATCAGAAATTTACCCGGGTTTGTACAAGTGGAATATGATATCTACTGGCGTCAGAGTAGATATTCATGGCATGATCTAGATAGCTGATCACTAATAAAAAAAACACCACCCTCTCCCCTAACTACAGTAGGTACCATGTGACGAAATTACCCTATATCAGCACTATATTCGACGTTTATATACACATAGGTACGTCTCGAACTATTGTAGTATCGTGCGTGAAATCGGCCAACGCGCATGATTTATTGCAGGCAAAAAACAAAACAAACATCAATATTGTGACATGTAATTTCCGAAAGACTTCAATCAATTCGCTACACTAATACAAGAGCACTCACTGATTAGCGAGTTGCCAATTCAATTCCACACATCTTAAGGTGACACACATATACCGCGGTCGATAGCAACTGTCAGATAATTGTTTTTATTAATTGTCTTTGCTTACGATATCCTCCCGAAAGCTGCCCAGTTATTGTTTATACATGATGTCGATAAAGGCCATGCGGCCGAACAGTTCTTGCATATAGACATATAGACATGCAGACAGACAGGCATGCATGCAGGCAGTCAGACAGGCAGTTGGCTGGCAGGCTGGCTGACTGGCTTACTGACTAGACACACAGACTAAACAGAGATACAGACCAGACAGACATATTAGACAGTCACACTAGACAGATAGACTAGACAAACAGACTAGACAGACCAGATAGATAGACTATAGGTATATATATAGATAAGTGGATGGATAGATATATAACTAGATAGATAGAGAGAGAATATTTTATTCACCCACACATCGTACAATGTACGTTGAAATGCTGGAGGCGAAACATCGATAAACGAACTATGACAAAAAACCAACCAGAGTGCCAAGATGGGGACCTTTTACCCACAGGCCCCTGTGGAAAATTACTAAAATACCAATATAGACTATACCACTGGTATAGTCTATATTTGTATTTTATTAATTTCCCCCAGGGGCCTGTGCTTTTACCGACCGTTATATGAGTTGGTGCGTGATATTTTATGCGTTAAATACATTACACGTCACATGGCCCCGGATTAATTTGACATTTGACTTGCTAACGTCTGATGCTGCATTGATTGCGTGCCGTTCAGTTGGCATCAGCACGATTTTTGACAGTGTGTCATCACTGAGTACGCAGTGTTTGCTTGATGTGAACATGTACTTGATGCGAGGGGCCGATTGGCAACGGAGTCGCTGCCTGTTTAGTTGTGGTCAGGATTTATCCTAAACATCACTAATCGAATACACACACAATTTCGACTTCAAGTTATATATAGGATGAACATGAATTACATGATTAAAACATACCATACTTTGTTCATACGATATATTTATTCAAACGTATGTCTGTAGATCATGTGCCCTATCGTTTAAAGTCAACATTTATACATGTACGTATACATATGCATGTCACTATATATGGTAGTATGTCTGTGTGAAACACGCGTGTGCATCAAATAGATAGTCTGTATATCGTCACGGGCACACATACATTCTGGCTTGGTCTTTATCTTTTTATTCAATGATTTTTTCTATGTTTGTTAGTATGTCCAATGATCCCATATCAACAATGTTGCGATACTCACAGTGAACACCCTGAAATATGAATAATCCTATTTGAGTTACGGCTGTCGAATAGGTCCCTGTTCTCAGGGAAGAGTTTCAATCACTTTCATGACATAAATTCTGGGTAGATGTGCTTTCAATGCATATATTAATATTACATATACTATTATATAATTATGTACCTGTTAAATTTGCTTTTGTCATGTGTTTACATTTAAATTGTATATATCACATACCATATTTATTGGTTCATTTAGATTAAACAGTTTAAATCGAACGTCTGATGGTGCATTAACAAGATAGTGATGATGCTTGATGAATCTGGCGTGAACCTTCATCAATGCGTCAAGCTGACGGTCGGTGGGTGAGACATAAGTTCATATTTCACACAAAACGGCAGCTCAACCCATAAACTACTTTTGTTTTGTTTGTGTCTATCAAAGTTAAAAGTTTCTCTTCAAGCATCGTGTAAAACATTACAAACTCTGATATCAACATCTGTTTATAAGTGTCACACTGTTTGATAAATGTTGGCTGTTGTTTTGGAGCAACAGGTTCATCGCGAGTAAATTGTTTTGGAGCAACTGAATCAACTTGAGTGGATGCATGTTCTTTGCTTAACTGTCTTCATTTGAGTTGATGTGTCCATGGCCCGTCATGCAGTTTCTGGAATGGAAGCATTATCGGTCTCTTCAACTGGAGTTGAATAATACACTGAACGACATTGGTTTGACACTCTGGCTCAGTGTTTGCATCAGCGCATTTCCTTGACGACACAACCGCAGAAAATGTGCAATTTACAGATGACGGACGAGAAACAGCAATTTTCTGGATATGATAGTTGTTTCGCAGCTTTGATTTCCTGTACCCTAAATTCATAGTCCCAAAATATTGAAACAGAAACGTGCTCTGAATTTACATGTATATGTTGGGGGGATGAACGACACTCCCTTCGGCACATATAGATAGACAGATAGGATAGATTTATTGACAGACTTGAGGCCGATGTCAAAACAATTACATAAATAAAATAAAATGTGATTATATATATAGTAACATAAGACATTCATTTTCAATGTTTGGTGATTCACATCGTTCATGTAGAAATAGTTGAACCATGTTGCAGATTTAAATATATGACATGTTTTGGGTTCAAAATTCCTCAAGATGATTAATAATTTCTGTTGGTCAGCCATATTATTAAAGGTATGATTATTGTCGTGTTGGTCAGCCATATTATTAAAGGTCTGATTATTGTCATTTATTTCCACAAAGAAACGCTCTGTTAGGTTTTTGTAAATGGGGCATTGCATAATGAAGTGTTCCTGGGTTTATATCTATATTCAACTGATAATCTATTACTTATACAAAGTAACAACACATATTATTACACAGTATTGTAATGACCTCTCGGATCATTACGTTCAATTTTATGCCATTTTCGTTCTTTGTCATATCACGGAAATAGGATAGCTATCAAATTTATCGTCTCAAATAATTATTTATAATGCATCAAATTTTATGTGTTTCATATCGTTACATATAGTATCAAATACTTTATAAGCCTACTTCGTGTCATTTCATACGCTTCCGTAATATTTACATATTTTCAAAATTGCATTTTGCAGAGTTTTGTCAATTCGCGAGCGCAGGCAATTGTCAAAACTCTAAGTCATATTTGTGCTCAAATTACTCATTTCATAATTCGCATCACCTTTTCATCCCTAGTTCTCCGTAATTATCATTATTCACCACATCGGCGCGATCTATTCACATTTCATGACATTTGTGTAGTTTTGTGTGTCTAGATAAATTCACTTTTGCAAGTTTTTCGCAACCATCAAAAATAGTCACGTCACGCCATTTTAGCGCACGCGGCAGGTATCGGCGCAATAATTCGTAGCAGACGTATGTTGCCAATTGTATGTTAAATACATATTTCACTGCATCCCTTGGCATTATTATGTTCATCAATTATCGTTAATTGAAATTGTTTGTTTTATAGAATACTTTCTATCAAGTTTGTTTGATGTGTATTCAATTGTTTTGGGGGACTATTTGTGTTAGACCTGCGCACTCGGCGGTGCCAGGGAACACTGCGGTCTCAGATATGCTCTGTCAAAGAATGTGTATTGCAAATACACCTGTGATGGATTTTTATGGCAAATTCTCCAAACGATCCAAGGGGATCGATTTTAAGAGGAGATTTCGCACTAAAAATCAATCCCTTTTGTTTTGCGATACAATTATCATAATTTATAACATATTAGTGTAAATTTCAACTTATAGTAAATTTAATTAACTATTTAACCTCTTAAATTATTCGCACCTTTATGCACTAAGGGAACGCTTTTGCACGTTGTGTCGTTTTCCACCGTTTATCACTTCGTTGGAAAGCTTGTATCGTCATGTAAAAATCGATCCCTTTTACTTTTAATAATTCGTATAACTATTAAAGTTATACACCTTTTCCTATAACTTTGGGGTTTCAAAACCTCAACTTTTCTTTTAAGTTTTGGAACTTGACAGCTTCGCGCGTTTTCATTGGTCAATTAGCTGTCAAGCTCCCGTCAAGTCCGCTATAAAAGAGATGCTCTCCTGAGCATCTCGGCCTTTTGCCTTTTAGCTTTGAGCCATTAGCAATATTTAATCTCTCAGACTAGAATCATAGTAAATAGTAAATCAAACCTTACTTAAAACTAAGGGTAAGTCAAGCATGGGTATCATTTACAAATCATACTAATCGGTAGCAGTTGCATTGGAGACCAGTCCCACCTAATAATACTAGCAATGTATTGTTTTGACTCAATGACCTCTGTGCCTGTATCCTGTATGACCAAATAAATGATGAGACACTGAAACTGATGTTTTATTGCCAACTTATAGCTATGAGCTATACATCCCCATCTTCGGTTAAACCTAATAAGACTGTTCAGACTTGCCCAGGACCACTCAGGCGTCGTCCGGTTACAATTGGTGTCAGAAATTGAGGATCTGTTACAACTTATATTGATAAATCTTAGAACCCACAGTCGAACAGTCGTATACTACAGAATACAAACATTCGGATTCTGAGAAACCGAGACAGACCAGTAAATATTATCAGCAGAATTATATATATAGGCCTACATACATGGCAAAAACAACTATACAATGGCAGAGTCATCAGACCATGAAATAACACTTGGGGTGGGGGAAATATGTCACTCAATCAACATGACAAAATGGATACACTGAACAGTACAGTCAGCTATAATTACAGTGTCAGACCAAAGGCTACCCCAGGCACCACAAATAAAATTAACATTGAAGCTGAACCTGCCATAGAGAGTAGGCCGATAGGCTTATTCGAAACAAATAGCAAGAGGAGAAATACCAGCAACGAGGAATCAGCAGATGAAAGCCCACATAGATACCGATACGTTAGGGAGGTTCAGCCACCACATTATGAGCGTATAACATGTACAAGTGAGTCAGATGAGCCAGCTATCAGAAATAAGAGAAATGAAAGTGAGAGACAAGTGCACATGCAAGATAATAATCAAATTGATCGCGAGCAAGACCAACGATTACATCCATTAGCTAGGAGGATGGAATCTACACCGAGGGAGACCACTCCAGATTACGTATCATCCGAACCTCACCTTCAAAGCCAAAAGCATTTAACAAATGATGACCATTACCCATATCAGAATAGGCCACCCAGACATAACAGAATAAGGTCACCCATTAGGCATGAAGGAAACTATAGGCCTGCTCCCTTCCCAGTTAAGCCTGACATTTATGATGGTACCAGGGACTGGATGGAGTACATCTCATTATTTGAGGACTGTGCCAGGTTGGGACGGTGGACAATGAATGACAAGGGATTAGCCTTAGCAGCCAGCATCAGAGGGGCAGCAAGAACATTTTACATAAGCATCCCTGGACCATATAGACAGGATTATGATTACTTAATTTTGAAATTAGGACAGCGGTTTGGAAGTATAAATCAACAAACCAGCTGGCTGGCAAGAATTGAAGCGAGAAAGCGACTACATGGAGAACCGATAACTGCATTTGGGGACGAGTTGCGATTGCTGGCCTGCAGAGCATACAGCGACTTAGGCGTAGATGCGCAAGAAGCTTTCGCATTAAATCAAATGTATAAGTCAGTCTCACCTGAAATTAAGTACGAATGTATGAATAGAGGATGTCGCTCAGTTATGGAGGCTATACCAATTATCGAGAGGCATGAAGCTATTTTTGGAGAGTCGCACGGTAGACGACAAATGGCAAGAATGGCAAATACAGAGTTGGCCAATCCAGGACAGTACTCACAGAAGTCAGAGGAAACTCAAAGCCAGAGCATTCTGAGAGAAATATTAAACCGACTTAAAAAGTTGGAGAACAGCAATGATGAATTGAAGCCCAAAGCATCCACTACTGGTAGAGATAGAGGCTGCTTTTCCTGTGGATCCACACTTCACAGATATCGAAATTATCCAAATAGGACTACGGAAAACAAAAATGTAATGAAGGCAACATATGTAAGAAGAGATCCAATGAGTAATGCCAACAAAAATAATGGGCCGACAAACTACAACAACCAGGGAAACTACAAACCAGCAAGTCGATAGGCCGAGACTCGCTGGATGAATATGAAAGGCCCCAGGTGACTCCAAAAAGACTTGGCCACATTGGAGAAGGAGCTAATGGTTTTTATGTAAAATGCTATATGTGGGGAACAAGTTTTGACATGCTTGTTGATAGCGGTGCAATCACTTCCATTCTTTCTCAAAGCAAAATGAAAGAAATCAATGTTCCACTCAACCTGCAGCAATGTAATGAAAAGATCCATAATGTTGACGGCACACCTATAGATCAGCAGGGAATAGTAGAAGTTGATATTGAGACCAATGGGGAGAGATTCAATCATATAATGAGAATATGCGACGTTACACCAGATGGAATCTTAGGTCAAGACTTTTTGGTGAAGCACGTTACAAAGTTAGATTACCGGAATCGGATACTCCATACATAGAGAGCCAAAATACAATGCCAGACTGGAGCAACATCCAATTTAATAGGGAGAGTTGAAATAAAGGAGAGAGTAACCCTGCCAGCTCAGTCAGTCAGTACCATACAAATAGCCATACCAGGGATGGACTACATAGACTCTAGTGCTTATATAGAAACACAGAGCTCAGTCGGCGACACACTAAGTTTAGGTAGAGGTGTAATTAACACTCAATATGTTAACAACACGACTGAAGTCAGGAGCACGATAACCAACACTATAGACACAGATGGCGAGATACCAGAACATTTGATAGACCTCTACGAAAGGAGCTCAATACATTTAAATGAGGATGAGAAAGCAAAATTAGCCAATCTATTAAAATCCTATCAAGACGTATTTTCCAAATCACCCGAGGACCTCGGACGGTACAATAGCGTGTATCACAAAATAGAAACAGGTGATGCAGCACCGATCAGACAGCAGCCTCGGAGACTGCCTCTAGGTAAGCGACAAATAGATGAAATAAAGAAAATGCTTGACCGAGGCATCATTGAAGAATCCAAATCAGCATGGGCGTCACCGATCGTCCTGGTATTACGCGACAATAAGCCGCTACGCTTTTGCTTGGACTACAGAAGGGTCAATGTTGTTACAGTAACTGATTCCTACCCCATTCCCAGGGCCGATGAATGTCTCGAAGCTCTCTCTGGAGCTAAGTGGTTCAGTTGCGGATACATGGCTAGCGGATATTGGCAGATTCGGATGGACCCTAAAGACCATGAAAAGACGGCTTTTGCATCTTCGTCATCAGGTCTCTATGAATTCAAGGTTATGCCATACGGATTGGTCAATAGCGGGCGCACTTTTGAACGTCTGATGGAAAATGTACTCCGCGGGCTTCAATGGGAGGAAGTTCTCGTCTACGTTGACGACATTATGACGCCATCGGACACGGTCGATCAAGGAATCGAGCGATTGTCCCATGTCCTGGACAGATTCAGAGATGCGAACTTGAAACTGAAGCCTGTCAAATGCTCATTCTTTCAGAAATCAGCAAAAGTTCTAGGTCACATAGTGTCTGAGCAAGGAATTGCTACAGACCCAGAGAAGACGGAAGCTATTTCAGAATGGCCCACCCCCACCACAGCACGACAAGTGAAAAGCTTCATAGGTTTATGTTCCTATTATCGTCGGCACATAAGAGGGTTCTCTCAAATAGCGAAACCACTCAACAAGGTAGGAGAAACAGGCGTCAAGTTCAAATGGACCCTCGAATGCGAAGAGTCATTCAACGAGCTCAAGAAAGCAATGACATCATCGGATGTGCTGGCCTACCCCTGATATTAGATTGTGACGCCTCTGATACGTGTGTGGGATCTGTCCTCGCACAAGTACAAGATGGCAGAGAACGTGTAATCGCGTATATGAGCAAAAGTATGAATACACATGAGATGCTCTACTGCGTCACGAGGAAAGAGCTACTCGCTTTAGTGACATCTGTCCGGCACTTTCATGCATACTTATATGGACAGCATGTGACTGTTAGAACAGACAATTCAGCCGTGAGTTGGATAAAAAACCTGAAAACCCCTACAGGACAAGTCGCAAGATGGTTGCAAGAAATTGAAACGTATAACCTCACAGTCACACACAGAAGTGGTCTGCTTCATCGTAATGCTGACGCTTTGTCGAGAAAACCATGCAAATCGTGTAAGCGCCAGGACGAAATTAATAAAGAGGTAGAAAACATGGCTGACGAGCAGATAAGGGCCGTAACTAGACAACAAGTAGATATAGGGCAAGTCGAAGTAACGAACCAGGTAGTGTTAGAAGGCTGGGACTTAACTACATTAAGGGGGGGGGGGGCCAAATACAAGATGATGCACTGTCAGAGTTAATGATAGCAATAGAGGAGCAGACAGGGAATCCTGAGTGGTCAGATATATCATGTAATACGTCCGAAATGAAAACTTTGTGGGGTCAGTGGGAGAACTTAACAGTTGAAGATGGCATCCTGTGCAGAAAATGGCACCAAGTGGATGGCCCTGGATATAAATTGCAAATAGTGGTCCCAAAGGTGAAACGAGATGAAGTTCTGAAAAATTACCATGACCTCCCAACGGCTGCACACCTATAGGCTGAGAAAATGGAAGGTCGGCTCAAGCAAGGATTTTATTGGCCGGGCATGAGAAAATCAATTAAAGATTATTGTGGGACGTGCGATAAATGCAATGCTAGGAAGCAGACAAAACCAAATCAGGCTCCACTGGGAAAGTACATTATGGGAGAACCAATGGAGCGAGTAGCCATGGACATACTAGGACCCCTCCCCCTGACCACTAATGGGAATAAATACATCCTACTCATTGGTTGTCATTTTACGAAATGGATCGAAGCTTACCCTCTACCCAATCACGAGGCGAAAACAGTCGCAGACGCGCTGGTCAGCCAATACATTTCGAGGTGGGGCACTCCAATGCAAATACATACCGATCAAGGTGCAGAATTTGAATCTGCACTTATTGCTGATGTTTGTGAGTTACTGGGCATCCAGAAGACTCGTTGTAGTGCTTTTCGACCAAAAAGTAATGGCATGATCGAAAGGACGAACCGCACGCTAGAAGTCATGCTGTCGATGTACTGTCATGATAAACAGGACCAATGGGACTTTTATTTACCTCAGGTGATGGCTGCCTATCGGGCATCCCCTCACTCGAGCACTGGCAAAACCCCCAACATGATGATGCTAGGGCGCGAAGCGATAATGCCGATGCAAGCATTCGTGCCGATTCCCAACAGACGCGATGAAGCCTCGGTTAATGAATACGCGAGGCGTCTCGGAGAAAAGTTGGAAAATGTACACGCAGTGGCCAGAAAAAATCTCAAAACGGCATTTGAGCACAACCGACGTTTATACAATGCGAAATCGAAGCGGCGTATCTTGGGCATAGGTCAAGCAGTGTGGCTGTTTGAGCCAAGACAGAAAAAGGGTGTATGCCCCAAACTGACATTTAAATGGAAGGGCCCATTTATGATAAAGAGGAAAGTCACCGACTCACTGTATGAAGTGATCAGATCGCGAAAAAGCAAAGGAAAAATTATCCATGTTGACCGACTATCGAATTACAGAGGGCGAGATCTTCCGAAATGGATCGTACGACTGCGACATAAATTAAACAGCGCTGAGAAGTAGGGTGCCATTTTGTCGGATATACCGCAGAATCATAGCATACAATTTATAAGCGGGGGGTGGACTTAAACAAATCTGAAAAATACTATCGCGCCTGATAATTATCGTCACCACAATATGGAAAGATGTCGAATAAATGAACAACCCGGTGTCCACGTAAGGCTACTAAGGGAAACGCTTTAAACGCAGAAAAGGATCAATCGTGACTAGTTCCAAGCAGTGGACAGGAAGATTCTACTGAATTCTGATAGGGACCTCCCAGGCGATAGCTCACGGAACGAGGTTGTCCGAATTCAAAATCAGTATTTAGTCTTCCAGTACTTACCATAACACGGGAACTTAACAGGCGTAATAATTATATTTTTCAGAAATGAACAAAGGCGGTCTAACTTGTTGGCTGTGTGCAGATGTACTGCAGAACGGCAGAGAGCTACGGAATCACCTGGCGTCAGCACCGCACACAATCTTCTTGGTGGAATGCCCATTCTGCGAGGATAAGGCGACAGTCCGTCGGAGCATCGATTTGAAACAGCACGTCACAGAGGCCCATAAAAAGACTGAACGGTCAACGGAATACTTCAGTGAAGCCAATGGAGTGTGGCTGGCTTTGAAGCCCGCCGACTACGCCAGGTTTGTTACACCAACAGAGCGCTCCTCGGAGATGGCAATTCAAGCACGGGTCGATATCCTCGGAAAAGTGAGCTTTATGAAGGATCCAGAGGAGATACGCAAGCAGTGGATCGAATGATGGAAGCGAGCGACATCTATGGGCGAAGAGGTAAGGTCCTCGTACAAGACGAAAGGGTCCCCCAGGTGTGATGCTAAGCCACTTCGTACCAAATCTAGGAAAATACCTAGATACTCCAGGACGACTACTAATACCTCAGTTCTTAAGTAATCCTCTACACCAGTGCCAGCAAAATCTGTTTGTAAACCAACCTCAGTCTCTGCAAAACCACAGATCATTATAAAATTAACAGCGACCACTGCCACCTCTACGACTACTTCTGCTCCAACTTCAAAACCAGCAATCAATACGAGTTAGACATCAACCGCCGCTGCACCAACCACCATAACGAAACCAACAACCACCACCACCGTACCTATGACTACACCAACTCCAACTCCGAAACCAGCAATCAGCACAAGCCAGATTTCAACCGCAACTGCACCAACCACCATAACGAAACCAACAGCCATCACCACCGCATCTATGACTACTCCAACTCCAACTTCGAAACCAGCAATCAATACGAGTCAGACATCAACCGCCGCTGCACCAACCACCATAACGAAACCAACAACCATCACCACCACATCTATGACTACTCCAACTCCAACACCGAAACAAGCAATCAGCACAAGCCAGATTTCAACCGCCACTGCACCAACCACCACAAAGAAGCCTACAACAACCACCATGCCTATGATCACTGAAGCTTCAAAACCCATCAACCCGATCTCTACCACCGCAGCCACTACAGCTACCACTACGACCGATCATCCAACCACAACCCTAGACACCTCTACAACCCGCTCCACTACCACTGCTTCCTCGACTTCAAAACAAGACAACCCTTCAAAATACCTTCTTGACTTAGAGCTTACTTACGTAAACGCAAACGAGTACGACCCTGTGGCACCGGAAATCAAATGGAAGGATATCGAGATACTGGAACTGAATATAGACGAATATGAGGTATGGTTCAGGGAGGATGGCATGTGTAGGTATGCGAGGTTAGATGAGAGCCGGTGCAGTTATGATCCCAGGTCGGTGGAAAGTTTGAAGAGGAGGGTGGACGCCAAGGCAGGGATGTCGGGGCAAGCTTGCCAAACAGAAAGAAGGTGTTAGATCGTCAGATGGAGAGGAGGAACAGGCTGGCTCACGCCTTGGCGGTCACCCTCCCCTGCATCAGGGATGTGTGGGAGTGTATGGAGGCGCCAAAAGTCCGGTCCGTGATAGTCACCCCTCAGAAGAGGGACACAGAAGAAAGCGACACCCGAACAGCGAAAAGAAGGTGCACAGGCGGAAAAGCGAAGACGGCGAAACAGTTGTTAGAGAGGGGTGGTATGCCACTTTTTCCGCCGGCGCGTAGAGAATGGTCGAGGTGCAGGTCCCCCTTCAAGCTGAACTCATCGGCCAGTTGGCCACCTAAGGACTGGGAGCGTTATTCAAGTGGCGGTCGGCAGCAATTTTATTGGAGGCAGGAAGTACCGGGAAAATGCCAGCTGGGAACGAGCTCGAGTTGTTAGACAGATATAACTTTTTAGCACTGCCCGGATCGACATTCCTCTGCCTGGAGTCAAATGAAAGTCACTTGCTGAACCAGATGAGGTATTACATCTATACCATGCTGAGATCGATTGCGAATGGGGACCATGCTAGTACTGAATTATCGAGTGTGCTGGACAGTTTCGTTAATCAAATGGAGGCAGCTAGCGAAGCAAAGCAGACCAATCAACACATAAAGGACCTGATAGATAGTGTCCAGCATGTTCCACTTCGACTGATTAAGGAGGACTCTGAATGACCGATTCATTATATAAATGTAATTCATAATACCTCAGGATGTTAATGTGTTACTATGTAATTATCGCATATCGGTCCCATCGTTACTACATATCGGTCTAATTGGTCCCAGATCAGTGCTTCGCTCCATTGTTAATACATATCGGTCTAATCGGTCCCAGATTAGAACTTTACTTCATCGTTACTACATATCGGTCTAACCGGTCCCAGATCAGAAGTTTACTCCATCGTTACTACATATCGATAAAATCAGTCCCAGATCAGTGCTTCACTCCACCGTCACTACCTACTCTATTCATACTTCAGATGTCACAGATGACCAAACCACGCTAGAAATTCCAGGAGAAATTTATGTCTTGAGGTGGGGGGCGTGTAATGACCTCTCGGATCATTGCGTTCAATTTTATGCCATTTTCGTTCTTTGTCATATCACGGAAATAGGATAGCTATCAAATTTATGGTCTCAAATAATTATTTATAATGCATCAAATTTTATGTGTTTCATATCGTTACATATAGTATCAAATACTTTATAAGCCTACTTCGTGTCATTTCATACGCTTCCGTAATATTTACATATTTTCAAAATTGCATTTTGCAGAGTTTTGTCAATTCGCGAGCGCAGGCAATTGTCAAAACTCTAAGTCATACTTTGTGCTCAAATTACTCATTTCATAATTCGCCTCACCTTTTCACCCCTAGTTCTCCGTCATTATCATTATTCACCACATCGGCGCGATCTATTCACATCTCATGACATTTGTGTAGTTTTGTGTGTTTAGATAAATTAACTTTTGCAAGTTTTTCGCAACCATCAAAATAGTCACGTCACGCCATTTTAGCGCACGCGGCAGGTATCGGCGCAATAATTCGTAGCAGACGTATATTGCCAATTGTATATTAAATACATATTTCACTGCATCCCTTGGCATTATTATGTTCATCAATTATCGTTAATTGAAATTGTTTGTTTTATAGAATACTTTCTATCAAGTTTGTTTGATGTGTATTCAATTGTTTTGGGGGACTATTTGTGTTAGACCTGCGCACTCGGCGGTGCCAGGGAACACTGCGGTCTCAGATATGCTCTGTCAAAGAATGTGTATTGCAAATACACCTGTGGTGGATTTTTATGGCAAATTCTCCAAACGATCCAAGGGGATCGATTTTAAGAGGAGATTTCGCACTAAAAATCGATCCCTTTTGTTTTGCGATAAAATTATCATAATTTATAACATATTAGTGTAAATTTCAACTTATAGTATATTTAATTAACTTTTTCACCTCTTAAATTATTCGCACCTTTATGCACTAAGGGAACGCTTTTGCACGTTGTGTCGTTTTCCACCGTTTATCACTTCGTTGGAAAGCTTGTATCGTCATGTAAAAATGTAATAATTCGTATAACTATTAAAGTTATACACCTTTTCCTATAACTTTGGGGTTTCAAAACCTCAACTTTTCTTTTAAGTTTTGGAACTTGACAGCTTCGCGCGTTTTTCATTGGTCAATTAGCTGTCAAGCTCCCGTCAAGTCCGCTATAAAAGAGATGCTCTCCTGAGCATCTGGGCCTTTTTCCTTTTAGCTTTGAGCCATTAGCAATATTTAATCTCTCAGACTAGAATCATAGTAAATAGTAAATCAAACCTTACTCAAAACTAAGGGTAAGTCAAGCATGGGTATCATGTACAAATCATACTAATCGGTAGCAGTTGCATTGGAGACCAGTCCCACATAATGATACTAGCAATGTATTGTTTTGACTCAATGACCTCTGTGCCTGTATCCTGTATGACCAAATAATGAGACACTGAAACTTATGTTTTATTGCCAACTTATAGCTATGAGCCAAACATCCCCATCTTCAGTTAAACCTAATAAGACTGTTCAGACTTGCCCGGGACCACTCAGCCACGGTCCTGTTACAGTATTTCACTGATCTATAGAGTTATCCATGCGAATATATATACACATATTTCTGTATACATATATATATGCTCGTGTGCAAATATATGTATACAATATACATATGATATATTTATAAAAGTATTACATACAATTTATTATGTATGAACATGAAATTCTAATGACAATGTTATTCATACCAATGTACATTAGTCCAGGAGATATTGGTCGACATCTGCACCCCCCCCCGCCCAGGACTTAACTTCACCCGACTAATTTTCTTCCTTAAGGTCCCCTCTAATTTTTTTCACTTGTTAACAAGAAAAAAAAGTGGCCGCAGAGACTCCAGACAAGATGGCGTCCATGTTTTTAAATGCACCAGGTATCTTTGATCGCCATTATAGTAAAGATGATAGCACATGCGGTCTTGTTTTCCGCTTGATTCGTTATCCCAATATACAACCCTTACAAATTAGCCAAACATCCGATACCAGAATCCAATATGGCGGCCAAGATGGCCGCCGAAATGTGAAAATATGCTATTTTTCTGACATGTTACCACCTTTCGTTTGTCTTTGTGGGAAAATGTTAGAATGTTTGCGTCATGTTATACATTTATCATATAGAGGAGTCATTTGCGAACACATTGGGACCATAATATGCATTCATTGCGGGATATTTTTGTCCGATATCACGTTTTCCCAAATGCCGGTATCATAGGTCAAAGCCTAATCTCCGTTAATAACACGATGTTATGTTTCGAATCAATGAATGTTATTGCTATTATAACAACACCCATGTATATATATTTGCAGGAGATACTCGAGCTAGGATTCCTCTTATACCTGAGTTGAGGAATATTTACCCAAATCCAAGATGGCGGCCAAAATGGCCACCAGAAATAACAAATCGCCGAAAATCGCTGATTTTAACATAAGTGAGTATTATTGTCACGACAACTCCACACCTGCTTACTATTGTAAGTTGGGATCACTTAGGCGAAGAACTTTCCTTGTACCATATCCAAATAAAAGTCCCACAAATCCAAAATGGCGCCCACAATGGCGGACAGATTTTGAATAATCACCGAAATTCCCTCATATTCACATCATTGGGCATTATTGTCGAGACAACTCCACCCATGCTTACAATTGAGTTGGAAATACTGAGGTGAAGTAATAACATTACATCTCATGCAAGAAATTGTTTTCAAAATCGAAGATGGCGGCCAAAATGGCGACCGAAATTTTAAAACAAGTCTATATTCCTTTACTTTCTTACGATGGGCGTTATTGTTTCGCGATTTCTATCCACCATTACATGTTGATATGGAATAGTGACATGAAGTATTCATTATGGTTTGACAATTGATACTCACAGCCAAGATCGCTGCTAAATTGGCGGCTAGAAATTGAAAAGAAATCGATATTTTCACATATTAATTTCAACTGTTTGTCATAATATCGGTATGTATGGACGAAACTGTACATAAACCATCTACTAGTTCAACTTAAAGGTATCAAAACGCATAACATAGCTCGTATCCTTCTGGAAAGATGAAACACCACAATTAATATCGCGATGTGGCATTTCGAAATCCAGTCTCCACTTAGCGCCGATAATGGCCGTAAGCGTAGGCGCGCCGAATAGTTATATCAGAACAATTACCTGATAACAGATTCTGATTTGCCACGTCACGTCCATAATTATCTGGACCAGCTTCCATTTCTTTGTCTGATAAATCTAGGTAGCTCACACCGACAAAATATTCACCACTTCCTGGGAGTAGGGTCCCTCTATTCATAACGTTTCAAACAATTAATTTCCCGGTGTCTAGCTTACAGAAGGTCATCTCTATGTATGTGTCTCATACCCCATAGGATAACGACATGTACACCTGGCGAACCAGTTAGCTAGTCACTTCTCAATAGATGGTTTGTCAACTCACAAACTCAGCGAACGCATTGGCATATGTGGACAACTTCGACAGTGTTTCGAAGGTTGCTAGCTGTCTCATTCCCTTGGACAGATGTCTATCTGCTAAGGAGAAGACCATAGTGTACAGACTACCCACACTTCTTGACCATTATCCGAAGCAAACTATGTGACGCCCCGCAGTTGTCTCGTCGAATATCTCCCAGCAGAGAAGAACAATGCTCGCGGTGCTAGTTAGTGGACATGCGCCATGATAGTGGGAATGAAATGGGCAACTGTATACACAACCCCTACACCTGGTGCATGTTTAAGATATCGAATGTCATGCGTGTCGGTTTTATTTGGTGTGGTAAGATTGTATTTCCACATCCGTTTCGAAGCCTTTCTGATTCAACTACGTACACTTTTGTCTGGATAATAATATGCTAGCCTCCCTCAAAACAGTCGGATGGACTAAAGGATAATGTCTTTATAGCATGAATGTATGCGTGTTTTGTTATCCTCTCTCGGGGTTACTGTCAGTATGTGGGCGGTATTATTCAAGAAGATGTCAGGAACTGTCGTGCATTTATTTCACTATGTATTTAAAGAACAATTTACAGTCTCGATGGCAATGGCTGTGGCCGTTGGGGAACGCGACCTTTATGAACATATAGCTTTATATATATATAACTTTAGAATATAGTAGTTAATGTCTCATGCAGGAAAATTGTCGCAATGGTGATGTTACCAAGAAATCACTTGGTGTACCAACGTTTGTTGAACTGAATGCAAGAGCTCATCAACGTAACATTCCTCTGGATGTTCTTCGCGTTGAACATTTCACCCTTTTGTTGGTGGCATTTGTACTTTCTTGGACCATACCACACAGCGTGAGTATGACATATCAACCAACTGTCAAAGGTATCGCCTTTAAGACTACACCCCAGTCTTGGTGGGGCTTATACAGCAGTAGCAAATGGCATACTCCTGGTCCAGTTGTTTAAGAACGGCTTCCAAACGGATGGGAACATACAATCTTAGCATACAAGGAAAGCAAAGCCACACATGAGATCCTGTCTGAATCTAAAACATAACAAAATAAGGGGCGGTGCAGTCATGGTCAAATTTAATTTCCACTATCATGACACAGACCCACAAACTAGCACCGTGTGTATTGTTATCTCTGCTTGGATATGTTCGGCGAGACGATTGCTGGACGCCAACAAGCGTGTTCTTATGATCATGTTCAAAGAGTTTGTGTATATTATGGTCTTCTACGCCTTAGCAGAAATGCATCCGTCAAATGTCGGGATTTCAACATTCGAAGCCATATACAGAAGTTGTCCGGGTATGTCAGTGCATTAGATGAGTATATGAATTGATGAACCATATATTGAGAAGTGGCTGTTGGGAAGATCGCCAGGTGTACACGTTGTTTTCCCCATTAGGTCACCAAATCTGACAACACGCAGATAGATAGGTCCTTCTGAAAGCTAGTATACGCATCGACCGAATACCTTTATAGTGTATCGCACAAGATGACGCATATACCCCATATGTAGCATCTGAATTATACCATGAGCTATACCACGAATGAAGCTCGCTAAGAATTCCAAGCTTTCGAAACCAACACGTGAGCTGGACACCGGGATATGTATTGTTTGAAACATTCCGATTAGTGGCACACTCCTACAAAGAAGAGTAGTGAACTGTTGGTGTGAGTGAGATAGATTAATCTGACGAAGAGACGGAAACGAGTCTAGATAATGCTGAATGTGGCAATTCAGAATAAACTCAGGTACTGTTGTTTTGATTCTTGGAAGTCATAATATGACTATTCGGCGCACCTATATACGGTTACGGCCAGTATGAGCCCTTAGTGGAGAATGGATTTTGAAATGCCACATTACGATTGTGGGTTTTCATCCTTCCAAAAGGCTGCGACTTACATTGGAACTAATATATGGCTTATATTATGTACCGTTTCGTTTATACAAATCAATATTATGACAAAAAGTTGAAATTAGTATGTGATAATATCGGATTCTTTTCAATTTCTGCCCGCCAGTTTGGCCGCCATATTGACTGTGAGTATCACTTGCCAAACCCTAATGAATAATTCATACATATCAACATTATTATAATGGTGGGTAGAAATCGCGAAACAATAACGCCCATCCTAAGAAAGTAAAGGAATGTAGGCGTGTTTTCAAATTTCGGTCGCCATTTTGGCCGCCATCTTCGATTTGGAAAACCATTTCTTGCATGAGATGTAAGGTAATTACTTCACCTCAGTATTTCCAACTCAACTGTATGCATGGATGGAGTTGTCTCGACAATAATGCCCAATGATGTGAATATGAGGGAATGTCGGTGATTTTTCAAAACTGTCCGCCATTGTGGGCGCCATTTTGGATTTGTGGGACTTTTATTTGGATATGGTACAAGGAAAGTTCTTCGCCTAAGTGATCCCAACTTACAATAGTAAGCAGGTGTGGAGTTGTCATGACAATAATGCTCACTGATGTTAAAATCAGCGATTTTCGGCGATTTTTTTATTTCTGGTGGCCATTTTGGCCGCCATCTTTGATTTGGGTAAATATTCCTCAACTCAGGTATAAGAGGAATCCTAGCTCGAGTATCTCCTGCAAATATATATGCATGGGTGTTGTTATAATAGCAATAACATTCATTGATTCGAAACATAACATCGCGTTATTAACGGAGATTCTGCTTTGACCTATGATACCGGCATTTGGGAAAACGTGATATCGGACAAAAATATCCCGCAATGAATGCATATTATGGTCCCCGTGTGTTCGCCAATGACTCCTTTATATGATAAATGTATAACATGACTCAAAAATTCTAACATTTTCCCACAGAGACAAACGAAAGGTGGTAACATGTCAGAAAAATAGCATATTTTCACATTTCGGCGGCCATCTTGGCCGCCATATTGGATTCTGGTGTCGGATGTTTGGCTAATTTGTAAGGGTTGTATATTAGCATAACGAATCGAGCGCATAACAAGACCGCACGTGCTATCAACTTTACTATAATGGCGACCAAAGAGACCTGGTGCATTTAAACAAAATGACGCCATCTTGTCTGGAGTCTCTGCGGCCACTTTTTTTTCATGTTAACAAGTGAAAAAAATTAGAGGAGACCTTAAGGAAGAAAATTAGTCGGGTGAAGTTAAGTCCTGTGGGGGGGGGGGGTGCAGAGGTCGACCAATATCTCCTGGACTACATAGTGTATATGTTATTATGCATGTTCCACATTAATTTGTGGCTTTTCGCATTAAACTCATTCACTCATTCAGTTGCTGTATGGGATAGCTAATTAGTCCAATAACTTGCTGATATCTTTGGAACATTTAGAAAACACTAATAATGATATATCCATGCGTGATGTCTTGCCGCCATTTTGTGAGCAAATTATGATTTAAATTCCGGTCCTGAGCATAGTCGGAGATAATTATTTCATAAATCGAATTCTTGTGACACGAACTGAACGTCTGACATTAACAGTAATTTTACGAGCGTATGGCGGAGAACAATGGACACATTTCTGTCACATATAATACAATCTTGTCATCTTTGAATTCTTGCGAAAGGGCTAAGTTACTATGAATCAGAAGCAGGGTTGGCGCTAGACAAAATCTTTATCTTGCCACGTTAATTATTTTTGTTTGCCAATTTTCAAAAAGGTTTGCCAAATTTAATTGAAGGTATGATTGGGGAAATTGAAAGAAATTCTTATTCCCGATTCGAGAGGTTGACTCAATCGGGACATGGAACAGTCTAAAGCGAGAAATTCGGAAACATACATCCATTATACAGTAGATACGAATGTCGAATGACCAGAACTGGATTATCTAAAGTTGTCATCTGTCATTGTTGTGATAATCCTGTCTGTTTAATGGCGCGTCTTATGGGAATTGTTTAATGCGTAAAGCCACAATTTAAGGTGGAACATACACTAAACATATTATACACTAAACATATTATACACTAAACATATTACACTAAACATATTATACACTAAACATATTATACACTATGTACATCAGATATTTATAATAAGCATGTTGGTATCATATTACAATTACATTATGTACGTAACTCATTCATTATAATTGTCAATGCCAGATCACCAATATGGTGAAATGGTACCGCAAATTTTTGCTGAAGCCTAATTTCATAAATATACTTATCATTTCCAGAAGACATATATTATAATTTGGAATGTACTGTTCGCAAATATCTCTGAATTAACTCTTCGCTTCCTGAATTTTTGCGAAAACCCTGACCCAATGCATTCTCTTACATATGCGAGTATCCCATATATTGGTCTAACAGTATATACCTTGACCGTGCAAGCCAGTGCATTCTCTTATATATGCGAGGCTTAATTAATTGATGCATACAAAATTATACTGGTTTCTAAAATCTGTGAAAATCTCAACACGAAGTAACTTTACCATATCTGCATTCTCAAACCTTATTAGTCTCGGAAATATCGATGATCAAACTTTGTTTACCTTTTGAAATGTCGAGTCAGTCGGGCACCTGGTTGATTCGCACAATTGCCCCATCGTTTGTATTGTAGCATGGTGCAACGGAGCCCATTAAAGGGGTACTGTACACTAAATCCGGAACGCTTCTTTAGTTAAATAATGGACGATACTTTAACCTAATGACATGAAAACACGTGCTCCGGGCGTAAACCTGATGTGTCAATATAAATTGAGCGCAAATACGGTATATTGCGAAACGCAAATTGGGAGGTGAACATAATTATATGCTTTTGTCAGCGGTTCATCATTAAATGCGGGGAAGTCTGGAGGATATTGGAGACGTCTTTCTTTTCAATTCACCTGTCTTTTACGATCGGGAAAATATTGCTCACTATGAGTAGATTGGGTCTCTGTCCGCGCTATTGGTCTGATCGATTGGTCGATAGGGCGTGCTTCCGACACGCCGATGGATATCTGGGAGTTCTTAAATCCCAACCCGTTTATCCTGCTCTTCATTACGCTGTTGCGACTTCCTGATCGGATGTGATCTGAGTCGGGAAATGGAACTAAGCTGACACCAAGGACATCTTCGCTGTTGATTTTAATAGCCAATGTGATACAATGCATGGTGAGTGTTGTAACTATAATATCGCTTGCTAACTTTCTAAATTACTGCTTTCACAATTTCCGGCAAAAGATAATTGGAGGTTATTTCTTAGTTAATTTGATATTGGCCGAGATAGCAGCCCGATGTAACTTCATATCAGCCCGAGACACCAAGTTACTGAGTGCTAATATGGCCTATGTCTTGGCCGATATCTAACTAATCAAGTCATACCATCGTTATTAATTTAGTAGATTAACTGTATTGTAATACATACATGTCTTATTTATACATGTAATATGTCTTAATATACCATGTTATAATTCTCATTATACCATGTTTATCTATTGTCATTTATATATTATTTGGTACTTTATTTAATAAAGTTAAATTCAATATTGAGTTCGTTGTGCTTCGACAACTCTTAGTAACGACGTCAATACATTCCGACTGATTTTCGATAAACCGAACACCTCTCTAAACCGAACAGAACGGCCTGTCCGAATGATATGTTTGGTTTGGAGAGGTTTTACTGTACCATTACTATCCATTCCAATGTTCATCGATGTATATAAACATATGAATGAATGTATGAACAGCAGGTAGAAAATAAACGAAATAACTAAATTTACATCTTAAATAAGATATATTGACAAGTTATAGGCGTAGTCACATCACTCATTGATAATGCCAGTTCTGTAGATGAATGTAATATGCAAGTAATTTAGGTTATCGAGAAAATGCACATGGCTAAATGCGTGACAGACAATTTTTTAAGTATTCCGTGGATTGTAAGCATATATGATTAAATTATGAGGCTGATATATAGGAGGAAACTTTAGGTTTGAGCGCCGGCGAGATATGTTTTGGTCGCCATTTTCCCGCTTCGCGCTCGTTAACTTCAAGCGCGAAACTATTTACGTTACCTGACATCACAGCACGCGAGGAAGGTCCACCACCAGCAAAGTGGCTTTGACGGGGCTAAAATACGGTGTTTTAACCACCGATCATATATAGAACAACGTACATACGGTGATTTTGGGTCGTCGGGGTATAGGGCCTATACTTATACGGTTTAGCCGGTCTCCAGCACGGTATATACGCTGCTCAATCCGACATCAAATCACCGTGTACCACGATCTAGAGAGTTCGTTCGTGTGTAATTACAATGAATTACAATGACAATCATTCAGCACGAACAATTCATCCGCTCCAAGTCGGCAACCTTCGGATTTGATCAAGTAAACCGTAAATGGGTCATTTCACAATCAAGTAGAGCATTTCTGTTTTCTCTCTATAATGAAAATTGTCGCCATACCAGTTGGTTTTTATGACAGCTACTGTCGTCTTATATACCGATGTATAAATTTAGCTGATCATTTTAAATGGTCATTTTAACATAGTAAATGGAACATGTATATCGCCTGCCCTGTCAAACACCAAAATCCAGTAAAATTGCTTTCTCAAAATTTGCAATGTAAAACCCACACATGATAAGTAGAAATTATGTACTGTGAATTTTGAAAATATTATGTTGCTTTCCAGACTAGAAATCACCAATTGATTAAACTGCAGAAAACAGTGTAAAAAATAACCAAATAATAATCGAGTGACACTTGTTTGATTGTATAGAGACAATTAATGGTGTAACATAACATAACATAACATTTTTATTGACATAATACACCCACGCGGGTCAGTTGTCATAATACAGATAATTTAAACACAAGTGAAGACAATTTCATATAAATACATATATACTGTTCATGTGGACAAAAATTGTCTTAATATAGCAAAGAGTAACCCTTCTTGTTGATAAAAATACAACAATAATTCAGATCTTTCCCAGTTTTAGTCCGTGGAACTAATATGTCAAACAAAATGTCCACTCTGAAACATGCTTTGCATCAAGAAATTTATTGAGAAAATCTATACTTTTACTACATCTGTATCCAGGTAGTGGGGTATTCACACATTCACTACATCTTTACTCAACATAAAGGATCATGAAGCTCCCTAGCCACTTAAATTCAACGATAATGTAAAATGTCCACTCCGAAACACATACATATAATTGGGTTAAAAATAAACGATTTCAAGAATATTGAGGGAAATCAAGTACATATTTACTGTATGTGCTCCAGTTGACTTGTATAATATAAAATAAATCAAAGAAAATTGGAAATATTTTGACATTGGGAGCAACTGTTTGAAAATTGGGTAATTTTGGAGTTACATTTTTTTTAATTGGTGACAAAATTTATTTAAGAACATTTGTCGGATGGGTGATATTGCGATGAAATGGCTATTTCATGTATTTTACTCAGACCTTTTTACAACTTTGCATCAGCCACTGACAGCTTGTGCGTAGAATGCTTAATATAGAGTCATGGGTTCAGAAATTGCCCCCACTCAACCATTTGCATGCCATAACATAAAGAATTTGATTCTAGAGAGGGTAATATGGCATATTTTTCATCAACTATGACTTATAAGTATGAAAAATTTAATATGAACAAACAATTTTGAAAAAAATGAATTGTGGTTGGTAAGTTGGTGAGAAAAAGTGCTCAACTTGATTGTGAGATGACCCAAATACAGATTATTAATTACCTGACCGAGATTTTCCTTCAAGGTAACTTTTTCTTATATTAGATGTTGTGATATATTTCACTGAGATTGCCGAGAAAGTAATATGTTTCACCGTAATTGATAATCACTGGCGCTATATATTGCACTGGACCCACTATATCATAGCTAATGTATATTAAATTCACATAACACAAGGCGATTTATCGCCACGTCATCTTGAAGTACGTTAACCCTTTCTATACTAAATGGATTCTCCCACTCAGTTATACAAGTATATATATATCGGACGGTCTACTATTCATTTGGAGGAGTGTTCAAGTAATAAAAGCAGACGACAGACAGAAAAGCAGACAGTAAAATTCAGAAGAAGTCATATTAAAGGTACTCAATCCGATTCAATGGTCCCCATACAATCAGATTCCAACAACAACAACATTTTTAGAAATGACGCTTCAGTTATTAGAATCGATTAATTGCCTAAAAATAATGCCAATGACTGTCAACTAGAGTCTAAAATTGTCCGAAACGTGTTATTTATCTATTTGCCTTATTATCAACACAAAGCCTCTTGCTTTTAGAGTTATCCATCTTCATCCGCAATTTGGTCCGAGACCGTCGGCTCGTCGACTTTTTACTGAGCCACCAGTAAATGTCGATGGTGAAAAATAATAGATTTAAAAATTCGATATATAATAACTCTGAGCTTTGAAAGGTGCGTTCCTCGACTCGAATAAAATATATATTACCTCGAATCGAAATAAAAAGTAATCGAGGGGGCTTTTAATCGGATTATGCATCTTTAATTGGAGGGGAAATGTTTAGATAATAACTTATTATCTGAACATTTCCTTATATCTTTTGGGATAACTACTCACATATGCGTATTTAGTATAGAGAGGTTTAACTGTGCATTGTTTGGATATTATGAGTTACAATCCATATAGTCCCGCGTACTGATTGGTGAACGTAAAACTGATTCCGTTTTCAATCTACTCGTATACATAAATTTATTGACATCACAATCAGGGTTTCCGGCTATAGAAGTTGTTCATCTGAACCAGATAAGTTCACGAATCTCAGCTCTGGCTACGCCCGATTATATGATTTTGGTATATTTTGGGAGCCTGTGATTATATTATTTTGGTTTATTTTGGGAGCCTGTGATTATATTATTTTGGTATATTTTGGGATCCGATTCGTAATAAACATTGCAATCATTACCTGGGGAAATATATTCAACTAGAAGGTGACCCGACTTCGTCCGGGCTATTAAAAAAACAAATTTCAAGTCGATTGCTCCACCCGTTTCCTAGATCTGGTCTGCGCATGCGCGAAGCTGGTGTCGCACGTGCTCGGCGACCCGATAAAATTCGTATCCGGGGCAAGATACATTCACATACCAAATTTAAAGTCAATATCTCAACCCGTTTCCGAGATCTCGTCTGCGCATGCGCGAAGCTGGCGTCGCACGTGCTCGGCGACCCGATAAAATTCGTATCCGGGGCAAGATACATTCACATACCAAATTTCAAGTCGATAGCTACACCCGTTTCCGAGATATATAGCCCAATGTCATTTGCGGATACCTCGGCCGGTGATGAGTTAACGCGACACAGTCAAATGCATCGGCAGGGTGAGAGTTAACGTAATCTAACTTTATGACCTCTGACGACGTCATAGAAATTACGCATTGATTTTATCCTGATAAAAGCATCGTACCACTTGTACCTAATAATTGAGGCAGATAACTAAAACGGATACATACATCTATTATATATTTTGAAAGATCTGTGTATGTGTTTGTTTGTAAGTTTGTGTGTGTGTGTGTTTGAAATCGATGGACTCGAAAACGACTAAGCCAATTTCGATGAAATTTGGTATTTTAGGGTATTTTCGGCCGGAGACGAACATAGGCATATTTATTTGTCCGTGCGAGGTCAACTTTTCACGTGCGGAGGTCAAATCTGTTTTTACGCCGTTTTGCGCTAATATATTTCAGTTCGGTGCTCACAAATCGATACGATATAGCGCGAATAATAAATTGCCAGTCATATAATTTGCACGGTTAGAATCTGTGTGGCTTCATCTTTCCAACGATATATAATATGTATGTATCCGTTTTAGTTATCTGCCTCAATTATTAGGTACAAGTGGTGCGATCTTTTATCAGGATAAAATCAATGCGTAAATTCTATGACGTCGTCAGAGGTCATAAAGTTAGATTACGTTAACTCTCACCCTGCCGATGCATTTGACTGTGTCGCGTTAACTCATCACCGGCCGAGGTATCCGCAAATGACATTGGGCTATATATCTCGGAAACGGGTGTAGCTATCGACTTGAAATTTGGTATGTGAATGTATCTTGCCCCGGATACGAATTTTATCGGGTCGCCGAGCACGTGCGACGCCAGCTTCGCGCATGCGCAGACGAGATCTCGGAAACGGGTTGAGATATTGACTTTAAATTTGGTATGTGAATGTATCTTGCCCCGGATACGAATTTTATCGGGTCGTCGAGCACGTGCGACACCAGCTTCGCGCATGCGCAGACCAGATCTAGGAAACGGGTGGAGCAATCGACTTGAAATTTGGTTTTTTAATAGCCCGGACGAAGTCGGGTCACCTTCTAGTATTATATATCGTTGGAAAGATGAAGCCACACAGATTCTAACCGTGCAAATTATATGACTGGCAATTTATTATTCGCGCTATATCGAATCGATTTGTGAGCACCGAACTGAAATATATTAGCGCAAAAACGGCGTAAAAATATATTTGACCTCCGCACGTGAAAAGTTGACATCGCACGGACAAATAAATATGCCTATGTTCGTCTCCGGCCGAAAACACATCCAAATACCAAATTTCATCGAAATTGGCTTAGTCGTTTTCGAGTCCATCGATTTCAAACACACACACACACACAAACAAACACACACACACACAGATCTTTCAAAATATATAATAGATGATTGTAAGCCACGCAAAGAAAAATCGATTAACAGAATACGCCAAAATTACGCAATCTCGAGCTGGGACCTTCACTTTCTGTGCGATATATTATTAACTATAATGATAAATATGTTAACTGCGGTAATTTTCAATGTTATAAATGATTATCCCTGTCAGAACTTCAAAAAGTCCCTAGGTTTTGAATTGGAGTAGGGTCTCTACGGGGGTAGCCAGAGTAGATATTCATGATCTACACCTGAACCAGACTGAAATATCAAAGTATGAGGAATTATGTTGGCATCCACAGCATTTATATGAGCTCCCTTGAGATGGAATATTTTCACATTAAACACGTTTTGGAATTTCAACCTACGTATGGCTTGGAAGTTCGAACCACTGTTGCGCCAGGCATGAAATTTGCAACTATTGCAATTTTTACCAAATATACTAGCAGGGTTACCCGGCGTTGTCCAGGTTAAAGTGATGTGAAACCCTCTGTGGATATTTGGTGGGAATAGAGAATACTCTTGCTCTCAAAGGGTTACACGCATTCTCATAAATTGTATATCCAAATGGCATCACAAGACATGATTCTTACACATGGAATATAAGTAGTGGCTCACCATGTCAGGTCGGATCGATTACCATTTTGTTTATCGCGTTTAATCCGTCCCACAAATAAAGAAGTATTTATTTATTGACAACTGCGTATACTTCAGACGTTCATACTTCAGACGTTATAGCATGAAACATGAACATCATAAACACATTAGTTCGAAAAAATAAAAGACGACAATTGTGTTTTACACAGAGATGTATCAATCAACCAATCAATCTGGTTTATCATATCTTCATGAAGACACAGATGTTTTAAAGATATGTCCAGGTGCTCCTCTGTTCTGGTGCTATATACTGGCTAATCATTTTCAGTTTAAAAGAATTGATGTTGTGCATTATAGCAGCTACATGTGCCCGACACAGCGAGATTTTGAGTTGTTTATGTTAGGCGATGAGTCTGTTCTAAAAAAAATGAAAGAAATCCTCTGTATCGGGCAGATATACCCTTGTCAGATGTCAATTTTGGA
Organism: Siphonodentalium dalli; assembly: GCA_032622095.1. NCBI lineage: Eukaryota > Metazoa > Mollusca > Scaphopoda > Gadilida > Siphonodentaliidae > Siphonodentalium > Siphonodentalium dalli. The sequence goes on from CP136066.1 coordinate 82,788,790, forward strand.
GGATCCTGAAAAGTCATGTGCTGCGGACTGCGTTTTCCTTTATCTCAGAAGTAACCATATTTGACTGCACACTTGCACACTGTGACCACTATTTTTGAACAGGCCTGCTCTACATTTCCATATCTCTTGGCAATTGTAACTTGTTTTGTGGAAACTATATTGAATGGGAGAGACTCAATCGTGTTATAATATATACATGAGCGATTCTAATATGCAATCCTCTGACGATTCAAGGTCCCTCGGTTTGAATGAATATATGTATCTCTTAAATAGATTGATATAAATATACTTTATTGCCTTCTTCTATGTATATGTGTTGCTAGATCATTATAGGAATGCCCTGATTTCCATCCCCATATAAATATGACAGTTGAGAAGATATAATTGTTCAAGTGACTTAATTCGGTCACCATTTGTTGAGATTGTGAAATTGGAATGCCAAAAACTCCTTAGAACGACATGGAGATGGCCTGGGAGATGACTATATATAACTTTGTTGGATATCGACGAATTGAACAATCTTATAAATGCTAGTGAATATCCTCTCGCCATCCATGACCAAAACGACCCTAAATGTGATTTAATTCATCATATCATTAGAGAGGTGCATGAATTTGGTAGAATCAGTGCTAAATATATTTGTATCAACTTTTGTGCAACTCCCCTCGTGCATGACCTGAACCGCGCCACTTTTGTCATATTTAAACCACGTCTATTAGACTCATGTATGCATTATATAATGGAGATGATTATATATAAGTTTGGTGGTAATCGGCAACTAAACAAATTCTTATCATAGTTATTACGCCCCCCCCCCCATCTCTCACCCAAACGGCACCAATTTCGCGTCTTTAAATCACACGTTTATATTCCTTGTATCATGGAGAAGAATAATATATCAATTTGGTTGAAATCTGTGCTAAAAATAGCCCCTCCCCTGACACCAACAACGTCACTTTAGAAAATTTTAACCCGCACCATTATTTTACTCGTAAAAAGTTACCCCTGTTAGACCGCATTGGTGCCATCTCGATTGTACCCTTAAAGTTATATATAGAACACAGACAGATATTCGCAAATATTTGATTCATTGTATCATTTGAGAAGAACGTGTATGAGTTTGATGGTAATTGGCACTAAACATATTTACGTGCGCTCGCGCAACAGTATGGCGATCAGACAGATTCGTAGCTTGGTAGCTTGGTGTCACACTCCATGACGTCACCAAAAACGACGTAAAACCTCGTGGCGTTCTGACATTTTTACTGTGCCGCGTTTTTGCTATGTTTATTTTATGTGTTGTTTTCGTTTATTTGTTTGTCTCCGATATCGCCATTTGTCAGGATTCCCTGTTTCTATATTTAAAACTGGCATGCTCGTAGTTGGCCTCGATTTCGATTTTTTCTCCCAGGTCAAAATTCGTCAGAGTTATGACAAAAATAGATCGACCTACATTTTCTCCATCAGAAATCTACATCAAAGAGTCTATAGACTCCTTCGGGACCTACATAGACTCCTTCATTTGGGTATTTTCACTTATAATTGGGAAGTTTTATCATTTTTGGTTCGTGCGAAGACCTCTTTTTATCGTGCGGGAAAAGAGAGACATTCAAAACGCGATTTTGTAATTCGACGCAATAGGCTGAATAGCCTAACCTTCAGCAGAGTTCCGGGTCAAATACGACGAATGACGTAACACAAAACAAAACGCATTTGTTAACACAAACACCGTTTTAAGAGTTTATTATTTCATAAAATGATCGTTATTGATTAATTATTGATTAATTATTGATATGTATTGTTGCATATTGACTGCTATCAATATTTACAAAAATGGTACTAATTATTTCTTATAATTGCTCCTTTGGTCAACTTTGACTATCGGAAAATGAAAATGAAAATATGCCGCTGAAAAAAATGTAATCGATATTAAAGTCTCATCATTTCGGCAACATGGAATTGGTTTTAATTACTTAAATGATTAATATAGTAATTTGCCTTTTATCTGTGATGAAATGAGAAATGGTAATTGTCTTTTTTTGCTAACATTAAATTAAATTAAATAAATTAAGTAAAATACAGTGAAATTATTTTTTTAATTATTGTTTATTACATTTTTGCGCACGTTGGCATCTCTCTGAGTGCATTCTAGTTTTATATGTTTTTGGTGACCCTCCCGTCCCTATTTCGGACTCAAGCGGTGCCACTTTTGACACCATTAAACCACACACTTAGACTCATTATAGAGATGAATATATATAAAATTTATGAAAATTGGCGAGTATACAAATTCGTATCAAATTTAGGGCCACCATTGCATATCTCTCACCCAAAAGGCACCAATTTGGCGCATTTAAACCACACGATTAGATTATTCGTATCACGGAGAAGAATATGTATCATTCAGGTGGAAATCGGCGCTAAACATATTGTTTATCAATGTTTGCGTCCCTCTCACCCTCTGGGCACCCCTGACTCGAATGGCCCCACTTTTGACATCTTTAAACCACACAATTAGACTCCTGATATCATGGAGATTATTATTTGTAAGTTTGGTGCTAATCCGCGACTAAACAATTTCTTATCAAATTTAGTGCCCACCCACCCCACCCCAATCTCTCGCAAAGCAGCACCAATATGACGTATTTAACGTCACACGATTAGATTCCTCATATCATGGATAAGAATGAGTATAAATTTTGTGGAAATTGGCGCTAAAAATATTGTGTATCAATTTTGGTACCCCTCTCCCTTTCAGTGCACCCCTAACTCGAATGACGCCACTTTTTACAGCTTTAAGCCACGCCATTAGACACCTCATACCATGGGGTGAATTTGTATAAGTTTCGTGGCAATCGGCGACAAAACCAATTCTTGTCAGATTTAGTACCCACCCACCGCCCCCCAAATCTCTCATCCCAACGACACCAATTTGGCGTCTTTAAATCACACAATAAGATTCATTGTATCATGTAGAAGATCTCAGAAGAATGTGCATCAATTTGGTGGAATTCGGCGCTAAAATTATTTTGATAAATGTTGGTGCCCCTCTCCCCTTCCGGGCATCCCTGATGCGAACGACGCGACTTTTGACATATTTAAACCACACCATTAGATTCCTCATATTATGGGGACGATTATATATATATAAGTTTGGTGGCAATCGGCGACAATTTTTTGTCTGCCCCTCCCCCTTTTCTGCCACTTTAGAAAATTCTAACCCTCGCCATTAACTTCCTCGTACAAAGTTACCCTTATCAGACCCCTTTTGTGTCATCTAGGTGCCCCCCCCTGTGAATTTCTATAGAACACAGACAGACAGACAGACAGACATACATTCGCAAATATAGATATAGATGGGTTGAAACGTACATGTAACGCCATATATATCTCTGACCATAATCAAGCTTACTGACACGTGGTCGAACTTACAATCATGTCAGTAAGATGTATGATTATGAATAATAGAATTCCCATTTTTTTATTTAAGTTGTCAGGACCCTTTGTTCCACCAACAATATAAATAAGAATTATACCGATGTAGACAAACATAAACATATTAACCACTTCAACTTATAGAACAAATTAAACTCATACTCAAAAGCAATCGACCAAAATATTTTAATGTATTTCATATGAACAGGAATATAATTCTAATTGCACTTCATTCTTATAGGATTACATATAACTAAAGGTACTCAATCCGATTCGATGGTCTCCATATAGTCAGATTCCAACAACAACAATTTTAGAAATGCCGCTTCAGTTAGCAGAATCGATTAATTGCCCAAAATAACCTAACCTATACACATAGTGTCACGGGTCATTGTATCCCACGCACTCATAATTGTTTCCTATTATGCATTTAATGAACCAAATGGGGAACCCAAAGGAACTATTTGGATCAATGTTCTAGTTCTATCCTGGTAACCAGATAGAGAACCAAAAACAGATCACTTTGGTTCTCCCTTCAAGACGAAAATTAGAAACAAGTTTGGTTCCATGTGGAACCAGAATGTCTGTATTCTACTTGATTTTGTTCTTAAATGTGGTTCTTCCAATAACCAAGACATGTTTGGTTCTTCAATTTGGTTCTTTATTTTGGTTCTTCGCGAAGAACCAAGACATAGGAGTTTTGTTCTTCAATTTGGTTCTTTATTCTTGTTCTTCGCGAAGAACCAAAACATGTATGTTTGGTTCTTCGTTTGGTTCCCCTACTGGGGCAAACTATGGAAGCAGTTTTGGTTCTCCGGAGATACAAACTATGGAACCAGTTTTGGTTCTCCGGAGATACAAACTATGGATGCAGTTTTGGTTTCTCCGGAGATCATGGAGATACAAACTTTCTCTGTGTGTAAGATATGTGCTATGAATTCCCGTTTGAGCTGGATTTCTGCCAAGGTCGCTTTTTCTCAGATATTGTGATATAATTCGTTAAGATAAACCAAGTTATTGATCCTCTGTCCAGCGTCAAATAGTCGCCGTGACCTGCCACATTGAAGCATTCAACTGAACATTGCTCTGGATATTATGAGCTACAACCAATAGCTACGCGCTGAGTGCATGCGTACGTGTCTTCGATTAATTTAACGCTTGTTGTGCGTTTGAATGCGACGAGTTATTGCATGACTGATTCTTGTCAGCTACTTGAAGGCTGATTTCGGGCATTATAAAGGTTTCGTAACTCATGGATAGAGCAACTGATACGTTTAGGGTGACTGTTATGGTACTATAAATCAGGAGCAGGGTTGGCGCTGGACAAATTTTTTATCTTGCCACAATGTTTTTTGGGTCAATTTTCAAAATGATTTGCCAAATTTACTTGAGGGTATAATCTCATTCCCGATTCGGGAGGTTGGTTCAATCGGGACATGGAGCAGTCTAAGGCGAGTAATTCGGCAACATTCATACATACAGTGTTATTGTATTTCGTCAAAGTAGACACCAATGTCGAATGACTAGAACTGTGTTATCTTAAGTTGTCGTCTGTCATTGTTCTGATAATCCTGTCTGTTTAATGGCGCGTCTTATGGGAATTGTTTAATGCGTAAAGCCACTATTTAAGGTGGAACATACACTAAACATATTATACACTAAACATATTATACACTAAACATATTATACACTAAACATATTATACACTATGTACATCAGATATTTATAATAAGCATGTTGGTATCATATTACAATTACATTATGTATGTAACTCATTCATTATAATTGTCAATGCCAGATCACCAGTATAGTGAAATGCTACCGCAAATTGCTGAAGCCTAATTTCATAAATATACTCATCCTCTCCAGAAGACATATATTAGCTATATATATCAAGCCATACAAGTGAACTGGCGTTGGCGAAAACCAATATTTTGGAATGTACTGTTCGCAAATATCTCTGAATTAACTCTTCGCTTCCTGAAATTTTGCGAAAACCCTAACCCAATGCATTCTCTTACATATGGGAGTATCCCATACATTGGTCTAACAGTATATACCTTGACCGTGTAAGCCAGTTCATTCTCTTATATATGCGAGGCTCCATGTGGGAGAATCGTATATATAAGAGAATGCACTGGCACCAGCGTAGCGGCAGTCATGATATGGTTAAGTCATTGATGCATACACAATTATACTGGTTTCTAAAATCAAACTTTATTTTTACCTTTTGAAACGTCGAGTCAGTCGGACACCTGATTGATTCGCACAATTAACCATCGTTTGTATAGTAGCGTGGTGAAACGGATCCCGTTAAAGGGGTACTGTACACAAAATCCGGAACGATTCTGTAGTTAAATAATGGACAATACTTTAACGTAATGACATGAAAACACGTGCTCGGGGCATAAACCTGTGAAGAGAAATTAAGCGCAAATATACGATATAACGTGAAACGCAAATTGGAGGTTAACATATATGCTTTTATCAGCTGTTCATCATTAAATGTGGGGAAGTCGGGAGTGTATTGGCGACGTCCCTCTTTTGATTCACCTGTTTTGTACGATCGGGGACATATTGCTCACTACGAGTAGATTGCGTCTCTGTCGTCAGTGCTATTGGTCTGATCGATTGGTCGATAGGGCGTGCTTCCGACACGCCGATGAATATCCGGGAGTTCTTAAATCCCAACCCGTTTATCCGGATCTCCATTACTACTGTTGCGACTTCCTTATCGGATGTGTTCTGAGTCTGGAAATGGAACTAAGTTGACACCAAGGACATCTTCGCTGTCGATTCTATAGCCAATGTGGTACAATGCTTGGTGAGTGTTGTAACTATTTCGCTTGCCAACTTTCTAAATTACTTCTTTCACAATTTCCGGCAAAAGATAATTAGAGATTATTACTTAGTTAATTTGATATCGGCCGAGCTATCAGCCCGAGGTAACTTCATATCAACCCGAGACCAAAGCTTATATGATTAAATTATGAGGATGATAAATAAGAGGAACTTTAGATGTTTTGATTGTCGTTCGGAAAATGATTTGAGCGCCGGCGAGGTATGTTTCGGTCGCCATTTTCCAACTTCGCGCGCGTGAACTTTGTGATATAGACTCATAACGTAATGATAAAGTCTCATCATCATTATGATAAAGTCTCAGCATCATAATGATACAGTTTCATCATCATTATGATAAGGTATAATCACGCAATGGTGAAGTCTCATCATCATAAATGATAAAGTATGACCATGCCATGATAAAGTATCATTATGTAATGGTGAAGTAACATCGTGTAATGATATATATAGTCTGTCACGTAATGATAAAGTATCATCTCATAATGATAAAGTCTGATCATCATAATGATAAGGTATCATCACGTATTGATAAATTCTCACCACGTAATGGTAAAGTCTCATCATAATGATAAAGTATCATCACGTAATGGTAAAGTATCATCATCATAATGATAAAGTATCATCACGTAACGATCAAGTATCATCATGTAATGGTGAAGTCTCATCACGTAATGATAAAGTATCATCATCACGTAATGATGAAGTATCATCACGTAATGGTCAATTATCATCACGTAATGATAAAGTATCGACATGTAATGATAAAGTATCATCACGTAATGATAACGTATCATCACGTAATGGTATAGTCTCATCATGTAATGGTGAATTCTCATGACGATAACGTATATTCACGTAATGATAATGTATCACCACGTAATAATAACGTATCATCATGTAATGATAATGTATCATCGCGTAATGAAAAAGTCTCACCACGTAATGATAAAGTATCACCACGTAATGGTAATGTATCATTGCGTAATGATAAAGTACCATCACTTAATGATAAAGTATCATCACCTAGTGATAAAGTCTCACCATGTAATGGTGAAGTCTCATCACCATAATTATAAAGTATCGACACGTAATGATAACGTATCATCACGTAATAATAATGTCCATTCACGTAACGATAAAGTCTCATCATCATAATGATAAAGTATCGTCACGTGATGCCGTAATGATATATCATAATGATAAAGTGTCATCACGTAATGATAAAGTTTCACCAAAATGATGTCTCATCATCATAATGATAAAGTCTCATCGTCATAAAGTATAAAGTATTATCATGTAATGATAAAGTATCATCATGTCTCATGAATCATATAAAGTCAGCTGTGGCGTTCCATATCGGAGTATTGGGCCGATACGGTTTAGCCGGTCTCCAGCACCGTATATACGCTGCTCTACCCGATAACATCAAAGCACCGTGTACGATGATCTGCATGGACAGTTCGTTCGTGTGTAATTGTAATGAATCACAATGACAATCATTCAGCACGAGCAATCCATCCGCTCCAAGTAGGGCAACCTTCCGATTGGATCAAGTAAATCGTAAAACAGATTATTAATTACCTGGCCGAGATTTTCCTTCAAGGTCACTTTTTCTTATATTAGATACTGTGATATATTTCACAAAGTAAGTGTTTATCCAAAATTGTTTTGGCTTGTTCCCTCCTGACTTTTAGTTGCTTGAATGAAACTCGCCCCTGGCCTATATTTTGCGAGGGCACTATTTCTCAGATACTTTTTCTCGAGCTTATATAGCGACACTTTGTTGGACCAGTCAGGGTATACCATGTGTGCTAAGAATTCCCTTTTTGGGTTATATTATCCACCAAGGCCACTTTTTAATCAGATACTGTGACAGATTTAGAGTAGAGTATACTATTTTGCCTCCGTTATTGACCCTCTGTCCGGCGTCAATTAGTCACGTGACCTGTCACCTTGAAGCATTTAACTGAACATTGCTCTGGATAATATGAGCTACAATCAATAGCCCCGTGTTGAGTACGTGTGTACGTGTCTTCGGTTAATGTATCGCTTGTTGAGCGTTGAAATTCAACGAGTTATTGCACGATTGATTCTTGCCAGCTATTTGAAGGCTGATTTCGGGCATTGACAGTTGTGTAACAACTTATGTAATTACAAATATCTCACTAAACGCATGTACAGTAATGCCCTAAATAGTCGACTCCTTAACCACAGCAGAATTATGGGTAATTTTTCAGGATTTAGTCTGAAATATGACTTGTTGCCATTCATCGGAAAGCTCTCACTGAGAGCTTTCCGATGAATGGCAACAAGCCATATTTCAGACTAAATCCTCAACAAATTACCCATATAATTATGATGTGGTTAAGGAGTCGATTATTTAGGGCATTACTGTAGTTAACTGTTCATAAGTAGTTTGTGTTTGTCGTTGATATCCGCACACCCTCTGTACGACGACTTACCTGCAAAATGACCGGCTTTCTTGACATCATATAATCAAGCTTATATAGCGACACTTTGCTGGACAAGTCAGTATATATACAATACGTGCTATGAATTCCATTTATTGGACTGGATTTTCCGCCAAGCGCACTTTTCCTAAGATACTGTGATAGATTTCGTTAATGGGATACTGTACACTCAATCAGGAATTTTACGCACCGTCTCATGATATATATCCTCAACAGAATATATGCAATAAATGAATGAATTTGAGCAATGGATTAGTGAAAATACACTCATGTGATCCATGAACGATACAAACAACATGGTAATTATTATGAAAATGAATTATTGACTGGAGTCATAAATTAATATTCATTATAATTACCATGTTTGTGTGCATCGTTCATATATAGAGCACAAGAGTGTATTTTGCACTAATCCATGGCTCAAATTCATTCGTTTGTTGCATATATGATGTTGAGTATAAAAGGCCTGGTTTAGTGTACAGTACCCCTTTAAGATCATTGAGATATTATACTATTTTTACCTTCTGTGTATTATGAGATACTATTAATAGCCCCTGTAGAGTAATGAACATATAAACAAACGTCCTCGGCATATAAAACTGCATTAGAAGAATCGAAAACAATTAACATACAGTGCCGCAATGACCAAAAAACAACAACTCTCGAATCTAATATAACAGCAGCAATTACTAACTGTATACCTGTCAGAATTAATCCAGATTGTCACACAGCCAGCATCGTAACACATAACATTAGCGCATCTTACAAAACCAAACCAGTATTATTACCACATTAGATGGCGTTCTCTGGTAGATTAACAGTATTTTACCCGCACGATAAGATTCCATAATTTTGAGGCGAAGTTGACAGGAAGCGGGCGGCGGGCGTTAATGAAGCATTGTTTTCATTAACGCCCGCCGCCCGCTTCCGGTTAAGTCATCGATCACGCGATCACACGAGGACGGAGTGATAATAATAGTAATAACATGATTTTGTCGGGCGCCTTTGTTTATTAACGGCCCTCCAGGAATGAATAACAGCCCTCGGTCCTATCAGCGGCCCTCCGCTGCATCTCGGGCCGTTAATCATTCCTGTCGGGCCGTTAATATACCAATAACTTGATTTTGGAGGGCGTTATGGTTTATTAACGGCCCAACAGAAATGATTAACAGCCCGAGGGGTTCATTAAAGGCACGAGACGAAGTCGAGGGCCGTTAATGGCCCGAGGGCTGTTAATCATTTCTGGAGGGCCGTTAAAAAACCTAACGCCCGACAAAATCATGTTATTACTATTATTACCACTCTCTGAAATGAAACCAAACTAGAACATAGATGAGTGAGTAAGCAGCAATATGTCAACTGAAATAATAACTCTTTTAACAATTCAAACCATATGTCGTCTGTTTGTTGTCAAACAAATTGTCACGTGACTAATTAATATTATTTAGGGCCATATCTAAGGAAAATTCAGTCAGAAATATAATTTATTCCATTTGTTAGATAACACTTACTGACATTGAATGTGTTGTTGATCTGTTGTTACTACTACAGTAAAATATCAGTTTTATTCGTAATAATATACTATAATCTTGTTTTAACAGAAATTCCGAATTCAGAAATTAGTTTGCGTTCGATTAGACTCCTAGCAAATCGCAAACCGGAAGCGGGCCATTAATATTGTTCACGCATAACTTCCGGTTTGATGCCGGGCGTTATGGCTTTTTACCGTTCGGGTAAAATACTGTTAATCTACTAGAGAACGCCATCTAAAGTGGTAATAATAAACGATAACGCCCTAAAAAAAATATAATGTTATTGGTATATCAATAGAACGACATTAAACTAATTCGCCAGAAAATTGGTAAGACTTATAATAAGCTGTGACATTATATCGCATAACTAATCCCAGAGCAAATGCCTCGCAATCACAATGGCTAATACGAATAAAAAAACTTTAGATCACGCGCATAAACATCAATGGCCCCCGATGCCACATGACGCAAGAAATAATTGAATACACCGAATATTTAAACCAGATGTTAAACATGTAGCATGCAACGAAACTAACCTAGACCAAAATTAAAAATCAGCATTCCGGGATATAACTTATTAAGAATGGATCGCACAGCTCGTGTGTGGAGGAGTGGCCACTCTGGCAAAGCACCGCCTTAAATAACGCTCATAAGTTACTATTTCTTTCGGGGGTAAAAATATTTGAATCGAGTCGAGGAACACACCCATCAAAGCTCAGAGTGATCATATATCGATTTTTGAAGTTTGTTATTTCTCGAGATGTATAATAATATGTGGCCCAGAAACATGTTGTCAAACTGAGGGTCTCGGACAAAATTGCGGATGAAGATGGATAACTCTAAAATCAAGAATATAGTGGTAATACGGTCAAATTTCGTGATACTTTAGTGATAATACGGCCATATTTTGTTGAACAAAATGTTGATAAATAACAAGTTTTGAGAAATTTTATACCATAGTTGACAATGGTTAGCGTTATTTTGTTGCAATAAATCGATTCTGATAACTAAAGCGTATTTTGAAGAAATGTTGTTGTTGTATCTTGATGGTATGGGGACCGTCTGATCGGATTGAGTACCTTTAAGAATGGATTGCACAGCTCGTGCTGGGGGATTGACCACTCTGGCAAAGCGCCGCCTCAAATACCAAATAGTACACTCTAAAATAATCAAAACGAGCCATGTATATAATATGCCTAAATAAACCTTGTAAGCCTGTATTTTTTAATGCACAGATTCTAGGGTGGGTGACGTGTAATAAACACAGAACGACACGCGTGTTAATTGTTTGTTGATACGATACGTGTTAGCGGGGAACGACAGAACTCGTGTATGCGTGTCTCGGTATATCCTTCCGCGCTAACTCGTACTCGTGCCGTATCAACAAAACCATTAAAACACATGTCGTTCTGTGTATGTATTTATCAATACAGTTTGATTCTCAGAGTCGGACCGGTATGTAGTACTATGTACATGTAATAAAAAACTAGCATAATTTCAGGCTCCAAACTGCCACGGCGCTTTAAGTTAAAACTAAAAAACAAATGCTACCAATGTTATAGACACAAATCCAGCCTGTTATCTTGGATCATATAAGCTCAATATGAATATATTTGAAGATCGAAATAGGTTCAAAATGAACGTATTTAAAAACGAAATAAGTCCAATATGTCACTATTAATTTGAGAATGTTTTGTTCCATGCAAGCTGATGCAAGCCTGTATTTATCGTGGCAATGTGTTTTCACTATATATGGCCCGCGCCATTCAACGAAATAACGACTACAAGTTCACTATGCGTCTTATTTCGGGATAATCTATGTAATTATTTAAGTTCATATGAACCTATATTTGCACGAGAATATGTTGACAAATCGTGCCAATCAATTAAAAGCACTATAGGTGGAACGAAGCCTCTAATTTGTACGTTGTAATGTTCGCTTCTAATTTCCGGATGCGTTTTCTGGATCGTTTCAAGCATGGATAATATCGTTGGACCTTTCACACATGTCAGGAAACCGCATCCGGAAATCTCATGTATTGGTTCGGACTTAAAATGGTCCGTTTATCGACAAATTAACGGATAGGAAGATTCTGCGTGACGTCATTTTGCGTGTTATCCCTACACCGCTACAGTATACATAGTGCATAGAGCACATTAGTGTATTTTTGCACTAATCCATGGTTCAAATTAATTCGTTTGTTGCATATATACTGTAGAGTATAAAAGGAGATAGTCCCACAAATGACCGGATTTAGTGCACCGTACCCCTTTAAGATCATTGAGATATTATACTATTTTAGCCTCTGTATATTATGAGACAGTATTAATAGGCCCTCTGTTCTGCTCTGTTGTGTAATGCACATATAAACAAACGTCCTCCCCATATAAAACTCCATTAGAAGGATAAAAAAAATTACATATGCCACAATGACCAAAAACAAACTTCTCGAATAGAAAATAGCAACTGCAATTACTAACTGCCTGCCAGAATTAATCCAGATTGTCACAGGGCCAACATCGTAACATGATCAATAACATTAACGCAGCTTACAAAGCCAACCAGTATTAATATAACATTAAATACATTTGCCAGAAAATTGGATAACAACAAGACTTAGAATAAGCTGTAACAAATATATCACATAACTAATCCCAGAGCAAATCCAACGCAATCACAATGGCTTATACCAATAAAAAAAACTTTAAATCACGCACATAAACATCTATGGCCTCCGATACCACACGCAAGAAATAATATATTGAATACACCGAATATTTAAAAAAAAACATGCAGACGTTAAACATGTAGCAGGCAGCGAAACTAACCTAGACCAAAAATCCAAACTCAGCATTCCGGGATATAACTTATTACGCGCGCCGCGTGTATACTAATGTACAAATTCTTGTTTCGCCTGGGCGCTGACATGGCGATGGGGGTTCTATTTATAGAATGTTAATTATTGGGACACATTAAAAGTTGTAGTGCTACCCCAAGGCCGAGCTGTAGTGCGACCCAGAGGCCGAGCCCGGTAAAAGGTGTATAGTTGAGAATTTCAATTTCGTTTATTGGTGTTTACATTATGTCAATAATGCTGATTTTTTTTTGTGATATGCTATGCAAATTAAAAATAACAGAAATGAAAAAGATTCTATAATTACAATGATGGGTATATAATATATCATCTTGAGCGCGTTACCATTTCTGACTATGGTTTTCTTGTTAAGAATGGATGGCACAGCTCGTGTGTGGAGGAGTGGCCACTCTGGCAAAGCGCCGCCTTAAATATCAAATAGTACACTCTAAAAAAAATCAAATTATGCCTAAATAAACCTTGTAAGCCTGTATTTTTTAATGCACAGAGTCTAGGGCGGGTGACGTGTAATAGATACAGAACGACACGCGTGTTAATTGTTTTGTTGACACGGTACGTGTTAGCGCGGATCGATAGAAATACATGCTTCGCTCTATCAGGGAAGCCAATGACTAGATATTGTTCTCCATCCGTAATGGCCAAGTTACTGAAATCGTTCTCCCCAAGGCTCTATATGGGAGCGAGTTACTTCCCTTAGATAGCAGATCTACTCTTCTAACAATTGAAAGGTCATTTCGTGTATGTGTGAAACATATGCAATCTCTTCCAACCAGGACACCAACAACTGGGGCGCTTAGTCTTCTGGGATTGCTTCCAGTCGAGATAGAAATTCATCTGCGGAAACTATATACTTCCTTGAAAAACTCGTGCACATGCCGGTGGGCCACCAGACTCCGTTGAGGATATTACTTTTCAATGCACATCAATACCGGCTATTTGGTCGCTCCGTGTCAGGATTTGTTAAAGGCAGTTTCACCTTATTAGAGGAATATCATCTTTTAAAATTCCTCACTGACTTCATGGACACATGATTATTTCCATCGAAAAGCGAATGGAAGAAACTGGTTCGCGAGAAAGTCGAAACAAACTATTACTCTTCGTGGTATCGTTCGACTGAGCTCAATGCCGATCTCTCATTATCCCTGTGCTGCATGCCATTCCCATCACAATCAAACATGGAACATTTGGAATTTGTGCAAGTCTCATCGATCAATCTCGAAGCCACTGAGACATTTAGCAAGGCTACTGAACAAATCAACTTACGTAAATAATTTGACGTGTAGATTGTGCGACACGGATTATAACCTCGAGTTGTACCATGTGTTTTGTGATACACTTAGTTGATCAGCACTGGGAAATGTGTCGTTGCTCTCCGAACATATCTACGATATATTGGACTTGGTCATCATAGACAGAAGTATCTTCTTGCTATATATATGTAACTAGCATGTTAGCCCGCCACTGGCGGCGTTCGTCAGAAACATTTTTTAAATTAATTTTTGAATTAATTTTTGAATGTGATTTTTTTTTATCAATGAGTTAATATTAATTTTTTGTTTGTAACATGAGTTAAATGTGCATTTTTAATTTACTGGACTTTTGAATTAATTTTTTTGATTAATTTTTTAATTTAATTTTTGGTTTTTCATAATTTTACCCGATTAGACCTTATTTTACCCGATTAAGGTGAAGAAGACATAAGAATCACACAACACGCAGTACCCGTCTCTAAAAGAGGTATGATTTAAGGTACATCGGGCGGAAAAACTGACCCGATGAAAAATTCCCCCGTTCCTATGAACGACAGACATAAGAATCACACAACACGCATTTTTTGTTTTCACACAACACGCAGTACCCGTCCCTAAAAGAGGTATGATTGAAAATTTCCCCCGTTCCTAGGAACGACAGACATAAGAATCACACAACACGTTAATTCTGCCTTTTTAATCAAGATAAATGCATTTCGCGTTTTACGTCCGTAGTTTCGTACGCATGGTTAACCGTTTAGCAACGTCGATGGGAATAAAGAGCGTTAATCGGTTAACGACTCCAAATATGGTCAATATAAAGATCGTTAATGCCTTAACCCTCGAAGTGCCGTTTGCGGTGATTTTGATGATTGGGAGTGGAGAATGAGTGCTCAGAGCTTGTCCAAAATGCGACATCGACCATTCCCGTGGGTTTTTACCCTTATATACGAAATTTGAGCTCGATCCGACCAGCCGTTTTCGATTATATGAAGTACCCACATACACACATACACACATATATATACATATATATATACGGAGTTCTCAAAATATAGAGTAGACTAGCAGGTTACCGCCACTGGTGGCGTTCGTGAGAAACATGACAATTTTTATTTTTTTAATGAATTTAATTTTTTTTTTTTTTTTTTTTTTTTTAAATTAATTTTTGGTTTTTCAATATTTTACCAGATTTGACCTTGAATTGATCATTTTCAAGGTCAAGGTCAGGTCGGGGTCACAATTTAACCCGTCCATGACACTTCCCGTAGGTAGCAAGTGTGAGCGCAATCGGTTCGAGTCAAAAAGGACACATGCACACATATATATAATTTGTGGGTACCCGTTTCAAGGTGAAAATCAACATGGGCGGAATCTTTTTTGGTTTTTCAATATTTTACCCGATTTGACCTTGAATTGATCATTTTCAAGGTCATGGTCAGGTCGGGGTCACATTTAACCCGTCCATGACACTTCCCGTAGGTAGCAAGTGTGAGCGCAATCGGTTCGAGTCTATAAAGGACACATGCACACATATATATAATTTGTGGGTACCCGTTTCGAGGTGAAAATCACCTAGGGCGGAAAAAACTGACCCGATCCGCGTTCCTATGAAGCCCTGAGTACGTATGAATCACACAACACGCTCATGTCTGTATAATGACGTACACGCCGAGACCCAGACGCAAGAATCACATTGCGAAAACTAATAAAAAATGTAGAGTTACGCCTCTTAGATCAATACGTCGATGACTATAAAGAGCGTTAACCGGTTAAATCTCCCAATATGGAATATATAAGGAGGTTAACCCCCACGGTGCCATTTTGTGTGACTGGGACGAGAGAAGCGGTGCTCTGAGCTTGTCCAAAATGCGACGTGGACGATCCCCGTGGATTTTTACACTTATATACGAAATTTGAGCTCGATCCGCGCAGCAGTTTTCGATTCTATGAAGTACCCACATACAAATATACACACATATATACATATATATATATACGGAAGTCTCAAAAAATATATATAGATATGATCACAAACACCAAATCGGACAATGTTTTCCAGCGTTTTTCATAAATACACGAACATGTACTCTTGTGTGTGTCAGAATGCTATCAAACTGATTCTGATAATGCATGGACTATCTCAGAAATGGTGTTACCAATCTTGTTAAAGTGACTCAAAAATAATCGCCACCATGTTGTAGTTGTTGAAATCAGCTGTTCACTGCCTGTTCCTAACGCTTATGCAAACTGCATGCATGGTTTATCTCCCCTGATTGCTATAAATAGATTGGGGGTATACCTCATTGCCTGTGTTTTGTCAGTGACAGCAAGCATGGTTTCAGGATATCGTTAGAAAAAGACGATATATATTGAGCTTAAATTGGAAAAATGCGATCAAATAAGACGGTTTCGTCAGCGCGAAGATGCCGAAAAATTGGAAAGAGCAGCGAATGGGGTGTCTTCCGCCATGGATTTTGGGAAGTGAATGTCACAGTGGAATCGTGGATTTCCATGCAAATCTGCGGAGCAAAATTCTGAAAGTTACGGAGTTGCACATACCTGCATACTTCTCAGTCTTCTGAGTGTGACTTGATGTGGTACTATAAGAAACAGCAGGTATTTATCTGGTGGGTCCGCTTTGTAAATTATAAAATTTTGCAATAAATATATTTTTGATAAATTTTTTCTGGAATTACATCACTTGACCTACAATGGCTACATATTAATTTGTCAGATTTGAAATATCAATATTGAATATAAAATTCAAAAATAAATACACCAACATCTATACAAGTTCCAATCGGACCTGCCAGATAAATACCTGTTGTTTTCAATACCACATCAAGTCACACTCGGAAGTATGTGCAACTCTAGATCAGTCATGAACGTAGTGCGTATCCTTCCTTGCTGGAAGCAGCAATCTGCGAAAGCGGGCATGTTGACTTAAAGAACAAATACAGAAAAGAACAAATACAGACGAGATGATGGATCAGTCACAGGCATGCTGTTTGAGGTAAAGCTACCACCCCTCGAAGAATGAAGGAAAGAACAGTGACTGGTTCAATACCACAAAATAGTCAAGGGGTTGGTTTCAGCCCTGCCTAAAGCCTGATTATCTAGAACACGAGAAGAAAGACACAAGGGAAATACAGTCAACAAAATTTTAGGACTGTGTCAGTCAAAATACGGTGGAGAAGGAGGTGTGTAACAACACAGAATCGTTCCAACTTCTGCGTACCCGAGCAGCTCACAATACGAACACTCCTTCTTTGTTAAAACAACTGTGGAATTGAACTACCTGGAACAGTCGGTTGTTGATGTCGGTGATATTGACGGTTTTCTATCTGCTCTGCGAGGGGAACAACAGTATGGAGAGTTTTCAACAATGCTAACAAGGAGCTATTGCTTAAATATTTAAAAATTATGCTTGTTTATCATATATAATAAATTATTTTTCAATTATTTCGCTTGCTGCTTATATTTATACTCCAAAATAATTTTGGATGGCTCAAACAACAACATTAGCATTGCATATATTAAGTGCTATATGGTAGATTAATCTAACATTTAATGGCTGATTACGCTTAAGCGTAACTCCATTATGCTTAAGCATAATTGGTTTGTATTGCCTTGCAACGTTATATGTAATGGTAGGCCTACATGTATCTAACTTAGTAAGGTTTAATGTTCTGGGCGGATGGTAAGATTACTAGCATCGTAATTGACTGAAACAATTTCAGCTTCAGTTTTTCCAATTCTATTATGCTTTAATTTAGCGTAATTGCATTATGTGCGATCGAAAATGAATTACGCATAAGCATAATGTAATACGCTTAAGTATGGTATAATGGAAATCTAAATTACACTTAGGCATTGCGCATTAAGCTTAAATTTATGCTTAAGCATAATGAATTACACTTAAGCGTGATTAGCAATTAAATGTGAATTTGGCCTCCCATATGTGTACTATTGTTGTTTCGTACACTTTGCCCCACGTGTTTGGTTGTTTCGCACCATATATTTGGCCATTTCTCACCACATGTTTTGTCGTTTCCCACAACTGTCATGCGTTCCTTTTGAAAAAATACTTTGAAAAAGACCATACAGTAATGCCCAAAGTAATTGACCCCTTAACCACACCAGGATTATGGAAAATAATTCAGAATTTAGTTGGAAATATGGCTTGTTGCTATTCGTTGGACAGCTCTCGTCGAGAGCTTTCCGATGAATGGCAACAAGCCATATTTCCAACTAAATCCTGAAAAATTACCCATAATTCTGCTGTGGTTAAGTGGTCAATTACTTTGGGCATTACTGTATTATGTTATCTGATGACAACGCGCCAATTGGACACATTTTTTTTTTTAAATCCCAAATTGTGACAACAAAGTTCACGTTATTTAAAAAAAAAACATATCAATAGACCCAGTCTAAATAAAATTAGACCGTGTTTCATTTCTTTCTTACGAGTCTGGATATCTATCAGACTGCAATATACCTTATACTAAATGATACGATTAATCCAGATTATACCGGTATGAAACTGGCCACTTGGAAGGAAACATTTATGGGGGGAGACAACCCCACTGTGACATTGTCGCCATCTCCCTGACAGTCTGAAGTTAAAATGAACCTGGTTTCTCTATGGATGAGTGATTCACCGATAATTGTTACTTTTGGCCTCTCATAACAAAATGCATATATACACAAGCGTATGGTAATAGCGTATATGAAGACTGGAGAAAATTTCATACTAAAATAGGTTATCAGTACATACATGTGTATATACCAATCACATGTATATTGAGTTTAAAAAAAAAGTTTCTGAACCCCTTCGGTTGTAAATAGAATGCACTCAGTGATTCTGACTTCAAACTTGTGCCTCCAAATTATATAGGTTGATTGAGTTGAAAGGTTAGAAAATCAGTGCCCTCTCTTGAAATTATTTCTTAAGGAATAATCTCTGTTTCATTTTTTGATTACAGTTTAAAGATGGTCTATATATTCTTATTACAAGTTTTATATATTTTCCTGGGTATAAAATAATGTCCGGAAATGCTTCTATCAATTACTGTTCATTCTATTTTGAATTTTCTGGTATATATACTAGTATACCTACAAATAATTTGTGACATTTTACTGCTTGAGGAAACGTTCGGAGCATAGCAAGCAGGAAAATAGTAAAAAAAAAAATTGTCCCAACTGATTATCAATCAGTTGTTATATTAAATGATAGAAGCGTTTCTGGACTGGTGTCTTTGACAACTTGACTTATCATTATTATTTTATACCCTAGAAATTGTAGAAAACATTTTAGGAAGAGATGATCCATCTTTAAGCCAATCGAGCAAAGTTGATCTATTTCTCCATGTTCTTCTAATAGGTGATGTTTTTATTGAATATATTTGCACATTTTACCCACTGCCGCACTGCGAGTGCATTGGCCCCTTTAATATTTCACGTAAAAGTGGTGAAAACTGTAATATTAAACAATAGCTTTAGTTAACACAAAATTCACTGAAATATTTTCACAGTGGGGTTTCAGTGAGGAAAAAAATAGTTTTTTCCTCATTGAATCTCCACATATATATTCAGACAGACAGATGGGGAGGGGTGTTGAAAAATGCTTGGGGAAAACAGTAGTAAAGAGGGAAAGAAATTGGTTGCGGGGCTGGGTGAATTGCAGAAATGGTCAAAGGTAAAAAAGTAACATACGTGTATGAATATATATTAACACACGCCCCCCCCCCTCCAGAGCAAATTGAAATTACTTAAATCCATATACCCGGCTTTTCTCATGGCATTTGTTTTTGGTGTTTTGTTGAATAAAATTAACTTATGACTGAGATTAATCCTTCAGTCTTGATACTTTTCCAAAAATGAATTTTTTTTGTATTTTTGTCTGTTTAACAAATGTTGGGGCATAAATAGAAAAAAACAATCAGTAGAGAGTACACTGGCTTAGAAGTTCAATACAAGTATTGTTAGCTTAATGCATTCTCTTATATATGCAAGGCATCCTATGGGAGACTCGCATTTATAAGAGAATGCATTGGCACAGGTTTTCAAAAAAATTCATGAAGCTCCAGTTGTGGAAGGATTAATCATAAATAATGGTCTCCCATATGGCACCTTGTATATATAAAAGAATGCACTGGCTTGCATGGTCAAAATAAATGTTGTTTGGTCAATGAATTCTCTTAAATATGTGAGTCTGCCTATGGGAGACTGGCATATATAAGAGAATGCATTGGTATAGTGTTTTTGCAAAATTTCAGGAAGCTCCAGCCATGAAATGTGCAAAATTATTTGAACTTTCCTCTTAGAACACTTTAAATTGTAAAAAGATAGCATCACAAGGTGTTTGGAAATCCCTTCAGTTTGTAAGTCTAACACACAATTTGTTCAAAAATAGTTTTGTCTTCATCATAGACTAATAAAGAAATCATGTTTTGTACACAATCTACAACTTGAAAAATCCTTACTCTTACAGATGGATTAATTATTATCTCTTTCTGTAACAATTATTTTATAATTTCCTGTGTATAACATAATAAATATGAATCGAAGACCCTTGCCTGGAAACACTTCTATCAATTAGTATTATAATAGTATACAATCAATTTCCAGTATTTTAATGGTATCTCCGGCTTATTTTTATTATTTTATAACCAGTAAACTACACAACACATGTTAGAGGAAGAGATAATCCATCTTTAGTGAATCCGGAAATTTGTAAATGATTAAATTTCTTCCGTAAAGCAGGAAAATAAAATCTACAAAACATGCAGTTGGAAGGACTTGGGAGACTCAAATATATAATATAACCATTTATTGATGGGAACTGCGCTGGTGGGGCAATGAATCATGTGCCAGTGCATTCCCTTATATTTGCAGATACCATACTAGGTAGCCTCACATATATAAGAGAATGCACTGGCTTACAAGGTCAAGGTAAATATTGTTAGGCCAATGTAATGTATTCTCTTACATATTCTAGGATCCCTACTGGAAACTACCATATATAAGAGAATGCATTAGCACATGGTTTTTTTGCAATATTTCCAATGCTCCAATCATGGAAGGGTGAATGCTGCTCCCATAATGAAAGGGTTAATTGATTTTATTCCTAAATAGACATTTTTTGTTGTAATTAGTTTTAGTTCCGACCCTCCAGGTTTGGTATTTTGTCTCATAAATGAACCACACACAGTAATGCCCTAATTAATCGACTGCTTAACCACAGCAGAATTATGGGTAACTTTTCAGGATTTTGTTGGAAATATGGCTTGTTGCCATTCATCGGAAAGCCATATTTTCGACTAAATACTGAAAAGTTACCCATAATTCTGCTGTGGTTAAGGAGTCAATAATTTATGGCATTACTGTACTATGATGGTGGTGGTTCTGCTGAGTTTAGTAAGGCCAAATCAAATTAATGTTCTGAGATACTGTCACTTCATTATTATATGGGAGAGATTTCCGATGAATGGCAACAAGCCATATTTCCGACTAAATCCTGAAAAGTTACCCATAATTCTGCTGTGGTTATGGAGTCGACTAATTAGGGCATTACTGTAGTTTTGATTACTCTGACTACTGATGGTATACATGTACTAGCACCTGCCATAAATCATGAATAACAGAGGTGAATCATGAGTACCGGATACAAAAAATATAGGATAGAAGGCATGGTTATTTCACACTATTATAAATATGAAAATAATTACATTTTTGCTGCTGAAGTATTGTCCATAACTCCAGCTCATCAAGAAGTATGAGACTGAATTATATCAAAATATGTTATTTTGACAAAAAAATAATCAATTTGATGCTCAATGACAATTATTCTCAGTGAGATATATCATACAGTTCCAGGAGATTTCACTCCATTGTCACTATCCATATTTTCTTATCTGGTACCTGCTGGTGCACAGAAAAATCACCTATTTGTTATTAGTATTCAGAATAGGAGTCTGGGGTCTGCCATGGGAGGGAGGGACACCATCGATATCATGAAGAGATATATTTAAGAAGACTTATTTTAAATGATTTATTAATAAGGTACTTAACACATGTATGAATTTTCACTAATGAATTAAATTTAATATAATTAAAAAGTCTGTTAATAACTGAATATCACAATTGACTGTCACTAGCTGTGATAGACTTGCAATTGAATTTATTAATTGAGTAATTGGCAATCATGAATATTTTTGTGGGACAAACCCCAGCTTCTGGCATGATTTAGTCCTTGTTTAAATTATTGTTGAATGTTGAGTCAACAGCCTGGAGCTATCTAGTTGAAATTGAAGAAACCCCCTCCCCTAGATCATGCCATGAATCTTTACTCTGCTTAGCGCCTGTAGAGATCTTATTCCATCAGTACAAAACTTGGGAACTTTTTTATGTTTTGATAGGGAACTTTATAACATTGAACAAACAAGGCAGGGAACATATTTCTTTGTTTATAATTGTTCCATGATAATCAACTTCAAAGTATGGGGTGGTCCCAGCTGGAAAATGCATGCTTTTTGTGGCTTTAGTGAGCTGATATCACAAAAAACACTGAATTAATTACCCTGGAGAAATTCCATGATTGTAAGTGCGCATAGCAAACTCACCCATCAAGTCTGTTAAATAATGTCATCTCGAGCTGGCACTTTCGCCTACTTATGAATAAACTGTTAAGCGACAGGTATTAACAAAGAAATATATTGCCGTGTTATTTTTTCAGCTTTATAAGGTTCCCTATCACTGGTACAATATGATTTCTACGGGCATTAGCCTCTGGGAGGCCAAATTGCCATTTAGTAATGAAGTGCGCTTAAGCGCAATTAATTGCACTTGAGCGCAATTAATTGCACTTAAGCAAAAATAATTACACTTAAGCAGAATTACTTGAACTTATCATTGTTCTTAAGCGCAATCATGATCTTAAGTGCAGTCGATTGCGCTTAAGCATAGTAATTTGTTCTTGAAAACATAATTATTTGTGCTTAAGCGCAATCAATCTTGCTGTGCGCAATCAATTGGCTAATCTTAAGCGCATGTCATGGTTATATGTAACTATTATATAAAACACCCCTGGTGAATAAATAGGTTTATCCATAACGCAACCTTAGTTCTTACTGACATATCACCTCTTGTTTTCATTAGTTTGGATGGGTAGGGAGCAAGTCTAAGTTCTTTATTGATATGGTAGACTCGCGATAGCATTACCTTCTGTTTTAGTTCAGGCAATTCGTGATAGCATTGACTTCTGTATTAGTTGGGGCAACTTTGATTTTCGAGTATATATACATGTGCACCATATGAGGGAAGCAGGTCCTCAGTGACACCATATTCGCGCTACAGTTTATGACATGGACATACTTTAGATCTGTGCAAGAGACGCTGATTTAATAAAACTACCAGAGCTCGAGGAGTGAGACACCAAAGCTCCCGGAATGAAACACATATTTTTGGGACAGGGATGCTGATAATATGACAATATTTAGGGTTTTTCACCCAATTTAAGTCAATAGGTACACCATATGAAGTGAGCAAACCCTCATACAGTGACACCACATTCTTGCTATGCATTATGGATTATCTTTGATTGTTGCACACATACAGTTAGAGGTAACTGTACTAGGCTTATTTAAAAAGGTTAAAATTAGCAAATGCTCTTCTTGTGATGCTAGGCGATACTCCAGGTTATGACAATTAATATTTTATGGGTAGGTTAGATAGTAGTTACAATTAATTGCACTTGAGCGCAATTAATCATGCTTAAGCTAGTGCAACTCATAATGCTTAAGCATGAATGCCCTATTTGTACTTAAGCACAATATTTTATCGCACTTATGCACGTTCGTTTGCCCTTAAGTGCAATAAAAAATTTTAAGCGCATTCAATTGCACTTAAGCGCAATTCAATACAAATGTGAATGTGGCCTCTCATAATCATATTACCCAGAGTAGAGATCATTCATGGCATGATCTACACTTCCCCCAACAAAAAAATATATCTAATATTGGGCCACACATTTTGAAATTACTCATTTTAATACTATACGGATCACTGTTGAGACTTGTTGAATTTGAATATACAGGGCCTGTATGAAGTCAGTGCAGGCCTAATGCAGCCAGTCCAATCCAAAGCCATACATGCATATATAGCTTAGTACATTTCAGTGTCAAATTGCACTTGCTTCATGTAGATTTGTCTGACGCTACATGTATCTACCCCGCACACTGTTTTTTTTTTAATCTGCGTGTTTGAACGATTGGTTCTCCAACAGGTCCCATTGAGACCCGAGTCACTCCGCTCTTTGGTCATCAGGCTGAGAATTCCCGCTGTTGACAATATTCAATTACAATGTCAACAACACACGAACTTATTCGAAACGAGTTTTGACCAGTTTTCCAGGCAATAATCGTTGAATTCATATGTGACGACCCAACATTCCCATTCAACGCACCATACACCGAGTTAAAACTCCGATAATCTAATTCAAATATACGTTCTAACTAGGTTTTAATTAATTTACTTCGTCTTGAGAATGAGAGTGGATTTTTTATTCCCAAGTCGTAAAAACAATCGTATCAAATTGGTGACGAAATGTCGCCGACCAATCGGATCGCGCGGATTGGAATTGTGGCTAAAAATAGTTATCTGCGGGATTCCGCCGTATATATATATATTATTGCTTCAGTCAATCGGGGTATATTGGTGAAGATTGTTGTGTCACTTTAAACTGTATATTTATATATGTATTATAACCCATGTAAATATCTACTCTCCCACGAGGAGGCAATAAAGATATATATTACGCTTCCGCGCTAACCCACACCCGTGTCGTATCAACAAAACCATTAAAACACATGTCGTTATGTGTATGGATTTATCAATACAGTTTGATTCTCAGAACCGGACCGGTATGTACATGTAACCAAAAACTAGCATAATGTCACGCTTCAAATTGCCACGGCGCTTTAAAGTTAAAACTAAAAAAACAAATCCAGCTGTTCCCTTGGGCCATAAGCTCAATATGAACATATTTGAAGATCGAAATACGTTCAAAATGGACCTATTTCTAAACGAAATTAGTCCAATATGTGACCATTAATTTGAGCAATACATGTTCCATGCAACTTATATTTACCGTGGCAATGTGTTTCACTATATACAGTAATGCCCTAAATAATCGATTCCTTAAAGATTTAGTCGGAAATATGGCTTGTTGCCATTAATCGGAAAGCTCTCGGTGAGAGCTTTCCGATGAATGGCAACAAGCCATATTTCCGACTAAATCCTGAAAAGTTACCCATAATTCTGCTGTGGTTAAGGAGTCGATTATTTAGGGCATTATTGTATGGCCCGGGCCATTCAACAGAATAACGACTACACGTTCACTATGGGCTTATTTCAGGATAATATATATAAATATTTATGTTCATATGAACCTATCTGCACGAGAATACGTTGACAAATCAGGCCAATCAATGATCTCTATTAAAGCGCTAGGTGGTATGAAGCCTCTAATTATTATACATTGTGTGTTGTGATGCTCGCTTCTAATAACGTAAGCCGCTTTCTCGCTTGTCCCTTTTCCGGATCGTTTTAAGCATATAGATAATATCGTTGGACCTTTCACACATGTCAGGCAAACGCATAAGCTATTTCATTTATTGCCCCCGACTAAAAATGGTCCGTTTCTCGATAAATTAAAGGTACTCAATCCGATTCGATGGTCTACATATCATCAGATTCCAACAACAACAACAACATTAAAAAAAAAATGCCGCTTCAATTATCAGAATCGAGTAATTGCCCAAAAAATAATGCTATAGTATAGAATTGCACAAAACTTGTTGTTTATCAACATTTTGTTCAACAAAATTTTGCCGGTTTGTCAAATATCTGACACAAAACACGAAAAAAGCCACTTGATTTTAGGTTATCCATCTTCATCCGCAATTTGGTCCGATATCGTCTTCTCGTCGACTGTTTAATGCCACTTAAAATTATCGGTGGTGAAAATAATAGATTTCAAACATCGATATCTGATCACTCTGAGCTTTGTTGGGTGGGTTCCTCGACTCGAATCAAATACTTTTTACCCCCGAAGCCAAGGAAATAGTAATTTGCGAGCGTTAATTCGGATTCTGCATCTTTAACGGACAGGGAAATGCCTGACGTCATTTTGAGTGGTATCCACACAATACACGTGTGTTTATCTTTTAAAAGATATTCTTAAAATGTCAAAATAGAAAGAGAATGATCTCAACTTCATAGAGGATCTTAGGGTGGATACACACATGCATGTAATTTCTGTATGTAAAATACATGTATTTTACATGGCCACACCAATAATTGACAACATTAATCACCTGCGCACGAGAGGTTCATTGTTAACAGGCCAGACAAGTGAGTAGTGTTAAGCGAAGTCAAACTGTCTGATATCAGTACATTTAAGGTCAGTCCAAAACATGTCTTCTCTTACGGATGCGGAAATTAGTCAAGTCTGTGTGATATATGGCATTTTATTAATGCACGAACACCAGAAGCGATACGTCTGGCATATGCAGGCTTGATATAGAACATTTTCGACCATGATGCTTGTTTGGGGTGGGGTCTCGAAAGCTTCAAATCGCTAAGGGGCTTAGTTGAATGTATCGGTCTGAATAATCTGGGCAAGAAGGTACAATATGATATGTTTTACTTAAATAGCTCAGATTTAGCCACCCCCGCCTGGTAGCTTTCGGGATCATATATAGCCCCAAGTCTGGGATCATATATAGCCCCTGCGTCGGGGAAATCCTGAACCACCACTGCTATAAATAAGAGAGGACTGGTAATTATTTAAATAGAAAGTCCACCATATGGGTTATCACACGAACAATTATTTTAAGTGGCCTGGCGACTCGGCTTATCTACATTCCGACTTAATTGGAACTAGAACTCAGTGCGGTCAACATGTATGCAATGATTGGGTTGTCAGTGGACACATATTACATTGTCTGTATGATCCATGTAAAATGCCAAATACACGATAATTACAGATATTACATGCATGTGTGTATCCACCCTTATGCGTAGTTTCAGGAAATACGACCACAAATACGACCCGAAGCATAGAAGTCATGCCGATGCACAGAAATGCCTGAATTCCTGGGGTGGAGGAAGTAAAAATAGTTGGACAATGATGGCCACAGTATATATAGCGAGTGGTATTAAGTCAATGTTTATACAAATTTGCAACTAAATTTGGCAATCATTTTAACTGATACATTTCCGAACATTTCCGAACTATCCATGCAAGGACATTTAACGTATATATATACGTTGGTAAGCTTAAACGACGTACTAGTACCAGCTTGTCTGGGGAGGGTGAAATGACGGCTGGAATTGTCACAAATTTGTTGATAATTCTGTTACGCATGCATGGTCTCTGAAACTTGATGATGGGGTATCCAGGTCTCTGATATGGAGTATTTGGGGGAGGGGGCCCTTTCCTTCACTCCTCATATTTTTGCCTTTATTCAGAAAAAATATCTTTTTTATTTTTTGCATTTTGACTTATTTTGACGTTGATTTCTTTTTTAGTGTTCTTTTGCTTTTGGAAGTACTGGATAGGATGAATAGTGGATTGATTGATTATTTATTTATACAATATTTACAAACATAATGCTAACAGTGAAATATTCAGAAATGAACATGATTATATTGTACAGGAGCGGCATGGCCAAATAGGCCATCTTCCTGCCGCCCCTGTTTGGAAATGAAACTTAAATAGTAAAATGACAACGTGAAATATAGTAACATCTAAATACATGAAAACAATATGATGAACAAAATATGTATGAGGATCCGTCCCGAATCGATCAATATTTTTCCGGGTGAGGGTTCTTCCTCGGCTCGCCCGCGTACTGATTGACGATCTCTCAGTAATAATTCATAGTTGGTTGGATGGTAGGTCCTTCCTGCTGAGTAGAGTTTTCTGGTGGTACACGTATCTTTGATTTTTTTCTTGTTCCGCCAGGGGGGGCGGGGGTCGGAAAAAATTATCAGGCACGTATGCTGATTTTTAACTTTCGACCCTTGTTGGGACCATTGTTTTTACCCCCACCCCCTTTTAACACTAAACCAGAGATTTGCGGGGGGAATTCACTGTAAACAGCTGTATATGAATTTCTGTGCATACTATTTGGCATGGATGTTAACATTGACATGTAAATAGGAACGAGTCATTTTGAGGTCATTCGGCCACAAAAACATGGCTGCCAGGGGCCATCTTGGATTTCAAAATTTGCAACAAAATACAACACGATAACTGCCTGCAGTCAGTTTAGCAGTTAGAATTACATGATTTCTCTTATTCTAAGGTGTTTTAAGCCAAACTCATTGCAAAAACAGTAAAAAAAACTTGCAGGAAAAAAAATGTTGAGTTGCGGAAAAAATTGTTTGTTGGTCCCATCGACCACCCACCCACCCCGGCATACGTGCCCGGAATTTGTTTGCCCCCCCCCCGGTTCCGCTGTATCCTTTCTTCTAGGCTTTCCGATGCCGGTTTCTCTATGTACTTCGGCGTCGCAGGGACAGAGCTTCCGTCCCTGGTGGACACTGGCTGGGTGGTGTTGACGGCAGGGACATCCGGGGTCTCTGAATGAATTAGAGTAGATATATACAGAGGTCATTTTGCGTTTTGTTGCATGGATGAGATGAGACTAAATTTAGATCCTATTAGGCTTTTTCGTATTTCTAAAGGTGTCTTTGAGTATTAATTGTAACATGACAATTCGGACCCAGACTTTATTTAATAACGATCCATCGCACCTGGTGTCAAGGTTATTCGATCCATAGCTGCATAATTACTTATTTGTCAACCTGTCAATGCCAACTCGTTAAATCGAATGTTATGTAATTGCAATGTGTTGGACCACGCTACGCCGTTCATTCACAAGTCTGAACTTTATGTACAGTTTTATGTTGTGTTACCTCACTATATGTTCCGGAACTCCGCCGTTAAGTCACTTCCACGTATTACAATTTACAACCGGAGTTCCGGTTGTTGTATGGAGTTGTGTGGACCGCTTCCAACTACACAGGAAAGTCACTTGGTTGATTGTATGTGCATGATTGTATCAATAAACGCTAATTCCCAAGAGCGACTCAAACATTTTTCAAGACAAAAATTAGCTCTAGCGTTATTGATTGAATGAAACATTTGGCAAGAGGGCACATTTTGACGAGAAATTGCATTGTATTATGCGAAGAATAACCCCGATGTTACGCCACCGCACCGAGGACATTGTCAACTATTTACATAGCCCGTCTGTGTTACAATAAATTCTGTTCCGTGATTGGTCAACTGCGAATTGGGTCATGCGTTTCATATCCCAATAAAACACATCATAAACACGAACCGACGTCAACCTTGTTGACCTAGATGACTTGAAGTGGTCGATAGAATAACTATGCGTGTTTTCTAAGAGCGTGTACATAGCTAATTAAACACCTGTCACACTCAGGCCGGCGCTCTCACTGCGCTGCAAAAGTACCAACATATGAGTAACACGCAGGAGGAGCGCCGAAAACTGTCGAAAATTGTCAAACTTTAAAAACAAAGTATGCTCCTATTGCGTTCCTACTTTGTCAAATCTCACGCTCTTAGTGCGTTCAAGTCGCTGTCATTGTGATGCTAGTACGTTCTCAATAAGTTCGCAAAACGTTCTCTGCGCGGGCGCGGAGAGTATAGATAGCGCCTCCTGCGTTCTCCAGTCATAGTCAGTTTTTATGTTGTGGGGAAATAACCCAACACTCCGCAATAGATTAGCTGTCCGATTAAACTACTGTCACACTCCGCTGCGATCAGGCCGGCGCTTGTATTGCGCTGAAAAATAATCAAAGCGCCAAGCAAAGCGCAGTAAGGTATCCAAGAACGTATTGGTGACGCAGTGGACACTGGCTAGGACGGGGGAGGGTCTCCGTGATCGCCCCAGAGCGCCAGAGCGCCGCGCTTGTTTTGCGCATGCACAAAACAAGCGCAGAGGTTCGGCGTTCTGACCAGGCGTAGTGCCGTCGCCATGACAGCGCAAAGCGTACTAACAACGCAATGACAACGACATGAACGCATTAAGAGCGTTTACGGGGCGTGGAGGAAACGCAGTGAGAGCGCGTGGGAGCGTGAGACTTGACGTGACAAAGCAGGAACGCAATGGGTCGTACAAAGAGCGCGATGAAAACGTGATAAGCGGGATAGGAGCATAGCTTGTCACGCGCGCCGCATGTATAACTGGTGGGGGAGTTTCTCGTTTCGCGTGCTTAGTGAGAATTTGCTTTAGCTTACTGTAGTCGCAAAAGACAATATTAAGTCCTTGCTGCGACCACGAGAAGCTAATATGCGCTCTTGCTACGTCCACATAACGCTCACGTCGCTCGCTTGGCGCTTTGCTTTGCGCTGTCACGCGACAGTAATACGTCCTGGTCAGAACGCCGAGCCTCTGCGCTTGTTTTGTGTATGCATAAAACAAGCGCGGCGCTCTGGCACCTATGGGCGACCATGGAGATCCTCGCCCGTTGTAGCCAGTGTCCACTGCGTCACCAATCGGTTCTTGGAGACCTTAGTGCGTTTAGGTGGGCGCTTTGATACTTTTGCAGCGCAATGAGAGCGCCGGCCTGAGTGTGACAGGGGCTTTACTATGATTAATAATCAATTGATAATTCACATGTAGAAAACTTATATATAGTGCTGCATGGTGTAATATATCCAAAGAAAACAGTTCAGCTGAGTGTATATTTTAATAAGGAAAAAGCTATATACATATGAGAAATGAATGTAGTTTGAGTGTGGTTTTTAGGGGTATGTCGCTATGGTCATCAGAACACATTTAGTGTGAACCGCTTGGTGTAAACAATATTTATTTTCAAAAAGCAAAAATATAACACAAACACAATACACATATAGATACAGCGATATTGAGAAAGAGGATTGGACAACAAGCAAAAGGCTTTTTTAAAGTCCTCTCGATCTTCGTGGAATAAATCTTACCTCATGTGAAAGAAATATCACTTGAGGTAAATCAGACGGGATATATAGTTTTTGTTTGTGTTTGATTGGAATGTTATTACATTTTTTTGGAATTGAGATATGGGTATAACATTGTATGTATGTGTGTATGTACAACAAAGTAGATTACAACACAGCAACAATGATAACTCAAATATCAGGTGGAATTATTGTGAGTGAGTGGCATAACCAGGATTGGCTGTCTTCCTGTCACCCCCGTTGTCAATATAATAAGTAATTTATTAATGAAATAACCTCAAGTTGAGGTGCTAATAACGAAATTCTGGAATTTATAAAATCAAAATATTGTATTATGTACATATACATGTATAGTTATTGTTATGTAGGCGTGTTCACGGCAATTAAAGAACACTTTCTAATAGTAAGGTGGACCTTGCTTAAGTAACACTGATAATGCGTACTACATGTAGTATATGATATGTATCGCGGTCCAATCGTACATAAACAGGCTAACATGACAGGTATGCAGATCTCTGAATTTCAAAATGTTTCTACTATGATTTTTTAATAAGGGTTCAGTGTGGCTGTTATATTTGGCATAGCTTATTGTTCTGATAGCTCTCTTTTGTAGTAGGAAGGCCTTATTAGATGATACTGAGTGGTCCCAAATTTGAATTCCATATACAAGACGGCTTTGAATTAAGGCATAATATAGCGTTCGCTCACCTTGTTCAAACCATAAATGGCTCTTGCCATTTTAGAACATATCGCCGAGGTATGGTCTTTAAAAGTAAGGTTTCCATCGATTGTAATTCCGAGAAATTTTAATGACGTTTCATAACTTTTGTTTCCAACACGCTTGAGTTCTACGTCGTTTATGTATATCTTTAGAAAATTCCATTGTCGTCATTGTTTTTTTGGATGACAAAGCATATATTTACTTTTAGTTCTGTTTATGGATAGGTAGTTACACAACACCATTTTTTTGGGGAAATATACCATATTTGAATGATAAGTTGAATATATGTTTTAGGGCGATTGCTATTTCTTCTAATGCTGCCTTCATTATCTTACTCATTAAACCATGCACGTCTTTGCTATTTTTGCTTTTGAAACTTAGGCATGTCAGTATAATTGCTTATTCATTAGTGGGGCTAATTTTAATACTTCTGTTTCCCTATAAAGAAGATAATCTGAGTAATTTGCACTATTTTCGTTTATGACTCTTTCACTTGTTAGTTGACTAATACTTGAGAAATAATCATTAATCGTTTCTGCTATATCGGTTTTATGAGTGATTTTTATTTGGTTATCTACAAATATAGAAGAAATTGAGTTTGCATTCGAAGTTTTGTTAATCGCTCCATTTAATATCCTCCAGGTAGCTTTTATATCTCTCTTGTTTTGTTCCAATATATCACAGTAGTACGTTTTCTTGCTTAGTCTTATTGTGCTTCTGTACGTCTGGCAGTACGATTTATATCTGGGTTTTTTTTTGTCTTCTGTTGGTGCCTTCAGTTAATTTTTTCCAGAGAGGACTTAAGAATTCCATTTGTAATCGATGGTTCTCGCTTGATGTACTTTTTGTGGACTTTCCTATATGTCAGCGGAATGTCTTCTCAAAGGCGTCGCATATACAG
Source organism: Siphonodentalium dalli (assembly GCA_032622095.1). Taxonomy (NCBI): domain Eukaryota; kingdom Metazoa; phylum Mollusca; class Scaphopoda; order Gadilida; family Siphonodentaliidae; genus Siphonodentalium; species Siphonodentalium dalli. Next base: position 82,821,876 of record CP136066.1, read on the forward strand.
TTCCAGGAATATATCTTAAGAAGCAGCGTGAATTTCATTACTTATTCCTTATTCCTTATTCCTTATTCAAAAAATTTGGGAAAATGTGGCAAATGACCATGGCAACGTCTTAAGTAGGGCGAGACAAAATTTCCTGCGAAAAAAAATTCTGGAAAAAAGTTTTAAAATGCCTCGAAAATAGGCAAAGTCCGAAAATAAACGGAAATAGTCCGAAACAAGTGCAGGGTCATAAATGGCCACCTGGGCCGAACTTTTTGGGCCGAAACGTTTTTGGGTCGAGTCCGAAAAAGTGGGTCGAATCCCAGTTTTCGCTCTGCTCGGTCGGGAAAATTTCGGAAAATGTGGCAAACTGTCACATATTAAAAAATGGCCACCTGGGCCGAACTTTTTGGGCCGAAAAGTTTTTGGGTCGAGTCCGAAAAAGTGGGTCAAATAGAAATTCCCGCTTTGCTCGGTCAGGAAAATTTGGGAAAATGTGGCAAATGACCATGGCAACGTCTTAAGTAGGGCGAGACAAAATTTCCTGCGAAAAAAAATTCTGGAAAAAAGTTTTAAAATGCCTCGAAAATAGGCAAAGTCCGAAAATAAACGGAAACAGTCCGAAACAAGTGCAGGGTCATAAATGGCCACCTGGGCCGAACTTTTTGGGCCGAAACGTTTTTGGGTCGAGTCCGAAAAAGTGGGTCGAATCCCAGTTTTCGCTCTGCTCGGTCGGGAAAATTTCGGAAAATGTGGCAAACTGTCACATATTAAAAAATGGCCACCTGGGCCGAACTTTTTGGGCCGAAAAGTTTTTGGGTCGAGTCCGAAAAAGTGGGTCAAATAGAAATTCCCGCTTTGCTCGGTCAGGAAAATTTGGGAAAATGTGACAAATGACAATGGCAACGTCTTAAGTAGGGCGAGACAAAATTTTCTGCGAAAAAAAATTCTGGAAAAAAGTTTTTAAATGCCTCGAAAATAGGCAAAGTCCGAAAATAAACGGAAATAGTCCGAAACAAGTGCAGGGTCATAAATGGCCACCTGGGCCGAACTTTTTGGGCCGAAACGTTTTTGGGTCGAGTCCGAAAAAGTGGGTCGAATCCCAGTTTTCGCTCTGCTCGGTCGGGAAAATTTCGGAAAATGTGGCAAACTGTCACATATTAAAAAATGGCCACCTGGGCCGAACTTTTTGGGCCGAAAATATTTCGGGCCGAGTCCGAAAAAGTGGGTCAAATAGAAATCCCCCCTCTGCTCGGTCAGAAAAAATAGGTAAAATGTGGCAAATGACCATGGCAACGTCTTAAGTAGGTCGAGAAAAAATTTCCTGTCAAAAAATATTCTGGAAAAAAGTTCAAAAATGCCTCGAAAATAGGCAAAGTCTGAAAATGAACGGAAATTGGCCGAAACAAGTGGTGGGTCATTAATGGACACCTCGGCCAAAAATTTCGGGTCTTGAGTAAAGACTCGACTTTAGGCAGCAGGTACTTCTGAAACACGTCAGGATAGGTATGTCGGTATCTGGATATTGGAACGTGTTAGCTCTAAGACAACTTTGGAGTTGAATACTCCACCAGTCCTGTACTTAGCCTCGCTATTAAAGCCGAACGCCTTATTCGTCATTATTATATTGTATACGTGTATACATATAATAGTAGCTTCGGTACGTTCATAACACTCACAGATGTCCAAAAAGGCGAGGCGGTGGAACTCCTCCAATGCATTGACAACCGCGGTTGGGATCTACGAGTTGGCCTCCGCTCAATCACTTATACAGTTTGGTGGTACAACATAAACAATGGGGAGTCGTTCTCGTGGAAGAAGTCGCGGAATTATTAAAGAAATAGACGTTCCTCCGGGGCTGTATAACTTCACACAGATATGGGACCTTGTCGAGGAAAACATTGACACCATACTGGCGGTGAGCAAAGTTAATGGTTTGATAATATAACCGTGGATGATGGGCAGGAGATCTTATTTACAAATGGACTGCTGTCCATCGATCTTATTTACAGATGGACTGCTGTCCTTACTTGGATTGGACGACGGTTTAAATGGCCAGTGGCTCTCTGCGGGCACATCTACTGGGGACCGCCCCGTCAACTTTGCATCCACAAAAATGCATCATCTGCACTTGGAGCAGATAAACAGATCTAGTCCCGTTGTAGATGAGGCTCCATCCAACATCCTGGCAACGAGTGGGTTTGACTGTCACTGATTTTGTGCCATCGACACCCTCCAAGTCGAGCATCCTGAGTTCAAACGTCTTCAGTGCTGAACACAGAGTGCATTGAAGATAGAGGTCCGCGATGATAGAGGTGCACGTCTGAATAGTGACCTACCTATCAGTGTGGTACTAGAGATACGATGAGTATCTACGGCCCTATAGAGTTTTCTGCACTCAGTGAGAGTTCCTACGGAACTGGTACTCCGCCGGGTAGTGCCCTGATTACTATCTGGGCATAATTCAATGGCAGCGTCACGTTGGTGGTTTACTCGGAAGGGGCGGCGATCGGCCGTTCACCATGGGGAACTCGGCTACTGGGGATAGGTTGTGTGGATACCCCGTACTAGCGAATGGTAAAATAATACGAATGGGCATGTCCGCGTCTCACACTAATGGTGACTTTGCCGCGGTTGAGGTTATAAACGGCAAAAAGACCACGGAGCAAAAATATCTAGTGAGAAACAGAAGAGGACGAGGGTGTTTGCAGATCAATTGAAGCTGCGACGGTGTGATGTAATACCGTTTGACTGGAAAGACGACCATCGCAAATTCAACGAGATGAAAACTGAAATCCGGACTAGGGCACGAAAAACGCACGCCGCGGTGATGAATGGCGAGGCAAAAAAGCACTTATTCAGAAAGGCAGAGAAGAAGTCAAGGCGATTATAGAAAAGTTATCAGTTTCGCGGTAGTGTAAACTCGTTCCCGTTCCTAAAGAACTGGCTGAGCCACATACTAAGATGGCCCGCCTCCTTGTTAGTATACGTAATTTTATTGTGACTGTCAATGTATTACAAAGTAATAATATGTATTACAAAGTAATAATATGAACAGCAAGGTGTCTAGTCGCATCGGGACAATCTACTACAGCCCGAGGGTTACTGGAAGGGGCTTGCAGCAATCAAGAACCTCGCGGCAGCAGCCAATGTTTCTGAAGATGTGGCACGGGCGTGGCCCAAGAAGCAGGCCATCTGGCAGATATACCTACCCAATCCGCATGTGCCAAGGCCCAAGTTTGACGAGCCAGTGCCAAATGAAGTCCACCAGGCCGACCTGCTTTTTCTGCCTCATGACCGGGTGGTTCGCAAGACATACAAATACGCACTCACCGTCGTCGACGTGGCCTCTCGATACAAATAAGCCGAGCCCCTCGCCACAAAAGTCGCGGATGCCATTGAACGGATCTACAGTCGAGGCCCTCTTAGATGGCCGAAATTGCGCCAGGTCGCTCGAGTTCGAGTTCATGGGTGCTGTGAGCCTCCTGCTAAGCAAGCACAGCGCTCAGGTGAGACGGGTCCGTGTGGATGTCCACCGACACCAGGGGGTCGTGGAGCGCTTCAACCAACACGCCCAGCAGATGAAGCTTCCCGCCGGTCAAAGGTCGACTGCCCGCTGTTGTATCGGATCTGAACAATGAAATGACTCGTCTGACCGAAAAAAAGCCCTGTGATGCCATCAAGATCAAGTCAGTGAAAACCCTCTTCTGTTGTTCCAGGTCGTCCAATGGGGCCCAAAAAGCAAAAGCACCCCTCGCGAGTGGGCGTTCGTTACATCTACCAGCTTGGCGAGCTGGAAGGGGGCCGCCGACGCACAACTGACCCTGTGTGGTCCCTACATGTGTACCAACTTGAACGCTTGTCACCAAGCGCCCGACGAGCCTGTGCTCTACCATTTAGTGGATGGGACAGCGCGCGGATTTGTCCGGAAAGTGTTGCTTGTGGTGCCTCCCGACACCCAGCTGCCACCAGCTAGTTCTGTATGAACTGCTAGAAGGACTAGACAATAGGTGTCTCGTTCCATGAACAATGCTGCAGCCCCTCTTTTTCGGTTGCACTCTAGACAGGTCAGCCTCACATCTCTCTGCAGTGCCCTTTGTTGTTATCCAGCCAGTCGACACTAAATTGCTGTGTGTCTTTGGATTGGAAGGCCAGAGCAGCCCAATCTCGCACGCCATGCAGCGGTTCTGTTGGGCTTCACGGAGATCGAGGATATAGTCGACCTTGAGATTGAATCCCTGGCGTCCATTAGCCTGGTCCTGGCGCTTGTATACCACAAGCTTCCTTTGTATTTCCTTGCAGGCCTGGCATCGGAACACTCTTCCGGTGGACAGTTTACCCGTTCGAGCTGTTGCAAATACTCCATGCGGGATACGGCTAAGTAGCACATATTGGACCACTGGAGGTAGTCGTCGATGATCCAGACATTCTGAGGGTCGTGGACCGTAAGTCTCTGGCTCGAGTGGACGGTGAAAGCATAGCCCAGGCGCCAATCATCGGTTTTAATAGCACACTCGGCGGCCTCGATATAGACCGCAACGACGTCATTGAGAACAAGCTCTTCTCTGTGCGACGGGTCGCCAGTGCCTGGGATTGCGACGTCAATGTCCTGCTTTCGGCTGTCCTTGGGTGGTAAAGGATAGACACTGGGTTATCTAGGAAATGCTCCTTATGGCATCGGAGCAACAGCTCATGTGTCTGGTCGTGGACCTTCTGGCGGCTGGTGATGATTAGGTCACCGGGCCTCCACTGCTCCACAAATCGGTCACCCAGTCAGCTCGGGAGAGCCTTCCGCATTTCCTGGCATTGGACTTTGTCACTATGAAGGCGTATACGCTTTTTCAGGGCTTTGATGGCTTCATCTTTTGCTCTGTTGTCGACACCAAACTCTTCGTAGTAGTCTTCCTTTTTTGCAACCAATGGCGAGGCATTTCACCTGCAATCGGTGGCGGCTGTCCTTGATCCCCGCAGCAAATTACATGGACGCCATGTTGGTCACGTCAGTTTGAGAAAATCTCCAAGATAGGCCGGGGCACAGCGCAGACCTCGCCCCAGATGATGGCGCGCGTGATGAACTTCTGCCCCATGCGGTCGGGCATCCAGTCATTCTGACCACTCCATCGGAAGAAGCTGTGGTATGTCTGTGCTTTGACCCCACGGGCCCACATTTCTTTCGCGAGGCAATGGGTCGGGGTAATTACGGGGGTCTCTTACACGGAAGAGCTCAATCGCTCTTGTGGTCTTGCAACTGCCCCTCCATCATTAAGGTAGCTCAGCCGGTGCCGGGTCAGTTCGTCATTGTAGCTGGGCGCCGTTGATTCCGCCATCGCTTTGGCTTGGCTACAGTATTCTGGCTTGGAGAAGAACTCGGCGTGTTCCTGCGGCATGTACAACTGCTCTCCCTTGTCGTGCCACTGAGCGACACGAACCCTGTCTCGGGCCGGTGGCCTGAGAGTTAGCTCGTATAGTGACTCCTGAGACAGTTGCGGCAGTATCCCGGGAGATACTCCACCTGTGGCACGTACGCCTAGACACCGTCAAGTTTCTGCAACGCGGTCTTCTGGACGTAAATGCTATCAGTTTGCCACATTTTCCGAAATTTTCCCGACCGAGCAGAGCGAAAACTGGGATTCGACCCACTTTTTTGGACTCGACCCAAAAACGTTTCGGCCCAAAAAGTTCGGCCCAGGTGGCCATTTATGACCCTGCACTTGTTTCGGACTATTTCCGTTTATTTTCGGACTTTGCCTATTTTCGAGGCATTTAAAAACTTTTTTCCAGAATTTTTTTTCGCAGGAAATTTTGTCTCGCCCTACTTAAGACGTTGCCATGGTCATTTGCCACATTTTCCCAAATTTTCCTGACCGAGCAAAGCGGGAATTTCTATTTGACCCACTTTTTCGGACTCGACCCAAAAACTTTTCGGCCCAAAAAGTTCGGCCCAGGTGGCCATTTTTTAATATGTGACAGTTTGCCACATTTTCCGAAATTTTCCCAACCGAGCAAAGCGAAAACTGGGATTCGACCCACTTTTTCGGACTCGACCCAAAAACGTTTCGGCCCAAAAAGTTCGGCCCAGGTGGCCATTTGTGACCCTGCACTTGTTTCGGACTATTTCCGTTTATTTTCGGACTTTGCCTATTTTCGAGGCATTTTAAAACTTTTTTGCAGATTTTTTTTCGCAGGAAATTTTGTCTCGCCCTACTTAAGACGTTGCCATGGTCATTTGCCACATTTTCCCAAATTTTCCTGACCGAGCAAAGCGGGAATTTCTATTTGACCCACTTTTTCGGACTCGACCCAAAAACTTTTCGGCCCAAAAAGTTCGGCCCAGGTGGCCATTTTTTAATATGTGACAGTTTGCCACATTTTCCGAAATTTTCCCGACCGAGCAGAGCGAAAACTGGGATTCGACCCACTTTTTTGGACTCGACCCAAAAACGTTTCGGCCCAAAAAGTTCGGCCCAGGTGGCCATTTATGACCCTGCACTTGTTTCGGACTATTTCCGTTTATTTTCGGACTTTGCCTATTTTCGAGGCATTTAAAAACTTTTTTCCAGAATTTTTTTTCGCAGGAAATTTTGTCTCGCCCTACTTAAGACGTTGCCATGGTCATTTGCCACATTTTCCCAAATTTTCCTGACCGAGCAAAGCGGGAATTTCTATTTGACCCACTTTTTCGGACTCGACCCAAAAACTTTTCGGCCCAAAAAGTTCGGCCCAGGTGGCCATTTTTTAATATGTGACAGTTTGCCACATTTTCCGAAATTTTCCCAACCGAGCAAAGCGAAAACTGGGATTCGACCCACTTTTTCGGACTCGACCCAAAAACGTTTCGGCCCAAAAAGTTCGGCCCAGGTGGCCATTTGTGACCCTGCACTTGTTTCGGACTATTTCCGTTTATTTTCGGACTTTGCCTATTTTCGAGGCATTTTAAAACTTTTTTGCAGATTTTTTTTCGCAGGAAATTTTGTCTCGCCCTACTTAAGACGTTGCCATGGTCATTTGCCACATTTTCCCAAATTTTCCTGACCGAGCAAAGCGGGAATTTCTATTTGACCCACTTTTTCGGACTCGACCCAAAAACTTTTCGGCCCAAAAAGTTCGGCCCAGGTGGCCATTTTTTAATATGTGACAGTTTGCCACATTTTCCGAAATTTTCCCGACCGAGCAGAGCGAAAACTGGGATTCGACCCACTTTTTCGGACTCGACCCAAAAACGTTTCGGCCCAAAAAGTTCGGCCCAGGTGGCCATTTATGACCCTGCACTTGTTTCGGACTATTTCCGTTTATTTTCGGACTTTGCCTATTTTCGAGGCATTTAAAAACTTTTTTCCAGAATTTTTTTTCGCAGGAAATTTTGTCTCGCCCTACTTAAGACGTTGCCATGGTCATTTGCCACATTTTCCCAAATTTTCCTGACCGAGCAAAGCGGGAATTTCTATTTGACCCACTTTTTCGGACTCGACCCAAAAACTTTTCGGCCCAAAAAGTTCGGCCCAGGTGGCCATTTTTTAATATGTGACAGTTTGCCACATTTTCCGAAATTTTCCCGACCGAGCAGAGCGAAAACTGGGATTCGACCCACTTTTTTGGACTCGACCCAAAAACGTTTCGGCCCAAAAAGTTCGGCCCAGGTGGCCATTTATGACCCTGCACTTGTTTCGGACTATTTCCGTTTATTTTCGGACTTTGCCTATTTTCGAGGCATTTAAAAACTTTTTTCCAGAATTTTTTTTCGCAGGAAATTTTGTCTCGCCCTACTTAAGACGTTGCCATGGTCATTTGCCACATTTCCCCAAATTTTCCTGACCGAGCAAAGCGGGAATTTCTATTTGACCCACTTTTTCGGACTCGACCCAAAAACTTTTCGGCCCAAAAAGTTCGGCCCAGGTGGCCATTTTTTAATATGTGACAGTTTGCCACATTTTCCGAAATTTTCCCGACCGAGCAGAGCGAAAACTGGGATTCGACCCACTTTTTCGGACTCGACCCAAAAACGTTTCGGCCCAAAAAGTTCGGCCCAGGTGGCCATTTATGACCCTGCACTTGTTTCGGACTATTTCCGTTTATTTTCGGACTTTGCCTATTTTCGAGGCATTTTAAAACTTTTTTGCAGATTTTTTTTCGCAGGAAATTTTGTCTCGCCCTACTTAAGACGTTGCCATGGTCATTTGCCACATTTTCCCAAATTTTCCTGACCGAGCAAAGCGGGAATTTCTATTTGACCCACTTTTTCGAACTCGACCCAAAAACTTTTCGGCCCAAAAAGTTCGGCCCAGGTGGCCATTTTTTAATATGTGACAGTTTGCCACATTTTCCGAAATTTTCCCGACCGAGCAGAGCGAAAACTGGGATTCGACCCACTTTTTCGGACTCGACCCAAAAACGTTTCGGCCCAAAAAGTTCGGCCCAGGTGGCCATTTATGACCCTGCACTTGTTTCGGACTATTTCCGTTTATTTTCGGACTTTGCCTATTTTCGAGGCATTTTAAAACTTTTTCCAGAATTTTTTTCGCAGGAAATTTTGTCTCGCCCTACTTAAGACGTTGCCATGGTCATTTGCCACATTTTCCCAAATTTTCCTGACCGAGCAAAGCGGGAATTTCTATTTGACCCACTTTTTCGGACTCGACCCAAAAACTTTTCGGCCCAAAAAGTTCGGCCCAGGTGGCCATTTTTTAATATGTGACAGTTTGCCACATTTTCCGAAATTTTCCCGACCGAGCAGAGCGAAAACTGGGATTCGACCCACTTTTTCGGACTCGACCCAAAAACGTTTCGGCCCAAAAAGTTCGGCCCAGGTGGCCATTTATGACCCTGCACTTGTTTCGGACTATTTCCGTTTATTTTCGGACTTTGCCTATTTTCGAGGCATTTTAAAACTTTTTTCCAGAATTTTTTTTCGCAGGAAATTTTGTCTCGCCCTACTTAAGACGTTGCCATGGTCATTTGCCACATTTTCCCAAATTTTCCTGACCGAGCAAAGCGGGAATTTCTATTTGACCCACTTTTTCGGACTCGACCCAAAAACTTTTCGGCCCAAAAAGTTCGGCCCAGGTGGCCATTTTTTAATATGTGACAGTTTGCCACATTTTCCGAAATTTTCCCGACCGAGCAGAGCGAAAACTGGGATTCGACCCACTTTTTCGGACTCGACCCAAAAACGTTTCGGCCCAAAAAGTTCGGCCCAGGTGGCCATTTATGACCCTGCACTTGTTTCGGACTATTTCCGTTTATTTTCGGACTTTGCCTATTTTCGAGGCATTTTAAAACTTTTTTCCAGAATTTTTTTTCGCAGGAAATTTTGTCTCGCCCTACTTAAGACGTTGCCATGGTCATTTGCCACATTTTCCCAAATTTTTTGAATAAGGAATAAGGAATAAGGAATAAGTAATGAAATTCACGCTGCTATCTTAAGACCCGTTCACTGATTTACAGTTTAAGACTGGCTGAAAGTCCGTACAATAGGACATCGGTTGTTATCATATAAGTAAGTTACTTAGCAGTTCTGATCTAATACTGGCGTAAAGAGGGCATTGGAAGAAGAATTGGTAAGCCGATTCAATTTCAAAACTACATAATTGACACAAGGGTGATTCCTTTATATGATTCATAACAAGGTTGCTATATATCCTAATCTAATATGAGTATGATATATTTGGGCTTTCCGGATATTGGAGATAAAAAAAATTCGCACGGTCATTGTTCAATTTTCGCTTAAATTCTTCAAGTATGTTTGACGATTTTATTGAATCCGATAAATTATTCCATGCTCGTGTAGCCGAAGGCAGAAACATATTCATGTAAATGTCTCTATTGCTACCAGGCGGGTGGATACTAACATGCCTAAAATTGTAACCAGATGAAGTGGAATCGTGAGGAATCATGTTTGATAGATAAGGCGAAGGGAGCTTGGTTGCTGGTCATTTAAAAAAATTGTTGGGCAATTGTTTCCCATCCGGTTTCTAATAGTATATTGCGATCGCTGTTACTTCTCGTGGTCCCAGTGACTATTCGTGCCATTTCATACTGAATATCTTCGATATAATTTCTAATATATTTTGGTATGTTATGCCATACGGGTGATGCACATTCAAGGGTGGGTCTAACAAAAGCAAAATGTATTTTTTTTTTTAAGGGTCTTCTTGCTCAGTCTAAATTTGTGCTTCCTGATCATATTTACCTTTTCCCATGCCCGTCAGTTATGTTTCTAATGAACCGATCTTGTCAAAAGTGAGACCAAGATGTTTGTGACTTTTCTACCTCAGTTATGTGAGAACCAGCCATGATTAGGGGTGGGTGAAATATATTTGTCGATTTCTTCGATATCATTAAAATTTCTTCGATATCATTAAAGCTTCAGTTTTGAGGGGATTAAATTTTACAAGCCATTTTGAGACCATTTTATAATAGTGGCAATGTCTCTATTAATAATTTCAGCTGCTAAAACAGGGTTCTCGGCACATAGATATATAGTCAGCAAATAGACGTATGTTGCACGTGATATGTTCTGTTATGTAGTTGATGTAAATCAGGAATAACAATGAACCTAATATTAGCCTTTGATGCACACATGCGGAAACATTTTTGCCAATCAGAACTAGCATTATCGATTATAACTGTCTGTTGACGACATTCAAGATAAGATGAAATTAGTTCATATACTTTACCCTAAGTTTCGAAAGCTTAAACAGAAGACCTTTGTGGCAAACCGTTTTTGTGACTTTGCTTAAATATGTCGGAAAAAATACATCGAATTTCTTTACCTTCGTCCAGAGATCTGCTAATATAGTCATATATGCATGTCAGTAAGCTGAAATACTGTATAGTCACATATTTTTAATCCAGATTGTTAAACAGACAGTAAATTCGTTTCGTCTAGGTTTGTCCAAAGATATTTGTAAATGCACTTCTCATAAGTTTTAGATAGACAGCTCAGGAGTGAGATAGGTCGGTAGTTCGCTATTACACATGGGTCACCATTTTTAAATGGGATTCACATTGGATTTTTTTTCCATTCCCGCGGATAATAACTCTGGTCTGAGAAAACATTAAAGATATGGTTCAGAGAGAGACAAAGCACACTGTTTTAACATGCATGGGCTAATATTATCAGGTCCACAGACTTTGGTCACGGTGGGGAATCACGTGGTTTCGAGGTTGGTGAGTACCACGCATTCAAAATATACAAACGCACAAATACATAATATATGAGGAACTGACATAAAAACATAGCATTTTGACTGTTACGAGCATGTGCTTGTTTATTTTTAAAACAAGTTGTTACCTTAATTGTTCGGAAATACTCAGTGGTTTTCTATAACATTCTGACCAAAGTTGCCAGGCGGATGATCTATAGGAGAATCCTTCGACTGACAAATTTGGCCAGAATGTTAGAACAAACAACTGTGAGTTTGGACACAAATGAGGTATCAGCTTGTTTGAAAAATAGTATATCATATGCTCATATCTGTCAAAATACTATGTAAATATTTCATTATCCTAGTTTATTACCTTTTTCATCGTTTCCGGTCGTGTTTGCGAACGCCTCCGCCATTTTTAATGCGTGGTACTCATCAACTCGAAACCACGTGATTCCCCACCGTGTGTTCAAGAGCGTTAAAACGTCGACTGATGTGATTTTTATGTCCGCTAATTCAGGGTCAGTTTGTGCAAATTGAATGGTAGAGCTCATTAGAGTATTGCACAAATCATCATCAACTTTAGATATTTCATAAAAATAGTCGTTCAACGCATGTGCCTTTTCTTAAGGGGAAACGAAATAACAGTTGTTCTATCAGTTGTTATATCTTTGTTCGCGCTTCACACGATGTGCACATCGCTATACCCTTCAATAAAACACACTCAAGTTACATTTATATGTTATAGGTGCCATTTTAACACCGCGGTTGTATAATATCACAATTTATAGAATGGGTTTATTGAATGGAATAAGGGTAGGATAATGTAATAAATTATTTTATGTACCATGATACTTGCGCGCGTCCTGCTTTGTTATTTCGGCCTTTTATGGGTTAACTGAAATGTGTCAGTGTGTATTTGCGTGAGAGCAAGTATGAACGATAGTGTCACCTGCACTCTGATTGGGGGCTCGGTGGCTCAATCGGTTAGGGGTACCACTTCAAGCCGTTTCGCCCCCCAGCGCTGGCGATAAGGGTTCAAATCCACATGTTTCTATCGTGGACTTTGTAACTCGAAATCGTTATCTGGTGGAGTTGCCAGTTACTCGCCGATGGCCGGTGGTTTGCCGCACATGGTTGACGAGTCTATCAGCCATTGAAATCACTGTTAGATTAGTCGCAAGTGTGCGGATTTCCTCCACCATTAAAACTGGCAATGTCGTGATATGGTCTTAGTTGCTAAAGCGACAATAAACCCCAATCAATCAATCAATCAGTCAAGCACTCTGATTAGCACTCACCCGTTACTGGCGGGAAAATTAGCGTGGTCTGGGGGGGGGGGGGGGGGGGTCATTGATTAATTAGTTTTTGAAATGGTCAGACGCAGCTATATTATGAATTGCAGATTTAATTTTATTGATTATATTTAATAGTTTTAATATTGGCTGATGTGATGATAATGTTGATGCCTTTATGATTTTAAATACACTTTATTAACCCTTTCATTTGTGTGTTGAACTTACTATCTACGTTAAATCCAGCCCTACAACATATATTTTAAGTGAACCACGGCAGTGGAGATACATATAAATTTTTCAGGATCGTTCCGATGACATATATGTTCCTATAGTTAGTGTAGACACTTACACAAAATTTCCACTTTTCTGTTTTGTGCGACATAACAACTTCAACCATAATTGAAGCCCTTTATATCATCCAATATAGTATACATATCGTTGGGTCGATTATTTTATCCGAAGGTTGAACTCCGTGTTAGTAACACCGGGTTATCGTCGATATTTGGCGCTTCACTATTGACATAACTATTATCGCGTATGGTTAGCGGGGATGTTAATGTGGGCACAAGATCCTTATTTGTTCTCCAGGTCGGGTTTGTTTTGTTTTACTAATGGATCTAAGAGTTCAATATTGTATTCAACCTTCCATTTAGTGGTCGTTTAATTTGATATCACCGGATATATAGACAAATGTATATTGTAAAAACTATAAGTAGCATGCATTATGTATATACGTTTATACTTCAAACACATTAAAATGCGTTTAAAGGTACTAAATCCGATTCGATGGTCCCCATATCATCAGATTCCAACAATAACAACATTTCTTGAAATGGCACTTCTGTTATCAGAATCGATTAATTGCCCAAAAAATAATGCTAACCACAGTCAACTATATATAGTATAAAATTTCCCAAAACGTGTTATTTATCAACATTTTGTTCAACGAAATTTGGCCGCATTGTCAAATATCTAACACTCAAAGTCACTTGATTTTAGAGTTATCCATCTTCATCCGTAATTTGGTCCGAGACCGTCGGCTTGACGAATATTTGCCAGGCCGTCAAAAATTACAAATCTCGGGAACTAACACATTTCACAAATCGACATCTGATCACTCTGAGCTTAGATGTGTGGGTTCATCCACTCGAATCAGATATTTTTTACCCCCCGAAGCCAAAGAAATAGTAATTTGGGAGCGTTAGTTCGGATTATGCATCTTTAAATTAAAGAAAATAATGGTATGCTATATAGTTCGAATTGAACCAATCGATAAAATGGAAACCAGTGTTCAGACTTTATAGTGTGTCGCCCCAGTCTTGTATTGTCTTTCTTCGGTTTTTTATTTGCGACATATTACACATAGAGGATCTACAACCAGTCCCCACTTTATAGCGGAATTTACAAAACGAGTCCAGTAAATTAGGTCTGGACCGAGCCTTTGGCGATGTCCAGACCTAATTTACTGGACGAGTTTTTTTTTTAATCCGCTATAAACTGGGGACCAGTTGTAGATTATATTTATTACATGATCCAACACCTCGACAAAACATGCTTAAATCAACAAATGGGACGCAAAACTAACATTCTTTTATAAGGCATGCAATGTCAGTTCACGTAACTATGCGTTGTTTGGTTGCGTAAAGAAATAGTCCCAGATAAATAAAGACTCTTTGGCATATTTGGCATGTTTAATGAACTAACTTTTCAAACTCTTCATTCATTATAGTTTGTTGGAAAATATTGGAAGCCATAGTAGTTTTTGAGACGTAGCATGCGGAATGTAAACAGACGACAAACCGGAAGTCAAAGGTCACCTGGCAGTATTTCCTGTTATTAAACGATCGTTTAATATTACAATTTATAGAATGGGTTTATTGAATGGAATAAGGGTAGGGTCGTGTAATAAATATAGTTCTCACATAGCAATAACTCTATAACACAAAGGCTTGATCACAAACAGATGTTGACGCTTCTTCGTTAATGAATTAACAAATAAATCGTACTAACAGTTGTAGTAATTGTTCTACGATGTTGATAATACAATTCTTTAATAAAATAGACATTTCGCTCGTCGATCGCCGGTCGGACCGGGGTCGTCCTCGTTTAGCTCAAAGACTTGACGTGACGTGATTGACGTGACGACTCGGTGATTATGGGTTCACCTCTAATCTCCACCGAGTTGGTCGATGTTCTCACGCGGCATACTGTACGATAGATCTGGAATATCCATTATCAAGGCCCTCGAGTGCAGGTTGCATAGTAGCTATGGCATAGCAGGTGTGACAGTTTATTATGGTGGAGTTTGGTGATAATTGGTCGTCACAATTAATATGCCATAGCTAGCCATGTCGCCCGCTGCATATTCGCACAATGAGTCTTCCAAAGTTCGTTATGATCAGTCTTTTTCTTGTTTTTGGCTCTTGTATATGTAGTTCGCTTCCAAATACTTTCTCTCAGCTGCATTTCCCCCGACAGTTCCGACACAGCTTCAACGGCCCACATTATAATGTTAGCAGAATTATACGTAGAACTAAACGTCGCAAAATAAAAACACAATTGGGGAACTGTCCTAATACGCATGAAATTAATATTAGTAGATAAACATGCAGTGAGATCATATCAATAAAACGTACTACGTGCATGATGTGAGTGAATGAGGGATTGTCACGGTCAAACACAATTCAGGACGATCGATCGTGCAACTATATGATACCGTCCCAAGTCCATGGGATAACGGATTCCAGGGGTACAGTTGCGACCGGAAACATGGGGAAGACACATTCACACCGCCTCAAGGATGCAACAAGGAGACAGAGAGACGCCCAGATCCATCTTCTCACACAGCCACCGGACAGGATCACACTTCTGCGGTCGTGTTTACAGACAGAACACCACCAGATGAGCCGGCTGAACACATCCAGTCAGCTGCAGCAGATGTGCTGATGGAGACAGAGTCTCGAATGAACCAACTAATCTGCAAAAAGGAGAATATAGTGAGCGTCCATTCACATTACATGTACTGGGTCACGCGATCTGTCGAAAAGTGAACTTATATCTATGAAGACATTGAATAATGTCGGAGACAAGGACTGCCATTGTTTAACGCCTATAGTAGATATAATTGTGGCGCCAATACCGGCAGACGTTTTGACTGAATAATAATAACTGGAAGCGTATAACGAAGTTAAAGTTGACCATGAATTCCAATCCTTATAAGTTTTTCAAACAGTATCGACCACGAATACAGCATACATAAGTTTTCAAATTGTCTTGTACTTATTAGCATACGTAAAATGAACACACTCACCCCTGATCAAGTGGTCCTGCTACTGTGCTATGATGCCGTTAGGCAAACTGATGCTGTTAACACGTACCGCTATCTTTTTCTAATTTGTCTTTTTATCGGTGTTCGGATAATCTGAACATATCCAGGAAAAGCCATTATGTGTATCAAACAAAAAAACATTTATTGCGAAATCTTTTTAATATTGGTTGTATTAGTTCTTGAAAACTTAATTTGATTAAGATGGTTATTCGCGTCGTTTTCGAAACACCAGCGCAGACATTTATGTTCTTGAATGTTTCATACACATACTGGCTTTTCTCAAATCGCTTGGATAATCCAAACACCACGAAAATGACAACTTAACGGTACTTTTTATTAACAGCATCAGTTTGCTCTAACAGTATCATAGCAATTCAGCAGGACCACTTGACCAAGGCTGACACTGTAACGCAGTCGTCCTTCGTTGATTTCTAAATCCAAATTGGTTATCACTTATGAGACCATTGTCTTCCAAATGAACATTTATTGCCGTGCTTAAGACCTTTTTGAAAAGTTTGCCAAAATTGCTAAGAAGTGCAATTGGCCTATACGTATTTGGATCATGTCTGTCGCCCTTTTTGTGCAGTGTTTTTATTTGTGCTTCAATAAAGATCCGGGATAGTGCCCTGCTTCTAAAATATGATTGAAAAACTTTGTAACGCCATCAATAATAAATGAGACAATTATCTTCAATAATTCATTCTAACGGTTGTCTCATCCTGTTGATTTCTTTCTTTTTTTTAGCTGGTTTAAATGCCCATTTAATTTTCGAGTCACCAATTATTTTTGTATAGTGCCTTGATATAAGCTATTAATAACTATATATGGCATAACATATGATTAAAATACTGTAATTCATCACCATTTTGAACGTCTATGTCTCTGAATGTGCCCATAGAGTAATAGAAAATAGCTGAAATCACAGAAACATCCCCCCCCGGCTCGCTCCCAGAATGCAAC
Organism: Siphonodentalium dalli; assembly: GCA_032622095.1. Classification (NCBI taxonomy): domain Eukaryota; kingdom Metazoa; phylum Mollusca; class Scaphopoda; order Gadilida; family Siphonodentaliidae; genus Siphonodentalium; species Siphonodentalium dalli. The sequence goes on from CP136066.1 coordinate 82,838,585, forward strand.
ATAATTCAAACTAAGATATAGAGTTATTCCCCTGCCATTGAAAATTATAAACTTTGCAGTACAATCCAGATGAAATGTAAACATAAAAAAAAAGTCCGTACCTCAACAAAAACAACATGTTCACAGTTTAATACACAGGATATAATTTTTGGATCTTCATCTTTCAAATGGTATATAATATGGACGTCATGCTTGTGTTTGTCGCTGATGAACAATTTTGCATGTTTTGCGGTTTGTAACACGTCATTTGATTGACTGTTTACTCTTTGACAAAGAGACTGTTTGAAAAAGTTAACAGTTTCATCATGATTTAAATTATCGGAACTATCATTTTTCGACCGCAGACTATTATTATATTCTCCAGTATTCTGAATGATCTATGGTTTCAAGATTATATAATTTTCCGTAAGTTCCCTGGTAAAATATTCTAGATTTGAATTTTTGTTTGCTTCTTATATGCATGCATTGTTGCAGCGTGTGCGGAGACCCGTGCGTGTTGCCTGTAACAATTGTTGCGAGTCGCCGCACACGACGCAACAGGCAGCAGACAGCAGGCAACAAAATGCCGGCGTTGATATAATCTTCTCATAATCCAGTTGAAATAATGTTATTAATTGCAACCCATAGACCTATGCAATGTATATAATTAATTAACATATATGTAGGACAACTTGAGCAGCGGTTGAATCAATTTATCGCATTAGAAATACTAGTATGGTGTAGCTCGGTGTACGTTGGGCTGAAGTTTGTAAACAAAATATTCACAGATAAATGTACCAAAGATGAAAGATTTCACAACAAAAAATAGTTGTTTATTATTTCAAGCCTCGCTCGGGATAGCCTATAAGTCTATTACGTTCTTCCACCTGTATACTATGGAGTAGCCAAAGCTTTTTCAATATTGAATTAAAATATGTTTTTTATTCTCAAGCGTGACGTATTTTTCACAAATTTTCGCATCAACTTTGGGGAAAATCCAGAGCGGAAATTAGCATGTGACAATCACGTGATTTGAGGACGTTATGTGATTGGCTGCAAGACGCAACAAAATTTTGTTTTGTTGCCTGGTGCAACAAGAAACGTGCCACCGCGCACGGTGTAACAATGTCATGAAGGTTGCGCATCGTATGCAAGCGGTCGGCTTTTAGTGAACTCATTATGACACTGCAAGTTTGTGAAATCGATTTCACACATGGGTGGACTTCACATGAACACATAAGTCTAACTGGGTAAGTAGGTCACATGTCATATAATTGAGAGAAAAATCGACAATATAAGTACCTTTACTACACAAGAGGTAACTGTTATCTATCGATAACGTAGACATAATCATTATGAATCCTGACCACGCGGAGAGTAAAACAAAGGAGATCGAATAACAAAAACTAATTGACCCGACGGGGCTTCAGAATCTGATAAAACCAAATTGTAGAAATGATCCTAAGTGGATGTCGAGATAAATGAACTAACACATTTAGTCGTTCGTAGTATGAACGCGAAACAATATGGGCAGTATCAACATGAAATTCATCAGATGATTTGAGAAAGAAGTCAGGGGCGCAATACAATATATAATCAAAAACTGTGAGGATGTAAGCTGTGTGCATTTAATTAATTAAATTTCTACTACATGTACGTCTATAGTTTATATTTCACCCGTATAAGAGTACGTTTACATTGGTGTAGATATGTATACATAGTGTGGTCGTCAGAGGGTTCGACCCGGAAGAAATTGGTATAGAAGCGGTTTTGGTGTCATTCGACGCGGGAGAATCTCGTGTATAACATATCCAAAATCCGCTAAAATCCGCTTTGGGCAAAATTCAGGATCCAACATGGCGTCCAACATGGCTGCCGTTAGTCAAAAGATACTCTGACTGAGATTAATTCGATAACAGTGAGAACAAATGTTGTCATATGTATACAAATGTATACATTTTTGCAAAGGTAAAATGTTGTACCACCTGTTTATGGCAAAAATGGAACCCATCGTCCCAGATGGCCGCCAAAATGGCGGCCTAAACTAGAACATTTGAAGTTTTTGCCTAATATCTTAAAGATCAATTCCTGTTGTTTGATAATGGTTCAGACTGGCGACATTGATTTGTCATATTCATGTTAATTCATCATTGGAGCAATGAAAGATACCATAAATGGGGTCCCAGACTCATCTACACCCTCAACAATTCGATTTTACAGAACGCGGTATAAAATTCCACAAAACTCTCCATTGTGATTACAGTCATATATCAACAAGAAATGGACAGAACTGTACAATGTAAGTTGGGCATACCAATATCTATAAATACTCCAATTCAATGAAACCCAAATTGGCGCTTTGTCTCAAAATGGCTGCCAAAATGGCGGTCAAAATATGGAAAATGGCCGGATATTGATCACAGTGTCATTCAATCCATTATAAGTAGTGGTTGATGAATAAAATTGACTAAATAAATATGAACGTATACCTCTTTATGATGCCATTATGCTAGCTCTATGTAAAAACTTAAAAATCAGTACCAAAAATGGCTGCCAAAATGGCCACCCGATGTGAAAAATACTATTTTCTATCACTTCTGTTTATCACTTGTTGCTCTCTGAACTGGGAAACAATGGGTATATTCTTTCAATGATCGTGTCAACTGGTCATTACAGCAATGACATTTCTAATAGATTAGATCATAGTTTACTCTGGTCCTTCACTAATAAGTTATAACGAATGTGGTATGAAATTTAACCAAAATCGACTTTGGGGTTCTGGTCACATTTGATATTTAGGGATGAACAGATCTTGTCTACAAAATAATTGATCAAATAGACCAAATAGACAAAAAGAAACAATAAATTTTATCTAATATGGTTCCAAAACGAAAATGGTAGACTCTGCCCAGCTTATCACATAATGGAAGTTGTGAGTGGTGGATGCAGTTGATAGTTGGCTCATATACATGTATGTGGCTCATATACATCAAAACTATTTATTTTCAATCTTTTGGTGGCTTCCCGCGGGTTGACAAAATCTCGACTCATCAGTGCTATAATGTCGTATATCCATTTTGGCGGGAAATGAGTATTTGATACCATTCGAATCGTGAGAAAAAATCCAATCCGATGGGCCAAACTGTCCTTGCATTGGATGACAAATATTCGCACAAACCAGTGAAGCAAATGTCGTATCTCCAGCGATCTTTACAATTATTCGTGCTATGAGGTCGTATGTCCAACAGCAGCCAATCGGACGCTTCAGGTTGTCCACGTGATTTCTGTTTTGTGTTTGTGAATTCTAAAATGTGTGCTATATGGCAGTATCTCCATGTTAGTCACGTGATCATTTGGTGATTTAAATTTTGTGATTGTTCCACACATTTCTGTATGATGATGCACATGGGTGAATTTTCATAGTGTAGAATAGGCACTTTTTAGTTCATAGACACATGCGATTGCCACCATATTTAGCTTAATCTGCATTTATTAGCACAACTTCATTATAGCACGGAAACGAATCGTCGCTGGCATGTCATATCTCCAAACAAGCTATTGCTTTTTAAAAGAAAACGAGGGAATAAACAGAAAACAATATGTGGTTCAATGAACAGCTAATGTCAGTTTTCATTGGGATAAATACAACAATACGTCATGCTTTGTCAACATTAGGAGAAATGTTGTCTAAAAACTTCAACCTTCATTTTCTCGGAAAGTTGAAAATGTGGGTTACATTATAGCACTGATGCGACGAAATATTAACTATTCGGGCTCGGCCATCATTTTCAAGTTTCAAGCTGGAACTAAATGTAGCCCATGGATTCCCCATTCGACATGTAAGAAAAGTAGTTTTACTCTGATCTCTTCCCAGATATCAACTCTCCGGTAAATGGTGATCTCTTATGTTCTAGAAAATACGTGTGCCAAATACATATATGTATGAAGAAACTATCCCCATACATTGTTTACACATCGACTCCGTAAGTATGTGGAGGGTTTCTTGGACAAGCGGGATTTTCAAACCTCGAAACCGTCCGTACAAACAATAAAAGTTAATAGGAAATGACGTTGGATGTAGGTCTAGAGTACGTCGTCCGCATGAAATAGTTTTCGTGTCATTAATTTGCACATATTTCGTGCTCTGATGAGCATGGATGAACGCCTTATGTGGCAGTTTGATTGTCTAACATCCGGAAAATAACATGTTCATTGTTCACATTTCTTAGACAAACATGTTGTTAATCACCATGTTCATGTGGCATTTCTATCCAATGACAACCTTGAAATGCCAGTTAATCAAGCTAAATGGTTGATACCTTTACGCCTACGGGTCAGATCCAGCCGTGACGCACATTGTGTCTACATATCATTGATGAAATTCACTAAATGTGTAGAAGATATAGGTGCGTCTATATATGTACTAGAATGTTTCTATCCACATGTATATACCCACAATCGCATGACACGGAATTGTCACATAAAGTGTGAAGGGTATACAATGTACGTGCGAATTTTCATTTTTCCTCTTGATATTGAAGAAAATAATTTTACTTTGAAACTCCCCAGCTCCGATAACCAACTTGCCCACCAATTAAATAAACCCCAGATTATTCGCTTTTCCCTCCTGTCCTTTTCACTTTCGCCAGCACTGGAAAACCTATTATAGCCTGATGCTTCCGGACTACCACCGATGCCCATATATTTGATGTTCCGAATAGTCGTTATAAGTAGAAATGTTGACACTGTGTTTTCAAATAATCCAGATTCGTAGCAATTTAATTTCTTTTTAATTAATTTCCAGATAGTCCCTCGTAATAAGTGGACATCGTGTTGGATCCTGCAGTAGATACTGCTTAGTTGGAACATTTCGGGCTGAACTGATTGTGGTAGTAGATTATTGGCAACATGTTTAATAGGTCTGTCATCGTTAGCTCACAACCGAAGTGTTGTTTCGGCTTTCCTCTGAGCAGAACTTAAATTTCGACAATTTTCGGTGGCCATTTTGGTAGCCATCTTAGCATTTTGAATCGTGATTGGCTACTCATACCCACAAAAAACATTGATTTCAATCAATGATGTGTATTGGTGCCGAATTGGCGTTTTGTCGAATGGGTTTTCGTGAATAACTACATATTTGCCATTTTCATTATTATTGGCGACCATGTTGGACGCCATCTTGAATTCTGTATTTTCCCCAAAGCGGATTTTAGCGGATTTTGGATATGTTATACACGAGATTCTCCCGCGTCGAATGACAACAAAACCGTTTCTTTACCAATTTCTTCTGGGTCTAACCCTCTGACGACCATTCTAAATATCTGCCATTTTCCATATTTTGACCGCCATTTTGGCAGCCATTTTAAGACAAAGCGCCAATTTGGGTTTCATTGAATTGGAGTAATTATAGATAATGGTATGCCCAACTTACATTGTACAGTTCTGTCCATTTCTTGTTGATATACGACTGGAATCCCAATGGCGATTTTTGTGGAATTTTATACCGCGTTCTGTAAAATCAAATTTTTGAGGGTGTATATGAGACTGGGACCCCATTTATGGTATCTTTCATTGCTCCGATGATAAATTAACATGAATATGACTAATCAATGTCGCCAGTCTGAACCATTATCAAACAACAGGAATTGATCTTTAAGATATTAGGCAAAAATTTCAAATTTTCGAGTTTAGGCCACCATATTGGCAGCCATCTGGGGCGAGGGGTTCCATTTTTTCTATAGATATGTGGCATAATACTTCACCTTCGCAAAAATGTATACATTTGTATTAATAAGGCAACATTTGTTCTCATTATGTCGAATTAATCTCAGTCAGAATCTCTTTTGACTAAAGGCGGCCATGTTGGACGCCATCTTGGATCCTGGATTTTGCCCAAAGCGGATTTTAGCGGATTTTGGATATGTTGTAGCAGAGATTCTCCCGCGTTGAATGACACCGAGATCGCTTGTATACCAATTTCTTCTGGGTTGACCCCTTTTTTTGCGTACCACGACCACACTAACAGTTCTACACGCATACTAGAAAACGGTATTCGTTCGTGTGAGCAAAAATCGTATCAGTTATAAGTCACGATCAACGCCGAGGCATCGCGACAGACATATCTGATTTGATTAATTGTTACTCGGGCTTGGCGAATGTGCTTAATCTTTTTTTTTGTCATTTCATCTCATGTATTTCACACCGGTTAAGCGAGGACATGTGTGCTGGTGCGTGTGGTGACAAAGTACTTAAAGTAAAGTGTTTACTACACAGTATATCTGATTAATATTTGTTCTTCCGGGAGTTTGGTAATACCTTAGTACCACAAAAGCATATCATAACCATTATCAACTGGTGTAAGATAAACTGATTTGGTCTGCTCATAGTTTATTTGTTTTTGTCTGGCCTAAACTGACACGACTCATATATACTGAATTGTCAATTACCAGAGTACTGATGAGCGCGCGTTCATTATCAGTAATCTTGTTGTGGTCACAGCAATCTGTGACTTCACACATATCTGTATACAGATCTACAGCAACGTAAACACACCCTAAACATTGACAAGCAACCAAAGGTAGATAGCCTGGTTTGCAATTTAGTTTGGTGCTTCACCAAATATAAATGTGGTATAGCGTCTCGGCTTCCTCTGGATAAATACGTCCAAGTAACCAATTTGGTATGATAGGACGGGTGGTGGGCGATGTTACTGCGCGGCGCCAGCAGCTGCTGCAGATGTTTCTGATAGCGCAGCTGCGAATTCTTCTGGTGTGTTTAGTGCTACGACGTCTTGGTGTAATTTGTTCCAGTACACCGATGTATCCACAAAGAATGAATGTCTGTACTGGTCACAGGACGTTGATGGTATTTCAAAGCACGTATTATTGTTCGTCTCACTTCTCTAAAGGATATTTGTTGTTCGATGGTCCTTTGGTTTAATTATCCGCCTTGCCTTAGCCTTAGTTAGGAAGTTGTGTGTTGGTATAGCCGGTACCAGACCCTCTGCCACCTTATAAAAGTAGGTCAAGTGCTGTGTTTTTCGACGAGCATGAAGTGTTGGTAATTGTTGTTCTTTTAACATTATCGTCATGCTACCCTCTTCTCTTGACCCGTAGTCTCCAGTGATGAATCTTGCTGCCTTTCGTTTAATCTTTTCAAGGAGATCTATATTTTTCTGCTGGTAGGGGTCCCATAGTATAGCTCCATAGTCCATTATTGATCTTACTAATGATATATAGGCAGTGTTCTCTTGGATTTGTCTGGCATAAACTTCAGATTTCTTCTGAGAAAGCCGAGTGTGGCGCTAGCTTTCTTGGCCGTGTTGTTCACTTGTGATGTCCATTTCAGGTCCTTCGAAATCTGGATACCAAGATATGGGTTGGTGTCGACCTGGCTGAGTATTTCGCCATCCAGCGTGTAGTATTTGCTGTGTTTTCCTTTTAGGCTCATCACGTAGCATTTTTTGGCGTTGAATGTCATGCCCCAGTTTTTTGCCCATATCTCAAGGCTCTTTAGGTCATGTTGGAGTATGACCTGGTCTTTGATGGTGTTGACTTGTCTCTATACCAGACAGTCGTCTGCGAAGAGTCTTACTGTTGATGACACTGTATCCGGTAAGTCATTAATATGGCAAAGGAACAGGAGAGGCCCCAATACACTCCCCTGCGGCACTCCGGAGTCCACGTCTAACTCGGTTGAACTGTTGCCTTCAAGCTCTACATTCATTTTTCTTTTGGTGAGGACGGATGTTAGCCATGTATGCAGTTGCCCTCTTATACCGTATTCTTCCAGTTTGTATAGCAGCTTGTTATGTGGAACTGTATCAAATGCCTTTGAATAGTCCAGTATTATCAGATCCGTTTGTTTACTGGCATTGCAGTTTCTTAGTAGGTCGTTGGTTGTTGTCAGTAGCTATGTTTCACATGAATGTCGTGATCGAAATCCATAGTTGAGGTGGGTTAGGACTTTATTTTCTTCTAGATGTTTCGTGATGTTCCTAAATAGCTACGAGGGGACATCGAAATTGCATAAAACTGAAGTCGGGTCAGTGTCGGCTGCTTTAATGCATGTATTATCAGCATACAGTCGTGCAAGAGATTCTACATATTAGTGGATATCGCTCACACAATACAAGAAACGCGAAAGAACCTATAAGTAGGCTCGACCCCTGCGTAACACCAGAAGAGAGAACGCGGACTAGATTATTATTCTAGAAACCCACACCTGCTTCATTAAGAAGAACCGTTTCTAATTGCTTATATCACCCCAACAAAACAACCGCCGTAAAATGAACAACTATACCGCACATTAAATCTGCATCAAGAACATGACATAGTGTGCTTATCTTCTGTGTCAGCCAGTCAGCGACGAATTTCTAAATCGCTGATCGTTCATATATATGTTTTCTATCTCCGAACTAAACCACCTATATGCAAATGTATATCGCTTGGCGCGAAGTCTTTGTGAATAACATCATTTAAGATTTAATATTTCCAGCAAACCCATATTTTGTTACTTTTAAAATATTTTTTATTGTGACGTGGCGACAGTGGTGTCTCATCAGTAACTGTTAAAATGTTCAACAGTTGGAAATGAGACCCCGTTATATAAATGATGGATACATTATATTAACTATGGTAGTGTTCAATATATATTGCAGGTATCAGAGTTTATAGTCAAGTGGTTGTGCTAGTGTCTTGCTTCATAGGCGTTGGTGGGGTAGTAACGTTGAAAGGCGCGGGAGCATCATTTCCGGCCGTGGTGTATGGTTCTTGGATGACGCAATATATGGCCAATCGCAGCAATCCGGAGATAACCATGCAATACGAATCGATCGGCAGTGGGAACGGCAAGACGCGTATAAAAGGTGAAGGTCAGCCCGATGGAAAACAAGATATAGACTACGCGGGATCTGACTCTCTGCTATCGGAAGCGGACTATAATGCGAACCCAGATTTACAGATGTTTCCGACCATGGTAGGGTAGGTACCGTATAGTATCTATATCTATATTTGCGAATGTCAATCTCTGTCTGTCCACTAATAAATAAAGTGGGGACAATCTTAAGGGCACCAACAGGGAAACTTTTCACCAGGAAGATAATGGTGCAGGTTAAATTTCTAGAGTGACGCTGTCACCGTCATAAACACCGGAAGGGGAAAGAAAATAGATGACGTTTTTTTTCCATTTCCGATTTCCACCAAACTTATATATAATCATCTCCATGATACGCGGATTCTAATGATGTGGTTTAAAGACCCCCCAAATTGGTACCGTTCGAGTCATGGGTGTGGGAGAGGGGCACAAAAACTAAACTAATAACTACCTATAAGTCGAAAATGGACATAAATCCATTAAAATGATCAGACTGGACCCATGCACATTCGAACATGACCTGCATATCCATGTGCTTATTCTAGTTATCATATTTGAACACAATTGGATAACGATAACTTGAGTTATCACCCGTACACCAAAATAATATGCAAATTATTAGTCGAAAATGGGAGTAACTATAGCTACATGTATATATAGCTCCGTCAGAATGGTCGAAATTATGTCAGACATTACCTCCGAATTATGTGCAAGATGTTTGCAAGGAAGATAAGATACACAAAATGCCAATCTATATAGGTGTTATATGCACTCTGACAAAGGTTACCGACAGTTTACTTTGTCATAGAATATTTTCAACTGCTTGGTTTCAATTTTTCGCACATAATTGAAATAAACGCCTTTCTGTGGCATATAAAGTGCGGCACCGGACCGATATGCAATAACGGAGAGTATACTGAGCACTAAGCTCCAAACCACCACCCATCTTAACATGATATGGTGTTATGTAAGGGATGACTATAACAATGACTTCCGGCCATCAAATGACAGTAGTCATTTTCCCATACCATAACTGATTTGGTATAATATGACCTGTTATTACACGCTTGTTCCCAGAAGTACAGTGTTATTGCTGTTCCATATTTACAAACACGTATGGAACGTACTACGCATCTCGTTGACGTAAAATGACGTACATGACCTTCGTCTCAACCATGAAACCGGAACTATAAAATAAAAGCATCATCACACATGACAAAACACGCCTTCTATGTGCCTAAATAAACCTTCTAAGCCTGATTTTTTAATGCACGGATTCTAGGACGCGAATCGTGTAATAAACACAGAACGACACGATGTGTAAATGGGGTTGTCGATCGATACGGCACTCGTGCTGTCGCGGGAGGATAGAACTAGAGGCGCAAGCTCCTCTCGTTCTATCCTTCCGCGACAGCACTGGTGCCGTATTGACAAACCCATTTACACATCGTGTCGTTCTGTGTATGTATTGTTTTCTCTGTGTAATATTTTACGTCATTTATCATATGTTTCTTAATCCACGCCTCAATAAATAGATAAATAATCCGGATGCAATGAAAGAAAAATATTGAGCATTTAATTCACTGGATTTAGATAACAGTATCTCTAAAAATGCCAGATTGTTCGAAGTTATGCTCTTAAAAATAGGTTTTTGACGCATTAAAAGTTGTAGTGCGACCCGAGGCCGAGTCCGGTAAAAGGTGTAGTTGTTTTGTCAATAATGTTGTTACGACCTATTGGTGTTTACTGCTTCGCTGATCTGGCCGATGGGGATATCTGGCAGGACAACACGTTTCAGGTTTCACGCGATGCGAGTTATTTTAGGCCGTGTCGAATTGAGCTTCCGCGATGGGATGTCTGGCAGGACAACACATTTCGGATTTTTCTGGGATGTGTAATCGCGGATGTCTCATTGCTGCATGCATGTAACTTTTCATATATGGCCAATTTTGGTACGCCGAAAACAATCACAACCTTTGTACCCTGTTGTTACGTCGGGTACATTGGTACAAATTGGAAGACATATTTCCTGAATTACTTTCAGGCCCATGGGTATATTGGGTACACATGGTTACTTCTGGTTACTTTACCTATTAGTTAATGTTACATTTGTTACTTTTATTATTTTTCTTAGAAATCCCAAAGTACCTTGTTACATTGGTTACAAATTAGAAAAAAATACTCCCTGAACTAATGCATAGCCCATGGGTACATAGGGTACAAATGGTTACTTCTGGTTACCTTACCTATCAGTTAATGTTACATTTGTTACTTTTATTTTTTGTTCTTAGAAATCCCAAAGTACCTTATAAGGTAACAAAATTAACATTAACTAATAGGTAAAGTAACCAGAAGTAACCATCTGTACCCTATGTACCGAAGGGCAATAAATTAGTTCTGGGAATATGTTTTCTAATTTGTAACCAATGTAACCAGGTACTTTGGGATTTCTAAGAAGAAAAAAAAAATGTAACAAATGTAACATTAACTGATAGGTAAAGTAACCATAAGTTACTAACCATTTGTACCCTGTGTACCCATGGGCTGTAAATTAGTTCAGGGAATATGTTTTCTAATTTGTACCCAATGTAACAAGGTACAAGGAAGTGTTTCTTTCGGATGTGTTTCTGATACCTACTCAGGAATACTTCCAAACTTTTATTGCGTCAAATGAGTTCAGTCCTTTTGTTCATGATGTGATTATCCTTTCGATTCCTATCCTGGCACTTATATATTTTTATGTAATACATTATATGATCCCATGGGGATAACACTAGTTGATTATCGTGCTAGGATAGGAACATTTAATTGTTCGCTAGGAAAAACAAAGCAGTTCACTCAAAATTTGAATCAAAAGCGACGATTTCTATTCCAACGTTTACCTAATGTCAGTTTTCTTCTCATTATTGGCTTATTGATTATTCTTTCGGGTGATGTTCATGAACACCCTGGACCAAACGTGAATCAGCCTGTTATATCGGTATTCCACAATAATATAAGAAGCATTCGATATAAACTATCTCTAATTAATGACATTTTAAGCGAAAATTTTGAAGTTATTTGTTTTTCTGAAACTCACTTATGTGAATCTTATCCTTCTAGCGAGCTACGAATCCCTGCATACTCAGAGCCTATTCGGAAAGATAGGGACCAATACGGAGGGGGGATATGTATGTACATTTCTTCCAGTCTGTCCTTCAGACATCGCGTGGACTTGGAAACCGACGATAGTATATGGATCGAAATTTTGTCTAAAAAAACATGCTATTTAATTGGACTGTCATATAGATCTGAACAATTCGCCAGTCTAACCTACTGGGATGAACTTGAAAGCTCAATTGAAAAAGCTCTGGAAACCTGCAATCCAATGGTACTAGTAGGTGATTTTAATTCTAATATGCTACAAACAAACTCCAAGTTATCAGATATTAAGTCACGGAAACATCTCCGTAATTTGATTAACCCAACCCAACCCGAGTAACCGCTACCACTCAGACTCTATTAGACCCAATACTAGTAAGCGATACTGTTGTTTGTCACGATGCTGATACCATTGACTTGTCTATTTCTGACCACTTTGGGGCTTATGCAGTTTTATCATTCGATTTTGAATTAAATACTTTATTCAAGCGAACCGTTTGGAATTACAAAAAGGGCACTCGTAGTTTGATCCAGGCCGTCGAGTGGCACGACTTATTGCACCCACTCTCAATTGATGATGCTGTTAACACTTTCACAGAAATGTTCTTGGATATAATTAAAAAAACTACTCCAACCAGTGAGGTGTCAATCAGACCTAATGATAAAATATGGTTTAACTCTGATATAAGAAGAGAGTTACGTCGTAGAGATCGAGCCAGGAGAACGTTTATTAAAAGTCAGAAATGTTCAGATCTTGATAACTTTAAGAGAATTAGAGACAAAGTTAACAACATGATAAAATATGCAAAGAATTTATTTGAATCAAACCTACAAAACAATATCGAAAGATCCAACTCTCCGAATTTTTTTTGGAAAGTAGCCAGCAACTTGATGGGAAAAAACAGATGTTCTACTATTCCTCCCCTATATGATAAAGATAACAACTCCAACACGAATCAAGCACCCGTTATAGTTAATGATACAGATAAAGCCATCCTAATTAATGATACCTTCATAAACAATGGGAAAATCGACAACGAACCTCACTGTTTCCCTGATTTTGATACACAATGTGACAGTACCATATCATCGGTGACTATTGATAAAAACAATATTCTCAGAGAAATCAGGTCTCTCAAGATTAATAAAGCCCATGGTCTTGATGGAATAAGCGTCAGAATGCTGAAGGAGACTGCTGATGCCATTGTGGAACCTCTTTATATAATTTACAAAAAATCGATGGATACTTGTACATTCCCCATGACATGGAAACAAGCAAATGTCATTCCAATTTTCAAAAAAGGTGATCCTGCTGATGCAGGTAATTACCGCCCAATATCCCTTTTATGCTGTGTTGGGAAAATACTTGAAAAATTAGTCTTGAAAACTTTAACTCAACATTTTGAAACCAATCAGCTGATATATAAACACCAATCAGGCTTCCTCCCTGGACATAACACTACATTCTCGTTACTAGAGTTACACCATGACATATGCCGATCTCTCGAAGGACATTTGCACACTTGTGCTGTATTTTGTGATGTTTCTAAAGCATTCGAGAGAGTGTGGCACACAGGACTACTTCTCAAACTTAGGAAGTATGGGGTTACCGGTGATCTTTTAATTTGGCTCAAGAGTTATTTAATGGACAGAGAGCAAAGGGTAATTTTGAATAACACTGCACCCCCTTTCAGAACACTTTCAGCTGGAGTCCCCCAAGGCTCAGTAATCGGACCTTTCTTGTTCCTTATATATGTTAATGATATTCACCAAGATTTAGAATCCCTGACTAGACTTTATGCTGATGATACATGCATCACCACAGCGGAAACTGATCCGACCCATCTTGTTACTAAAGTCAACAATGACTTGGACAAACTTACCGATTGGTCCAAAAAATGGTTTGTCAATTTCAACCGCACCAAAACTACCCTGATAAGATTTCAAATATCTCCCCAGAAGGAACCCCAACATTCTCCCCAATCCTTTTTGGTGGCACCCAACTCGAGGAAACGGTCTCACAAAAACACTTAGGTTTAAACTTTCAATCCAACTTAGGGTGGGACATTCAAATAAATGATATAGTAACTCGTGTTTCTGGTCGATTAGCCATGCTTAGAAAAATTAAATATAAACTTAGTCGCAAATCCTTAAATCTAATGTACACATCTTACATTCTTCCTCTTATGGATTATGGAGATATTATCTGGGACTGTGCTCCCGACTCCCTTCTAAATACGCTAGACAAATTACACATAGATGCGGCTCGAATTGTATCGGGCTTAACTCGCTCGTGTGCTATACATAAATTATTTACAGAATTGGGTTGGCAATAGCGAGTTTGCGATTTCAAACGGGTACGGGTCCGGTACGGGTACTGGTAGCTACCCGTACCGGTACACGTTTTGAAATCGCAAACTGTTTTACGGGTAGAATTAAGCATATCGAAGGGTAGTGTATGGTGAGCCAATTGCAGCACAATAGATATGATATAGAGAAATTGTTATCCGCATTCGCTTTATTGGCCGACGTTATACTTGCTGTTATGGTTATATGATGGACATCTGCGTGGATAATGGATTGCATTAACCAGGGACGAGGCGAAAGTGGAAGGGGTTGGCGTCTTTCTTTGACTCATTTTGGTAACATTTTCAATAATTAGCTTTCATAAGTAATTTCCCAGACCGTTCGAGTGTCGTCTAGAATAGATGGAATTTTCTGACTGAGAAACTATGTTATGATAGCACAAATATACAATAACGCTAATTTAATAATCCAACCATTATTCGGTGTAAAATGTGTTGGTTTAGACCCAGGGTCCAAGAATGTCCTACATGCATGCACTTTTAGTCAGATATAAGACCGAAATTGCCCCTTATATTAGTTGGGAAATATTTAGTCATATAACTGGTAATGGGTTGGAATCTTTCGAAGGGTCGGGCAAGGGAATATTCATCCCAAGAACTTGGATATTTGTCTGGGTCTAAACCCGGATGTAGGTAGAACAAGAGCTACGCTGGGCGTGCAAAATACGCCCTCTCTTGGGTCGGCGGAAACTGGTAAAAAAAAGGGGCATAACTCTGATAAAAATTGGCGGACGGAACTCAAATTTGAACTTGACCTGTGTTTTGGTGGGAGAAAGTAATATACCAAATTATCATTGAATCCGATAAGCTCTAGTAAAGTTATCATCCGGACAACAAATTTCAGGGATTTTCTAAGTCAAATTACGTCAAATAAGGGGCATAACTCCGGTGAAATTATCGGATTAAAACGAAATTCGGACTTTAGCTGTATTTCGATATATGTAATCCACAAAAAAACGGGTTTTGCGTATAAACATTCCAAAATCGAGTATATATGCTGCAACATTCTCAATCTTTTGTATATATCTTCTAATTGTATCTCAATATCTATTTGATAAGAGAATAAACGTATTATTAGTTATCATCCGGAAACCAAAAAACATAAGAAAAACAGAATTTTCTGAGTCGAAAAAGGGGCATAACTCTGCCAAAAATTGTCGGACAGAACTCAAGTTCGAACTTGACCTGTGTTTTGGTGGGAGAAAGTAATATACCAAATTTGGATTCATTCCGATAAACTATAATAAAGTTATCATCAGGACAACAAATTTCAAGGATTTTCTAAGTAAAAAAACGTCAAATAAGGGGCATAACTCCGGTGAAAATTAGCGGGCGGAACCCAAATTCGAACTTCAACTTATTTTTCGGCTAATAAACCCACATACCAAATTTTATTGAATTTGGTTCACTCTAACTAAAGTTATCATCCGGAAACCAGGTTAACGGACGGACGCCCGGACGCCGATACGCACCACAGGGTACTTGTGAGGTGCGATCTTTTGTTTGCGTCCAATTTTAAAGAGCACCAAAACATACGTTGAAATTATTCTGTCATTCAGTTTGATTTTCCAAAAATGTATTAGTGGGGATTTTTTTTATAGTTTTAGACCAACATTTGCAAATATTCCTAATTTTGGTAGAAAAACATTCGGGCTATATGGTCAACAGCAGGTTGGAAATATCCAACAAATGTAAAGCTTGAGGAAAGTCAATAAATTATCAAATTTTCATGTTCAGATTTCACAACGTTCTCACACCAGACCGAGCCATGGTCGACCCGGTATGCCCTGGTCTAACCATGCACATTCAGTGGCTCGTCAATACTGATCATTAATTTGTGAAAAACAAACCAGGGCGTGAATTTGCCTGGTGTTAGACCACTAGATGTTATGATTTTGCAATTTCCAGGTTCATATCTACAAAACTGTTCTCGTATTGCATGGTCGGCAAGGTGGACCCCCCCCCCCCCCCACATCACAGGACTTCTGCAACAAGACTACTGATCCATTTAGAACAGTCCACAATAATATTCAGGACAGTGAAGGATCAGTTGGGGGGAATCAGAGCCCAACGGCGTGCACAATTTGAATTACGCACAAACCTCTGTTTGGTGTGGTTTAAGGGGGTGTATAGTTGGGAATTTGAAGGTGGACACACCTTCTCAACGCGGAGACCCCCTATAATTACGTCCCTGTGTCGAGACTGCGTATAGCACCACCAACTCACTCTCTTAATCATAACATGTCATTACTTGAGTGAAGACAGTTGTCAGTAAACAAATCGGCGTTCCATAGTTATCTTAGTGTTATAAGCCGCCTCGATACTTTGAACATAAAACATGGCTTAAATGACAAATGTATCAATGAGATTTGGCAATGAAATCGTGCAATAAATAGATTAATTCATAGCTGACTGTTATTTCGTAGAACTAATGTACTTTTGAGTGAGAAAACTTTAGCGAAAGACTACCAGTCAATGGGATACATCTACCCGTTCCAAATCCCTATCGCTTTATGTGCTGCATTCAAAGTACGCAAATGACCGTGACGATTTTCACCGATCTACCTGGATCTACCGGTACCCGTACCCGTCCGACGGGTATCGCAAACTCGCTATTCACTGCAAGAACGAAGAAAATTTCATAAATTCAAAATGTTCAACAGAATCCAAGCTGGAGACGCTCCGAAATATTTGACTGATATATTACCTGCGCGTTACGGAGACAACACAAAATATCCTTCCAGATATCCCCACCGATTTAACTCTTTATCTAGAAAGGCTGAATATTATAATAAATCGTTCTTTCCTTCAATGATTATCCAGTGGAACAAATTCCTAGATGACCTCACCAAGAGTGACGATAAAGGCAATAAGAAGACAATAAATAAAGATAATATAGAGAAAACAATAGCTGCTATGTTTGTTGTATTGAAACCGCCTCCCTTCTACCTAGTTGGAAGCCGAGAAAGGAACATACTACACGCTAAATTGCGAAATAACTGTAGTAATCTTAATTTTGATAAGCATATCAATCATATTGCCGATTCGCCGAAATGCTGTTGCGGTGCACCAGAGGAAACATCATATCACTTTTTCTTCGAATGTCCTTACTTTATTCATGAAAGATTAAAACTGTTTGATAGTATATCTAAACTGGGCGTACTGCACTTGACCATTGGTGATATACTTTTCGGCTCCACCCATGAGACTGAGCAAATAAATTGCAAGTTATTCATTTTTGCTCAAAAGTATATTATAGAAACACAACGATTTAATGATTAATAGTGTATTAAACCTAGCGAATGGAAATAGTATTATATAAATTAGGAAACAAAATATCACATCATCGGTCGAAGGCCCACAATCATACCCTCATTCTGACGCAAACAGTACACTTTGACATCTTAACGTGTATCCCCACTTTACTATCATATTTTAATCACACAATTGTTGCTTGTATACCTTTGTATTATATGTATTGCAGGCAGGAAGCCTAACTCTTTTGTTAATTGTTAATTGTTTGTTGGAAAGGGGTGTCAATACGTTAGCAATAACTTGTGCCCCAATCCAATTAGCTATTCGTTGCTAATAAAATATGTTTAAACTAACAAGGTACTTTGGGATTTCTAAGAAAACAAATTAAAGTAACAAATGTAACATTAACTGATAGGTAAAATAACCAGAAGTAACCATTTGTACCCAATATCTCAGTTTGAATGTAGACTAAATGTTTTGCGGAATATCGGGTGTGTGTTTAATCCGATTAGTAGATTTTTTATCCGCATATAGAGGCTTCAGGTGTGGTGAATGAGAAACCTGCTGTAATAAGCCATAAGTTTTGTAATAATTCGAAGGACTAGTTGTTTTAACGGAATTATGAGGCGGTGCATTCATGAAACCAATATATTTTATATTATAATTTATATTTATGCCTAATAATATGATCTTGAGGGCGTTACCATTTCTGATTATGGTTTTCTTGTTAGTTATATATATGTTTCATGTTGCATGCCTATATACAACGCGGCGTTGATCGAAAAGAGACCTTACCTTCCGGCGAGATAACAAACTAATTAACAGCGCGCTGTATAGTGGTCGACTAGAAGGGGACAATAAACGGCACTGAATTACTGTAACCCGGGAATGGTCTACATGTATTACCGAGTGAGATGGCATTCGAACGCCAAATGCACGTTCGCGAAGTAATTATCTGACATAAAACGCAACGATCGCCTCTGCTTTATCTATCCGATTGTACAGAGCTTTCTTGGGAAATAACTAAAATGCATTATTTGGACAATAACTCGGTACATTGTTATAAATTATGTTTCTTTATTATGTATGTATACACTTGACCATATTTGGTGTAAAAGTATAATAAATTGATTGATTGATTGATTGGTATTGCTGTATATATAAGCTGGCATTCAGAGAAATACTGTGAGATTGAGAACAAAGGTACACTGCGCTGAGAACAAAGGTACACTGTGATATGCATGTGTTTTAAGCTAATGACAGCAAGAAAAATCAATTCGCTATAGACACCTATATCATGGGCACAGCACAATCGTCATATACATTATCGCTGATACCAGCGAAAGAGGTGCGACAAGAACATCAAGTTCCAATCAACCGAATGCAAGCGACATGCCTTTTGACATGTCATTTAATTTACGGACACAAATTTGACACATAGCATGCAATTTATATTGATCAACACAATCAATTCAGTGCTGGAAATTCCTTTATATCCTACCTCCACAACAAATAGAGCTGCACTGAATACCGTAAAAGTGACAAGAAGGTAAAAAGACATGTGTGCGAAATGGCAATTCATTAATATTAATGCCCAGCTCGTTTGTTCTACCTCGACTTTCTATTTCTCCGAATGGTCATTTTATACTATGATTTATACCACAAGATGACATTCGTAATCTAGAATGGTCATGTCACCCAATCGACCCAATGTATGCACAACAAACTCCCACGAGAAATAGTTCACTTCTAACATCAGCACAAAATAACAATCATCTGCATAGTGCCTATAAACCCAACGTAATACAATTCCTTGTCAAAAAAGGCAGTATGTTAATAATGCATAACAGTTGTATCTATCACATTCAAACATAAAAAATCATCGTAAAAATAGAGTTACTGTTCTTCTGTGCCGAACGATATTACTTTGATAATATGCGAGTCAAAATTATCCTAAATTGCATTCGTGCCTAAAATACAGATATTACTTATATATACTACGTTATAATATTTACAGCGAAAAAAAATTGTTATTATATTTTTGCGTATATCGAAGTTTAATTTCGAACAAATATGTAGTGGACAGCTGTATATGCCTGGATAATTGTTACTGCGACAAAATCCACGTGCAATTTTCACTCACATGAGCCGTGTCAAGGGGCGTGATTTTGCTCTCTGTCAAGGACGATTTTCCCACAAAAAAACACGTTCGTAGACATCTCATTTATGGATATTTATCGGAATTTTTCATCTGTGTCAATGCAATTTCTCCTTGTATATTATACAAATGTGTTTTAAGTCTGTTAATGAGGGCCCTTTCCCCCTCCCCCCTTGAGTCCGGAATCCAGTTTTTAAATGACGCTGGAATCCGGAATCCAGCTTCAAATTGACCCTGGAATCCGGAATCCAGTTTAAGAACCAAATACCGATTTCACGTTCAGTTTACATGATATTATAGATCTTATATTCAATACAATGGAACCATGATCACCATGGAAACAAGCCTTTGGCTTTGTGGTGTTATCCTTGGTTTTAAAGATCTTTAAATACACTGTGCTTTTTTATTATTTATAATTTATTTATATTTTAATACTCATTACCCACCCACCCCGCCACCCATAGTATCTTATGCGCCGCAGGCGCTCGTATAGAGGTTATTTTTTAGTACCGGCCCACCACCCCATCCCGCCACCCATAGTATCTTATGCGGCGCAGGCGCTCATATAGAGGTTAGTACCCACCCACCACCCCATCCCGCCACCCATAGTATCTGCATATTATTCCAAGAGTATACCTGCTGAACAAGCTACTACGTTTAAATATTTATTCAGTAAAAACATTATTATTTGGAGATCCAAGCTTATCAAATTCCAATAATGAAGATATTTTCAAGGCTGTCCAAATTTTTATAATAGACACATCCCAGGATGAGAACATACAAATTCCAACTTAAATGAAAAAAGAACTCAAACAAAAATAATAATTCTGAGTATATGACAACAGTCATAAACCCCCCTATTGGAACATACTTACTGTCCTGCCACCTTACCATTTTAAAGGACGGATGAGCACAGAACAACTTAAAGCAACATTTACTTTGAACTATATGAATTCGAAATTGGGAGAGACTAGCAACAATTCATTTACCATTATCGTTAATACCATATATAATTGTTCAATGCCATGTATCATTTTTTTATTTCACTTGAGTGTATGGTGATCGGGAGAGAAGTAGCATATAAGTGGCCCGCACTTGTTCTTCAATCCCGTTGCCGACTGTGTGTATTTATATGCATATATGGCGAATAAATATGTTTAAACCATAGTATCTTATGCGCCGCAGGCGCTCGTATAGAGGTTAGTACCCAGTACCCACCCACCACCCCATCCCGCCACCCATGGTATCTTATGCACCGCAAGCGCTCGTATAGAGGTTAGTACCCACCTACCACCCCATCCCGCCACTGACCTCTATAAGAGCGCCTGCGGCGCATAAGATACTATGGGTGGCGGGGTGGGGTGGTGGGTGGGTACTAACCTCTATACGAGCGCCTGCGGCGCATAAGATACCATGGGTGGCGGGATGGGGTGGTGGGTGGGTACATTTTTCGCATATTTATAAAAAATAGTTGGCCTGTTTCATTACTAGGTAGCACTGAACAACAAGGACTAGGTTATTACCAGCAAATTGTCTGATCGGTAGTGTTTTGATCATTTATTATTTCGAGATGAACATTCTTAAAAAGTGTGGCGTATCCATCACCTTTTCTACAGGAAGTCAACAAATTTTATCATTAAGGTATCGGTAAGTGGTGATGGATACGCCGCATCTATTTATAGGGTCGTATCATTCCCTGCTCGCTTCGCTCGCGAGCACCTAATTAGGAACCGTAACTCTTGCCGGTTCCGGTAAATTTACACTTCGGACAACCGCCGCAAATAATGACCGGAAAGATAAAGAGCACCGTATACAAACGAATATATACGGACTAAGTCCTATAAGAGTGTGCATCAGATTGGATCCCATATAAGATTCATGATATTATGATCTATTATGACCAAATGAGGAACCAAATCGCAATATTTCACCCGAAATGGAATCCGTTTATATAAATACATGAATCCGGAATCCAGCTTAATTTGTGTCTTGAATCCGGCGTACGGGTCCAAAATGGGTCGAATCCGGCGTACGAAAAGGGGGGGGGGGGGCACTCGTTAATGGACTCGCTACTGGACCATCGTAAATTAAATGGTCACGGGCTACGCCATATACTATTTAGTTTACGAATATCCAGTAGCTCGACCATTAACCCTGACAGAATTACCGACTATAATAAATAAATAAATTATGTGAATACATTACCGGCTTGTGGCGCTACCCTAAATTAACCACCGATGTCGTGTGTATACCACGCCACAATCCGATTCAACCCCAGCAGCCCGCACACAACAAAGCCGAACACAAATATTACCATCAGTCACTGGAAGGGATGTGTGCGGAACATTATCTCTTCTTGCTTCGTTTGGGATATTTAACTAGAATTCCAGTGATAAGATGGATTTGATATTTTTCCATAAGTTCTCCGCCAACGGACAGGTAGCTAAGAGGTGACTTGTTGTCTAACTGTCCTGTTTACATAAGGTACAGAGCTTGGATTTTGGGATTTTACATTTTTCTAAATAACGTGCAATTGTTGGTTTGAAAGGTTCGTATATAGTATATTGCACCTACCCACTTGGGCACATGGTTTATTTAGAATCAGCAGTGATAGGAATGCATGTTACGTGAATTTATTCAGTTCCTCGATTTGGAGTATTTGTTTCATGAGACTATTCTTTTCCATGGACAAAATTATCATTACATCAAAGATATACATGCCAATATTGGCGTATCAAGACTCTCAGTTCCAATATCAGTTGGAAATTTCGGACCAAATGAGGTTGAAATTGTTCTATAGTTTGATTTTCTAATCAGTATTTGGTGAGAGATTTTTTCTTTATCGACTAATAAGTTGAATAGTTTCCTACTTTTCGGTTAAAGTTCTGCGGGACTTAACTGGCAATCATTTTGAATATGTCCTATCTTAGTGAGGGTGATAAATTAGAAAGGGGTGTGTTCTCTGACCTCCGCACACACATTTGACGTTTGACAAACATTTAAGACATCTGCGAGATGATCATGCTGTTTTGACGGTGTGGCTCACAAACATTTTCAGATTTACATAATTTCAGATTGGCATAGCAACGCTTCCGGTCGTCCATATTTATAACTTAACTAATGGTTATTGTTTAAATTATAAACCATGTGACACCTTTGCACAATGAATGATGTTACTTTGGCTATATAAAAATATAAATATTTAATTTAAATTTAATTTCAATGACGTTTCCAAGATAGAACCGAATCAAATTCAAGATGGCGGCGTCCATGTTGAAAAGCGAACTAAGTATAAGGTCGACTAGCGCAGGCGTTGTTACGCATTATATGCGCGGCTGGGCTGCGCCCATCTGGTCGTCCTTAAGCAATCGCATGACGCCACGCGCACGTCAGTAAGATATGTAGACAACCAACATTCCTATTATTCCGATCGATACATGGCCAAAGATATGGAAACAACGATATGTCACAATTATTATGATTTCTGGATGGACATGTATCAATTTTAGCTCAACGATTTATAAAATATCAAAGATGGCCACCAAGATAGCGGCTTAAAATAGCGAAAATCCTAGTTTTGCCCAAATTACCACAAACGAACACATTTAACAAACTAATTCTTCATTCCAAAAGTAAATAGAGCCATTCTGGCCACTGAGAGAGAATTTATGAGACCACAGGCATATGCTTCAATAGAAGCAAGTACGTTTATAACTATAGTTCTGTTGAGTCTGATGTAACGACGGCTGCATTACAATGGAAAGCTGAGGTATCACTGTGAGCCGATTCGTTTTTTTTTTTTATAAAATCGAGCATCCACCAATACCCACAATGTTGTCCATAAATACACTAGTGTTACATAAACGACAAACTAAAAACATCACGGCATATCCCATAGAAAGATTTTTTTTGCCCGAAAGCCGTGTTCGCTATCTGTAAATAGTTCGTTAGCTTCTAAGTACTCCATGATATTATCCCTTATTATTTTTTCCATTAGTTTACATATACTGCTCGTGAGGCTGACGGGTATGTAGTTTTCGGCTTTCTTCTTGTTTCCTTTTTTGAATATTGGGCATACAGTATCATTTCTCCAATATGTTGGAACTTCTCCCGTCGCTATAGTAATCTTTTAAAGAGGTATGTCATAGCAGGACAGATACTGCTTGCAGCTTCTTTCAAGACTCTATGATGCAGTTATTCTTCTCCTGGAGATATGGACGTACCCAGTTCGAGCAGGTGTCGCATTACTCTTTCTTCGTTTACAGCTATATCTGTTAGCTCGACACTGTTTTCTACATCAATTTATATGGTAAAAGGAACCCCCGCATCTCCTTCAATTATATAGAATTTATGCCTTTTCTGCATCTTCACTGCTGATTGTTCCGTCGTCTCTCTGTATATCCCCATCCCTGATTTGACTTTTGTTTTGCTTCGAATATAGTTCCAAAATGTCTTCTGATCGCTTTTGATACTCGGCTCGTTTTTTTCTCATAGTTTTTGCGTGCTGTTCTGTATTCCCGTGTTGCTTTATTTCTTGCTTGGATCTATTCTCTGTATTTGAAGTCCTTCTTGTTATAGATATATTGTTTCCACTTTTGGTGTTTCTCTTTAACTGCCTTCAGGGCTGATATTATCATCCATTTTTGTTTCGTAGGGCTTGACTTCATGATTGTGTTGGTATATGTATATTTGATGCTGCCATTAATCTCTCTTTCATATGAAGCCATATGGATTCTACTGTCATTTCGTCATCTTCCTCCCATCCTTCATTTTGTTCCTCGTGTAGTGCGCCTTAGTCTCCTTTATGATATTGTAGTCTGGTGACATCCTCTTCCATTCCATCTGTATAGCATAGAAACTCGAATAATTGCATGTGGTGGTCACTCTTGCCCAACGAAGGTTGATGTTTCAGATCTGATGTCATAAGTTCTTCATTTGTGAAGATGAGATCTAACAGTGAATCTTGTTGGCCTTCTCTCTCTCTTCTTTGTTCTCTTACGTGTTGGTGAATCCCGACATCCCTGACTTTTTCTAGGAAGTAAAGTTCATCGTTAGTTTTTAACATGCTGCATGTGTTGGTTTCCCAGCCTATCTCTTTGTAGTTGAAATCGCCACATACCAGCATATCAGAATCCTTTCTCATGGTGGCTGTCCGCATGATATTGTTTGTTTTCTTATTTTGTCGCTGTTGTTTGGTGGACTTCTATATACGCATTCGCTTAGGAGGTTATCTTTCGTGTTGAATGTTATGCCACACCAAACTGATGCAACTCCCTCACTAGTTGTAAGATCCTCCACGACTTTGGCTTTCGATGTTTTAGTGACATAGATTGCAACCCCTCTTCCTGTTCCTAATTCGTTTATGAACATCTCATATCCTTGTATTTCGAACTCTTCTGGTTGTAAGTTTTTGACATTTGTTGTTGTTATTTCTGTGAGTAAGAGCACGTCAGGTGATTCTTTTGCAATTAGGGCCGCTAATTCGTCTCTCTTGTTCAGTAGTGAGTCCACGTTTGAATAGGAAACTTTAATTGATCTGTACTGTTTCTGGTTATATTAAAAATATTTGTATTTACATCATTTTTGGCACGGTCATTCCGGTTAAAATCTTTAAAATTGCTAATCTAAGGGGGTCTTCTTTTCGCCTTCGTTTATTTTTAGTAACCTTTCGTTCCCTAATGTTATAATCTTTCCCATAAAGGTTCTTCTCGTTTGGTTCTGCTTGAAGAGTTTTCCTTTGGTCGCGTTGTTCAGGAGTGAGGTCCCTGTCTATTACTAAATCTTCAATCCTTTTCGGTGAGAGATGGGATTTTGTGAGCGCTAGAAAGTAGTTGCTTGAGTTGAGTACTGCTTTCTAGAGTTACCTTGATTGAACGTACTTTCTTCCTCTCTCCTTTGGGTCTTGGGTCTAACCTGAATACATTTTTTAATGATCAGGTTCCCATTTCTTTCTTTTTCTGGAATCAGTTTTTCACATATATGTTGTAACATCATGCTATCATGTTGTTCTCTCCTTTGGTTCATTGCTGATAATCTCTGGTATATAAAATATGTATAAGTTGTGCTCTCGCCTCTCTCTTTCTTCTTTTTCCTTACCGCTGGCTTCAATCTCTTCAAATATTTCTTTCTTCATCTCAGCTTTGATATCTGCCGTCGCTGTATCAACGTTATCCCCAATGCTACTTTCAACCTGTTTGACTTGTTCCTCCAGCTTCTTAAATCGTTCGTTGCTGTTGTTGTTCATTGTAGTCAAAGTTCCGCTTATCTGCTTTAATGGAGGTAAGGGCTGTTCATCTAGTCTACATATTCATCTGATTCCTGCTGTTGTGTCTGTTTTCCCCACGGCGTGTATTTGTTCAGGACGTCGTAGACCTCTTCTGGAATTTTGGCGCACGGCAGACATACTCATCCTTCACAGGATTCGCATAGCATCCCCTTGCAATCTTCTGTAAATTTCTTCTCACACTATAGGCATTCCCAAGTTTCTTTGATTTCTTTTGGGATCTTCTTCCCGCTATTTATGACCGTTCAATGTGATACGTTATACAATATAAACATGGTGTCACCAGACTCATTATCCTCGTCCCCAGACTCATTGTATTCCATACAGATATATATTAATCTTAATGGCTCATTCACCTTTCACATGGAAATAATCTCTTCCATAAATAGACACCATTATCTGTCGGACTATTTCAAGCATGTGATTCATCAATCATGTGCACACTACCGGAGATATACATGTGTTGACTGGGAGACTCGTCTCTTAACCTTTAACTAATTATTACTATTTATCACTATTTTATGCATGATCAGAATTTTTACAGCCACGCAGTGAATAAATTCTGCCCCAATAACATATATGCGTCAGCGAGGCAAAGTCATCGCATACGTTCGAATTGGATGATCGTCAAACATGCAACGGCCATTTCATTGATACACCAATAACCACACATCCATTGCCAAAAAAATGACGAACGCCTTGACGATTGACACGTTATTATTTTGACGCGCTGCCAGCTCGCGGAAATACACTAAACTGTTAGTTTATCAGATCTCTTATGAGACATTTGAATTGTTTTCGGCTGGCATGTTATTTTCTTAATTATTTGATCTAAATTATATTGACACAGAGGTCTGAATAGGGCATGAAATAGCATGCATAATACTAATCAGGCCCAAATTGTCGATCTTCGTTACATGATTCAAGTACGCAAATACCTAGTACGTTTTCAATCACATTTAGTCCACCACCTCATACGACAGTGTCAGACATGCTTGCCAATATATACCATAATAGGGCGTAAAAACAACAATAATTCTGCTGACCTCTATTAATGATTATGTCAACAATTTGTGACGCCGTGTTAAGGTCTGTGTTATTGGGGTACGAAAAGGGTGACCCAGTTGGCAGTTGACCAATCACAAATAGGATTTAGTGTAACACAGAGTCACAGACGGGCTACGTAAATGTATACCGATATATGACAAATTGTTTTAGTCGAAGGAAGCTCGGAATAAAACGAACACGGCTCAATCAATTCTACTAATAAAGTTCCAAAGCATATATGACAAATGGCACTCACCCGTCGTATTTACATTGTAAATCGCTTGTTTCAGTCTATCAAGTTGTAGATGTTTAATAATTACATCACAATGGCGGAATATAATGACCTTCCAATGTGATACATGATGTCACCCGGTAAAATTATCCTTCAACGTGGTAATTCCTCCACCCATATAAACTGACATTACGTCGTGAGATGACCTAGCTACTAAAATGACGATAAACCATATTTAAAACTATCAAGCTCTGCCCAGGTGCTTATGGTAGCAATACATAATTCCCAGCAATTTTGGCCAACCTGGAAGGGGGGTACATAGCATGTTTTATTTTCGACAGAATTGTTAGGTGTAATTAAATGTCAGTACTTTAGCTTATTCGGACAATTTGTCAAGAGTTATAATATGCCCCTTGGCTTGCAGACAATGACAGTGCGAATGTCAGTATATAAGCTTCTTCCACCCAATAGAGCTATGTTATAGCTGAGAAATATTTGAAACTGAAAAAAGTTATCATAGCAATTTGATAAATATGTCTTGCACGCGCTGATGACAGAATTCAGGGGAGAGAAATAGGGCTATTTTCCTATAACCAAACACACAGAGTTGGCCCCACTGAATACGAAAATTATGTTACGTGTCAAATTTTTTCACTTTTTTTGTGAACATTCCCAGTTTCGTAAAATAATTAAACTTCAAACCAGTAATGTCACATTTAACACTCTCACTCTCTCTAACACTATCTTTTTCATTTTGTTCCATGCCTAACTAAACATTATGTTATATATCTCCATTTCTCCGAAAAACATTATTTCCAATCCTATCCTTCCCGTCTGAACTATACCACTCACTCACTTATTGGGGACGGGCATGTAGCCAAAGAGGAGAAGACTTCATATAACTCTCGGGCTTGTTGTCTGATCTTCGTTTCTGTGTATTACTGCTTCTAATTTGCATATATGTGTCATTGGTATATTCTGTTTTTTTATTTGGAAATAAAAATATGTTTACACTATAACACAGGTACACTGGCTGTTATTCCCCCATGCATATACTTATTTTTCTATATTTCAGACCCCTACAACCCGATAAATCGTGTTCTGCTACCTATTATATATTGAACCATCTCCTCCCAGCTTTCAAATTTTATGTAATACCGTGGGTTTGACCCTTTAACCCTTTCTATACAAAATGGATTCTCCCATCCAGTTATAAAGTATACATGGAAATTGTATTTTATTCATCTGGAGTGGTTTTTATATGAGAATAACTCAAGTACAGAACGAGTCCTATTTATTTCAGGGAAATGTTGTTTTATTACACGATTGTTCATAGAAAGTTCAGTGTTATTGCTGTTCCATATCTACAAATCCGCATGGAACGTACGCTAAATAAAATCATCATCACACATGACAAAACAAGCCCTGTTTGTGTCTAAATAAACCTAATGTAATATTCAGAAGTGTCTGTTATTCCAAAGGCAAGTCCATGAAGGACATTTCAATTGTGCGTCCAAAGGAGTTGTTTGTGTCATAACATGCAGGAAATGTCCGGGAAAGATATATGTGGGTGAAACCGGACACATTCTTCGGGAATGGATGTACGCGGACACCGATTTTTAATTAAATCTGGTAAATGAATCGCAGTATGGATGTGGTCAAGTCCGTATGAATAGCCCTGTAACTTGCGTTGCCATTGCCCAGCATTACAGGCGTCTAACATATAAATATGCTGAACGTTCGAGTTTTACTGACGTATTTGCTAACTATATCGATATAAAGTCACATATGAGTTGGTACTGATTCATACCGGGTGTCGCTTGGTTTCTTTAAGTATACCCCTTTAATAAATGGATTCATTAATTCAGTTATAAAAGTATACACTAGAATGGTCTATAATTCACATGGAGGAATGTTCATGAAATTGAAATAGACGACAGATAATACGTGTTTTGAAAACAGCGATAACCTATTATACTATATGCCTGTATCACATGAAACACTTATTATATCATAAAAAAGCCATTTCACATTTCCTTATATCTCACTAGTGATGAATAAGCGCCTTGTCATCGCGTCAAGAACAATTAACGCGCTTCAATCATTACATTGATTCAGGCGGATTAATACTATTTCGAAAAGTTGCACATGACACCAACACCAGACAAAGCAAAATTGTTGCTTTGTTCATTAAAGTTAAATTATTGTGCAACGCTGAAATGTAATGCATTTTGCATCTTCTATTGAGATTTCTTTTCCTTGTGATTTGTTAAGAAGGCATAAAGCTCTATTTTTTCATGTGATTTACATGATCTTCAACTCGTCATGTTGGGATATAAGGTTTTATGAAGCTCGTTTGATAAATTTGATTAACAACTCGCCTACGACTCGTTGTGATCTAATTTATCGAACTCGTTTCTTAAAATGTTATATCCCAACATAACTCGTTGGAGATCCTTTCTATATATATATACCTATTCGTCTATACCATGACCGTATGTTGAACTTATTATCTGAACATGTCCTAAGTTCCTAAGACATTTGTATACACTATATTCTGATATATAACCGATCTTGACACTTAGTCATGGCATTACTTTATGCATAATGAATATAGATTGCCTTTAATTTGTCACGACATAGGCCTACTGTACCAGGTTGCTATTCTTTCGTGATTGATATATAATTCTTAGTTATGAAAATGACATGTTGTATAGTGCGATCCGAACCGTTGAAAATCTCTTCGTCACATTTGTAGTCCAGTCCATTTATGGTTTTACCCAGAACTAATAGCAAGATATTTTTTTTGCTGGAATATGTACATAAACCCTCCATATACAACAACAATATTTTGTTCTCATAAATGTACTGGACTATTGGTCTGCTCGTTAAGATTAGGTTCTCAGTTTCTGGATATATTTCCCCAAAAATGTTACAAACAAAAACTAAATAATAAATATATACATTTTACACTCAACAATGTAAGATGTAGATTCACAGAGAATAATAAGAAATGGGCGAGTCCTATTAACTATATGGCCGAGTTTAAACCCTGGCAAAAGGGATGGCTGTATTATGGGGACATAATAATGTCCCCATAATACAGGCGCACAGGCATCGCGAAAATCCACAAAATCACCATCGTTCGTATCACAAACATCTCGAAAATCCACAATATAGCCATCATTCGTATCACAGACATGGTAAAAATCCACAAAATCACCATCATTCGTATGACAGACATCGCGAAAATCCACGATATCACCATCATTCGTATCACAGACATCGCAAAAATCCACAAAATCACCATCATTCGTATGACAGACATCGCGAAAATCCACAAAATCACCATCATTCGTATGACAGACATCTCGAAAATCCACAATATCACCATCATTCGTATCACAGACATCGCAAAAATCAACAAAATCACCATCATTCGTACCACAGACATCGCAAACATCCACGATATCACCATCATTCGTATCACAGACATGGTAAAAATCCATAAAGTCACCATCATTCGTATAACAGGCATCGCAAAAATCCACAAAATCACCATCATTCGTATCACAGACATCGCGAAAATCCACAATATCAACATCATTCGTATCACAGACATCGCAAAAATCCACAATATCACCATCATTCGTATCACAGACATCGCAAAAATCCACAAAATCACCATTATTCGTATCACAGACATCGCAAAAATCCACAAAATCACCATCATTCGTATCACAGACATCGCGAAAATCCACAATATCACCATCATTCGTATCACAGACATAGCAAAAATCCACAATATCACCATTATTCGTATCACAGACATCGCAAAAATCCACAAAATCACCATCATTCGTATCACAGACATCGCGAAAATCCACAATATCACCATCATTCGTATCACAGACATAGCAAAAATCCACAATATCACCATTATTCGTATCACAGACATCGCAAAAATCCACAAAATCACCATCATTCGTATCACAGACATCGCAAAAATCCACAAAATCACCATCATTCGTATCACAGACATCGCGAAAATCCACAATTTCACCATCATTCGTGTCACAGACATCGGAAATATCCATAATATCACCATCATTCGCATCACAGGCATCGCAGAAATCCACAATATAACCATCATTCGCATCTCACAGGCATGCAAAAATCCACAAAAGCTCCATCATTCATCTCACAGGCATCGCAAAAATCCACAGTCACCATCATTCGTATCACAGATATAGCAAAAATCCACAATATCACCATCATTCGTATCACAGACATCGCAAAAATCTACAATATCACCATCATTCGTATCACAGACATCGCAAAAATCCACAAATTCTCCATCATTCGTATCACAGATATAGCAAAAATCCACGATATCACCATCATTCGTATCACAGACATCGGGAAATCCACGATATCACCACCATTCGTATCACAGACATCGGGAAAATCCACGATATCACCATCATTCGTATCACAGACATCGCAAAAATCCACAAACTCACCATCATTTGTATCACAGACATCGCAAAAATCAACAAAATCACCATCATTCGTATCACAGACATCGCAAAAATCAACAATATCACCATTATTCGTAACACAGACATCGCAAAAATCCACAATATCACCATTATTCGTATCACAGACATCGCAAAAATCCACGATATCACCATCATTCGTATCACAGACATCGCAAAAAATCCACAAAATCACCATCATTCGTATCACAGACATGGCAAAAATCAACAAAATCACCATCATTCGTATCACAGACATCGCAAAAATCAACAAAATCACCATCATTCGTATTACAGACATGGCAAACATCCACAAAATCACCATCATTCGTATCACGGACATCGCAAAAATCCACGATATCACCATCATTCGTATCACAGACATGGCAAAAATCCACAAAATCACCATAATTCGTATCACAGACATGGTAAAAATCCACAAAATCACCATCATTCGTATCACAGACATGGTAAAAATCCATAACGTCACCATCATTCGTTTCACAGACATGGTAAAAATCCATAAAGTCACCATCATTCGTATCACAGACATCGCAAAAATCCACAAAATCACCATCATTCGTATCACAGACATGGTAAAAATCCATAAAGTCACCATCATTCGTATCACAGACATCGCGAAAATCCACAATATCACCATCATTCGTATCACAGACATGGTAAAAATCCATAAAGTCACCATCATTCGTATCACAGACATCGCAAAAATCCACAAAATCACCATCATTCGTATCACAGACATCTCGAAAATCCACAATATCACCATCATTCGTATCACAGACATCGCAAAAATCCACAATATCACCATAATTCGTATCACAGACATCGCAAAAATCCACAAAATCACCATCTTTCGTATCACAGACATGGTAAAAATCCATAAAGTCACCATCATTTGTATTACAGACATCGCAAAAATCCACAAAATCACCATCATTCGTATCACAGACATCTCGAAAATCCACAATATCACCATCATTCGTATCACAGACATCGCACAAATCCACAATATCACCATAATTCGTATCACAGACATCGCAAAAATCAACAAAATCACAATCATTCGTATCACAGACATCGCAAAAATCCACAAAATCACCATAATTCGTATCACAGACAGCGCTAAATTCCTCAAAGTCACCATCATTCGTATCACAGACATCGCAAAAATCAACAAAATCACCATCATTCGTATCACAGACATCGCAAAAATCCACAATATTACCATCATTCGTATCACAGACATCGCGAAAATCCACAATATCACCATAATTCCTATCACAGACATCGCAAAAATCCACAAAATCACCATCATTCGTATCACAGACATGGTAAAAATCCACAAAATCACCATCATTCGTATCACAGACATCGCAAAAATCCACAAAATCACCATCATTCGTATCACAGACATGGTAAAAATCCATAAAGTCACCATCATTCGTATCACAGACATCGCAAAAATCCACAAAATCACCATCATTCGTATCACAGACATGGTAAAAATCCATAAACTCACCATCATTCGTATCACAGACATCGCAAAAATCCACAATATCACCATCATTCGTATCACAGACATCGCAAAAATCCACAAAATCACCATCATTCGCATCACAGTCATCGCGAAAATCCACAATATCACCATCATTCGTTTCACAGACATCGCGAAAATCCACAATATCACCATCATTCGTATCACAGACATCGCAAAAATCCACAATATCACCATCATTCGTATCACAGACATCGCAAAAATCCACAAAATCACCATTATTCGTATCACAGACATCGCAAAAATCCACAAAATCACCATTATTCGTATCACAGACATCGCGAAAATCCACAATATCACCATCATTCGTATCACAGATATAGCAAAAATCGACAATATCACCATCATTCGTATCACAGACATGGTAAAAATCCACAATATCACCATCATTCGTATCACAGATATAGCAAAAATCCACAATATCACCATCATTCGTATCACAGACATGGTAAAAATCCACGATATCACAATCATTCGTATCACAGACATCGCGAAAATCCACAAATTCTCCATCATTCGTATCACAGACATCGAAAAATCCACAATATCACAATCATTCGTATCACAGACATCGCAAAAATCCACAAATTCTCCTTCATTCGTATCACAGACATCGCAAAAATCCACAATATCACAATCATTCGTATCACAGACATCGCAAAAATCCACAAATTCTCCATCATTCGTATCACAGACATCGCGTAAATCCACAATATCACCATCATTCGTATCACGGTCATCGCAAAAAATACACAAAATCACCATCATTCGTATCAAAGACATCGCAGAAATAGCCACAATATAGCCATCATTCGCATCTCACAGGCATCGCAAAAATCCACAATATCACTATCATTCGCATCTCACAGGCATCGCAAACATCCACAAAATCTCCATCATTCGTATCACAGACATCGCAAAAATCCACAGTCACCATCATTCGTATCACAGATATAGCAAAAATCCACAATATCACCATCATCCGTATCACAGACATCGCAAAAATCCACAAAATCATCCACAGATAGTATGTCGAAAGCGCTGTCAAAAGCTCATTATACATGTAGGCATGCTTTGAATATGTACTGCCAAGGGTAAATACGTGTACCAGCAAGGTTTAGCCACACGTATACGTACGTGTATCTTGTAACGTATGTTAGCTTTGATAAACGGAAGTCAACAGACTCACGTGACCTCGTCGTTTACACGTACATGTGTAGACTCACGTGACCTCGTCGTATACACGTACATGTGTAGACTACCAATAATAAATTAAAATATAAGAAATGCTAGTTCGACAGTCACGGGCTTCCAGATGACCATGGCTAATATTTAATTAATTGCAATACAAGTACTTCTAAAAAAATAAGATATTCCTACATACATTTAATTTATATTTCAGGGCAGTCGTCGTTGCTTACAATCTCCCCACTATCGACTCACTAGTTCTGGACCGTTCGCACCTGGTCGCCATATACAGCGGCAACATAACAAGATGGGATGATGTCTCGATCCAACAGCTCAATCCGGATGTGACGCTTCCGGGCGAAGATATAGTGCCGGTAGCAAGGGCCGATAAGTCTGGAACGACTGAGATATTCACGTCTGCCCTCAGCGCGTTCGATCCGTACTGGGAAACGAATTATGGCACCTTTAGTGAAGGCATTGATTCAAATTATCAGCCTTATTACTGGAATGCCTCCGCGGTGAAACTCTTCGGTAAAACTACGCGCGGAATGGCTGGGATTATAGTTTCCTTGAGGTACACGGTGGGTTACACATCTCGTGGCGACGCATTTGCTATGGATCTGACGACTGCCAAGATACGAAATGTCGCTGGTAACGTCGTCACGGCAACCGAAGAGAGCGTGACAAGCGCTATGGGTGATTTCGCATCGTTCAGTCAAAGAATGACAGCAAGAATAGTCAATGGTGGTGGCATCAATTCCTACCCCATTGCGGCCTACACATACTTTATCATACACAAGTCAACTATGCCATCATGCGATGTCGCTGTTGAACTTCTTCGTTACATTCTTTGGTTTCAAGAAAACTCGCTTGCCCAAGGCGCCGCTCGCGATGATTATAAAATACCAATTTCGACGGATATCGTCCAAACTGTCAGAATGCGCATTCTAGACATGACGTGCAACGGCGAAAGTGTTCACCAGCTGTTGCAGCAAGTTTGGGATCGCGAAAAGGAAGTGGCGAAAGACATGACTCCGAGCTATATTGTCATAGGAGTTATGTCGTTCGTGATAACAGTAGCAACATTCGCTGCTAGAGAATTCTACGTAAAAAATAGAGCTGTGTTTGAGAAGAAATGGCTGATTCCAAACAGCGTGTTCCAAATCAAACCAGACGATAAAAGCGGATCGTCGGGCAATAAACTTGAGGAGGTAGTTTCTCTTTCTGGTGACGAAATGGAACGTGTAGACGATTATCTTGCAATTCCGGTAGTAGGGGTTTGGGAATGGCGGAAGGTGACGGTCGGTTATCATAAACACATTTCCACGTTTTCCTTCATGCAGAAGAAAACGGTTGTTCGCTTCCAAAAATTGGAACACGAAAATTTGCAGAAGTTTTTCGGTGTTATTGAGCAATTGGATGGGAAAAGATCGGTTATAGAAACAACGGGGAAAGGTCAACTTAACTGGTTCCTTCGCGATTCATTTCATTCCAAAGACGATCAGTTGAGATTCAGTGTTTGTAGAGAGATTTGCTCCGGTGTGCAGTTCTTACACAACAACGGTATAGTGCATGGTAACCTAACTTCTAAGTCTTGCTATTTCGACCTCAAATGGACGGTTAAGATAGGCGATTGGGAAGTGTATAGTTTGGAGAAATTGAATAAATCATGGAAGCGCGGAACGCGAGTTTGGCCGAACAGCGATGGGGCCGAAGCTGGAGTCGAAGTAGCGTCCTACAGCGAGCGTCACTATTGGATTGCGCCCGAAGTAATAGCGCGAGCATCTAATCGGACGTTCCACTGTGATATTTATAGCGCTGCTATGGTGATGTATGAAATATTTTCAGGACAAGAGCTGTTCTGTGAAGTCAGAGGAACTCTAACTCACAGAAAAATACTGTACAATATTGTTTATTACGAACTGCGGCCTGTGTTTCCAGCTGAATCGAATAGGAGCGCCAAAGGGATAATCACGAAGGCGTGGTCACATCAACCGACGGAAAGACCCGATATAAGTGACCTGCTAGCGTCCCTAACAGAAGCGCAAAATGCGAAATCGTCAGTAGTGGAATGTATGTTGGGTGCCATAGAAAAACAGTTGAGACAGAACGACGGCCGATCCTCCTCAAATCTAACTTTGCCCAAGAATTGTTGCCGGAAGGACCTCGAGAAAAGACTCGCTCCACCCAGCAGAATGAACACAACAAAATTCGAAGAATTCCACCTGACCAGCCTTGTTGTATATAACATCAACAGTTTTGAGAACCTACGAAAGAACCTAACAACAGCAAACGTTGTTGCCTTGATTCAAGGACTACACGAAGTGCTGGTATCTAATTTGGTGACATTCAACATATATAAAGTCGAATGTGGACTAAATGATCTGTCGTTTGCAGCCGGGTTGCCGGTCAAGGACGTTCAACATGCGTGTAACATGGTGATGTTCGCACTGACCGTTCAATCGCAGCATCCGGTCCATCGTGTGGATTCTGAAGTAAACATTCCGCTGGAAGTGACAGCCTCGATTGTTAGTGGTGAGCTTCACCTTGGGGTATTAGGGGGTGTTCATCCGGCTTATTTCGTTTCCGGAGACATCGTGGAACGCGCACAGAAACAAATCATTCATTCCGCTGGAGACTTGATTATCATGTCGCGTACAACGTATTCACTGTTGGACACGGAATTGAAATTTGAAGTAAACACGGGGATGAAACGAGGGAGAATTAAAATCAAGGACTAATGACACCAGGGCTGAGTTTATATATAGTCCAGGTAGTTTAGCTGGAGGGGTCAGGTTACTACGTGTTCAGATTTTTGCAGCTTTCGACCATGAACCAGTCTATTAAATAAGAGACATTGAGTGCGCGCAAATAAACAGACACGAGAGTCGCAAAAACAATGACAGACGACAGCTAGATAGCAATTTACAATCACTAAGCAATAGCAAACCATTCATTAAAATGTACTTTTACTGTTGGACACGGAATTCATTAAAATGTACTTTTACTTTAAAACTTTCATTACTGTTGGACACGGAATTAAAAGAAAATACAATTTTGCAACGTAAAATTTCCACTTTTACTTCCACGAACTAGAAAAATTTTGCAACCATCGAAATTTCAACAAACTGTTTATGTGTATATTCATTATCAATTCCATGTCCAACAGTAATGAAAGTTTTAAAGTAAAAGTACATTTTACATTGGACGGTACATTTTTAATTTTTACTTTTAGTTTTAATGAATAGCAAACCATTTTTAATTTTTAATTTTAGTTTTAATGAATAGCAAACCATTCATTAAAATGTACTTTTACTTCCACGAACTAGAAACATTTAGACAGTTGTTGTCGAATTTCGCGCGATAGATTGCTCCTTCTCTTTGTTCACTGAACAGTTGAAAACGTAGTAACATGACCATTTCTGCTGTATTTTATACCGGACGAGGCTCAACGCAAAGTTGTCTGTGGTCGTCGATCGGAGAGACATGGCCGCTGTAATGGCTGTATATGATTATCAAATCAAGGGGATTTGACTATTGTTGATCGCAGGTTACACAAACCATGCACATATAAGTTAATATTGTTTCATTTCAATCATGTGTCGTGGAAGGTCGTGGAGCAAAATACACCACGTACGAAAGGAATTATATAATCATGTATCTTCATCACTAAATACGCATAATTATTCAATTTGAGTCGCTGTAGTACTATATTATTCTTGTTCGGCACAGCGCAATGTTGTGACTCGTGTTCGCTTCATCAAAATGACACCAGCTGCCTCAACGAAATCCACTTTCTGGTTTCCCGAGTGGAGTTTGTACATATTTAATCATTGTAAACATTTTATTTACGCACTGAATGCCTTCATGGAATTGATAATTAATATACACATAAATATATAGGATGTTGAATTTCGATCCACAGTTGTCTCGTAATTAGGGGTATTCGCATCTGGCCAAGTGGTCCTGCTAATATGCTATGATGCTGGTGGTCCTGCTGAATTGCTATGATGCGGGTAGGGCAAACTGATGCCGTTACGAAAAAGTACCGTTATTTTTCTAAAGTTGTCATTTTAGCGGGGTTTGGCTGATCCGAGCAATTTGAGAAAACACCAACGTGTATATGAAACATTCATGAACATATATATTTTTGAAAAATATTATAATGTCTGCGCTGGTGTTTCTAAAACGACGCTAATAACCACATTGCTTATAGTCGATTTTCAACATCTAATACAACCGGTATTACATTCTTTCGCAATAAATATGTTTTCGAATGTTTGATACGCATAATGGCTTTTCCTGTATATATTCAGAATACCGGAACACCGCGAAAAAGACAAATTAATAAAATATAACGGTACTTTTTGTTAACAGCATCATTTTGTCCAAACAGCATCATAGCAATTCAGCAGGACCCAACCACATCATTGTGCACATTAGCAGGACCACTTGACCAGGGGTGGTATTTTTAACGAGGCTTAATTTCTTCG
The DNA here is from genome assembly GCA_032622095.1 of Siphonodentalium dalli. NCBI lineage: Eukaryota > Metazoa > Mollusca > Scaphopoda > Gadilida > Siphonodentaliidae > Siphonodentalium > Siphonodentalium dalli. Next base: position 82,877,715 of record CP136066.1, read on the forward strand.
ACCTGTTTTATATCTAGATACATTCCTTTATGTTCTTGTTAAATATGATTCTGCACACACATTTACCATTTGTTGAGCTTACTATCTTAACATTTCCCATGCACCAATTAATATAAATCTATCAGCACTTGTATTAGCTTTTATTACTTGAACATCCCTCCAAATGAATTATAAACCATTCCGGGATATACTTTTATATCGAAATGGGAGAATCCATTTTGTATAAAAAGGGTAATACAACACACCATTGTCGTGGTGTAATCGTATCTGGTTAATTCATTGTGGGCTTATTGCCGGGAATAACTTCATGTTTCTCATTGAAAGTTAGCGGACAGTTAGTTTCGTGGTGCCAATTTACGGGTGGTCCGGATAACACCTACATTGTGACATTTAATTAGGCATAAAAAATTAAATTAGCATTCAATTGGTCAGTTAATCCTTTATATATTAAAACATCATTGATGAGTAGTTATCCCATAGGAAATGTTCAGGTCTTATAGGTCGTTTGTTGAATTTATTATCTAAACATTTCCCTCAATAAATAGGACTCCGTCTGTTCTTGTATTTATATGTCGTCTGCTTATATTACCTGTACATCCCTCCAAATAAATAATAGATCATTCTAATGTACACTGTTTAACTGACTGGGAGAATATATTTAGTATAGAAAGGGTTAATTTTTGGTATGACGGAGCCTGTGGTGAACCTGGCGAAAGCTGAAAAGTTAGGTTATTTTTGTGATGGCATATACATGGTGAGGAATCACGTGATTTCGAGGTTGGTGAGTAGAGTACCACGCATTCAAAATGGCTGAGGCGAGTGCAAACGCACAAAACATAACATACGAGGAACTGACACAACACATAGCAATTTAACTGTTACGAGCATATAACATTACAAGAAAACTAAGATGCATGCATCAGGTCGGCCGTGAACTATCTACCATAAAATTGTTGTAGCTATCGATTATACATTTTGGAACACCTGTCTGTATGTATGTGTGTATGCATGAATGCATGTGTGTATGTGTTATAGACTCTAACACTGCTCGACTGATCCGACTCGGATTTGGTATTTAACGTGTCAACTTGACCTCGCTCATAGGCATGTTTCTGGACCTTGACCGATCCGACTAAAAAATTGTGTGTAGGACTACTTCGATCCCGGGAGCAATATGGACGGGTCCAATTTCACGTGGGACCATGTTCTCGAACGTGCTGATGTAGGCATGTTTCTGGACTATTTGGACGGGTCAAATCTTGATCCCGACCTGACTTTGACATTCAAAAAGATCAATTCAAGGTCAAATCTGGTAAAACGGAAGTATTTCAACGAAATATAATACCTACTGTTACTTTTGTCCCAGGAGTGTTTCGGGTGGGTCAAATTATGACCCTGACCTGATCTTGACATTCAAAATTGTCAATTCAAGGTCAAATCGGGTAAAGCCGGGCGGATTTCGACGGGTATTTTTGTCGTGACTTTTGTCCGGGGAGTGTTTTGGACGGGTCAAATCGTGACCCGACATGACGTTCACCTTTAAAATGGTCAATTCAAGGTTAAATCGCGCAATTCTCCGAAAATCAGAGGGGAACATCCCGGACGAAGTAGGGTCCACCAGCTACTATTATATATTTCTAGATTTAGTTACAAACTAAATACCTGTATATTGTACAAAGAAATGTTTGACAAATATATCTGTATCAATATTACCATACGGGTCATTAAAATAGATACGACGAAACAAATTTTGAAGGGTGCATGGTATCAGGTAAATTTTTATATTTCAAATGATGACAGGAATGCGGAAAGTTGAAGTACCTACGTAATACTGACTATCCGAATGAAGAGATATACATGTATATAAAAACCAAAATAGAAGATGACTGCTGGCGACAATGTTTTCCAAAAAAATTCAAAGCATTCGATAGCTCCCATCTAGTTGTCAGACCGAAGATCAATATAAAGTGTGGTGACTATCAGATGAGGGATATGACTGTACAGTTGCTAAACAATTCAGTCACGCAAAAGAGGATCAAACAGTAAGATACCAAATTGCTGCCTGTGGTAATGTTTTTTAACGAAATTCGGGAAAATTAGATTACTCTCACCCTGGTTATCCAGAAGATCATTGTGGAATCTGGTGAAGATCGGACAAGGGGTGTCGTCTGTAGGATCAACCAAATTATTTAGCCATAAAAATAGTAAAATTCCAGATCACCGCTGGCAGTGATGTCTTCACAAGGACAGCTTGAGAACAAAACATGGCTCACATCTAGCGGTGACCCAAACTATCCACGTGAGAAAAAGTTCTCCAATAAAAGCTGGCTGCAGGGTGCGCCAATTGATTCAAATTCGAAATTTAACAGGGTGTACTGCTTGTGGCCATGTTTTCCCCGCATATTTGATAGACTTATGGACAAAACCACTGAATCCGTTGAATCAATATACATGTATACATGGATTAATTTATATGCATTGTTATACACAGTACTGGTATATAAAGGTACTGAAAATAACAATATTACTAGTATACACAAAATAAACCATATATCATGGCTATGGGTTCTAATATCCGAATATGACAGCTGATAACTTGGTGTGAATTGAAGAGTGGTGGTGTCTCAAGCATATCTAACCCTCCACGTTAGAAACATGCCATTACATGTCATAAGTATAATCTAGCTTGAGGACAGAAGTTATCCATAAAACCCCCCTTAATTCAACCAGGTCCTCGCGCGATGTATGGTCGATCACATGATGATCTAGGGGGGGGGGGGTAGAATTGTTGTATAAAAACAGCACTGCATGTAAATATAAAATAAAATAGTGCTACATCTTATTACAGATTATTGCCATATATAATCAGTGACTATACAGACAGTCTGACAAAATAAAGTTTCAGTGACAGTGACACTCTATCCGAAGAGGGGAATAATTCCATCTGTTACAGTCAATGGAGCAATTATGAATCTGGAAAGGTGAAATTTCTAACTAATACTAGATATCGACATGACGCGATAACATATAACGTAAATGCAATATGGCCGCTGGCGACCATTTTTTCCTATAAAATTAAAAAAATATTTGATAGCTCTCATCTGATAGATCAATATCAAGATAAATATGAAGTTTAGTGATGATCGGATGAGTGAAGTGGACTGTGCTAAACGGTTTAGTAATGCTTAAAAAGATTTTTACCTTAATATTTTTATGTTCACTTTATAAACTTCACTGAGTCATCTTTGTCATGTATTGAGTTTGATATCTTTTGTTAACAGTTTATAAATCATGTATGTCTCATGTTTGTTATTTTAATTTATGTGTTTATTATCATTAAATAAAGTTGCATTCCTTCAAAAGATTCTTACCTCAATGTTTTTATGTTCACTTTATAAACTCCACTGAGTCATCTTTGTCATGTATTGAATTTGATATCTTTTGTTAACAGTTTATAAATTATGTATGTCTCGTGTTCGTTATTATATTATATACACTTTATAGTGTGTTTCAGAACGAAAACAAAATGAATAAAATCAACAAATTTGTAAATTTAAAAACAATTCAAACGTTGTTGTATTCCATGTCCCAGCCCGGACATATACACCAAATTTCAATAATATTCATTTAGAAACAACGGACCAAACGCCATATAACACCCCGTATGCATCTTTTATTCCGAGTTGGCCTTTTATTCCGAGTTGGCACTCGCCGATTGGGGCGAGTTAGCCCTGAGGCGAGTACGCCGATTCCGACACCTTTTCTATTTGCAGCAGGTTAAGTTTACGCGTAATTTAATTCACAAAGTTCCCCAATTGGTATCGTAAATAGAGCGACCTTATTTGACAGAGAATGCCTCTGTTATTGATTATAAAGTTGCTATACATTAAATACGACAATTCACATGCTCGTTCAAGCGCAGTAGTCTATTTTCCCCATGTTAAAGGACATCCACAAATACTAAATAACGCTAACTTACTGCCGAATGTTTTACACGACAACTGTTAACATATTTGGGCTGAATTCATCTGACGCGGTATTATTCCTAAAAATAAACAACAAAACCATCGTTACTTGGAAATGTAGTTTGGGCTAACATTTACATAAATCCTCCATATCATTATTCCGACACACACGTCAGATGAAAAACTCACATGAAGTAACCGGCCAAATTGGCCGAAATGACCAAAGTTGCCAGTCGGAGGTTAGTGGAATACACCAGTCAATTGTATACATCTAGAAGAATCCTTCGACTGAGAACTTTGGTCACAATGTTAGAGCAAACAACTGTGAGTTTGCACACAATGATGTATCAGCTTGTTTGAAAAATAGTACTATGTATTATATTATTATCCTAGTTTATTACCTTTTACCTCGTTTCTGGTGTCGTTTGCAATCGTCTCGGCCATGTTGAATGCGTGATTGTCATCAACTCGACCCATGATAGATATACACACTGGCATAGTGACATTCTAAAAGTGATGACTGTATTGGGATTTAGGGGAACATTGCGAATTGTCTCCGCGAGGAACCTATATCTCCCGAGGCGATATTGTGTCAAGGATGGGGGAAGAATATCCGCAATACCCCCCCCCCCCCCCCCCAAGCACGGTCATCAGTTTTATATTATACCGAATAGATATGTCCCTGAGTTGTGACAGAATATTGGTTTCTAGACAATAGCATGTCAATATGACCATGATTTTTTGAAAACCAAAGGAATATATACAGTAATGCCCTAAATAATCGACTCCTTAACCACAGCAGAATTATTCGTAACTTTTCAGGATTTAGTCGGACATATGGCTTGTTGCCATTCATAGGAAAGAGCTTTTCGATGAATGGCAACAAGCCATATGTCCGACTAAATCGTGAAAAGTACCCACAATTCTGCTGTGGCTAAGGAGTCGATTATTTAGGGCATATATGTCTAAAATTTAACGAAAATACTTTTAATATCATACATGTACTACTAACAAAACTGGAACCATTATTCTTCTTATTAAATACTCCAAAACTTGGTAATTTTATTTTATTGGAACAAGATTAAAGAAATATAGCCATGATAGCGCTAACAATGGATTCACATTTACTGTTGTTATTGTTGGGCAAAAAACCTTATTTACACAAAACTAATCTCAGTGTATAATTTTATTGTTTAATACTTCCACTCATATATAAGATAACCATCATTATCTAACAAAGTAATTCAAAATGTAATGCAAATGTAATTGAATTACGTGACTTTTTGTAAATTAATGCATGACTTTGAATTACATGTAATGCAGAACAGGACCCATTATTTTCCATTACTTGCGAATAAGTAACTATACATTACCATTACACATTACCATAATAATAATTACACATTACCAGTACACATTACCAGTGTACATTACCATTACACATTACCATTATACATTACCAGTACACATTTCCAGTACACATTACCAGTATACATTACCAGTACACATACCAGTACTCATTACCATTACACATTACCAGTACACCTACCATTACATATTAACATTACCATCTCTGGTGGTTTACTTACATTCTGTGTACACGATGGCAGCGTCCAGTCCAGTTTAGCAGGGGACTGAACTCTATTTTGCAGTTTTTGGTTGAACACGTGTTAGCGTGTTTACAGCCGGCGTTTCATCTTTACTTTCTTGTTCATGCTCGTGTCCAAGTTCAAAGTGAAACAACCAGTTGTCATGATTGTTTTAGTGTGAAATATATTCACTGTTGTTATTATAGTTATATTACAATAAAGTATATGTTATTTTGAAATTCGTTATCCTTATGGGGGAAATGAACGAGTAAATATGGGGTCATGGGGGACTATATTTCTCTATATGGCGGTCGATGAAATAAGACTGCGCGAACAGACATAAATCAGATGTTGCCTTTTTAGCTCACCTGAGACGAAGTCTCCGGTGGAGCTATAGTCATCACTCCTCGTCCCTCGTCCGTCTGGCCGTCCGTCCGGCCGTCCGTCCGTCCGTCAACAATCATCTTCTTCTCCAGTATCATAAGGCCAAATGAGTTCATATTTGGTGTGGATGTTCCCTGCTTGACTCAGACTCAGATTTGTTAAAATAAGGTCACTGAGTCAAATAGTTGCGAAGCTAGGGCCATAACTCTTCCCCCCATAGTAATTCTTAAAACAACTTCTTTTCAAGAACAATCAGGCCTATTTAGCTTATATTTGGTATGGAAGGTCCTTCAGTGACTGGGGGTCAGATTTGTTCAAATGGGGTCACTGGGTCAAATAGGGGCAGAATCAGGGACATAACTCTATTCTCCCTAGTAATTATTAGAATGACTTCTTCTCCAGAATCATCAGGCCGATTTAGCTAATATTTTGTATGGTGGGTCCTTGTGTGACTGGGGTTCAGATTTGTTCAAATGGGGTCAGTGTGTCAAATAGGGGCCGTGTCAGGAACATAACTTAAAAAAAAAAAATTTAAATCCTTGCTCAATTCAAAAAACAAATCACAATTCCAAATGAACCAATACAAAAATATTTTTTTCATTTTAACCCCTGATTTTTTGTTTTTTTTTAGACACAAAACACCCCATTCCACCCCTTTCCCTCCTCACCCTCTACTCCCCTGTCCCCACTACCACGCCCCCCCCCCAATCTGCGCCGCCCTGCACCCACTGCAGTCAAGAAAAAATTAATTAGAAAAACTGATACCTTGTAACATCCATAAAGTATGGTATTAGCCCCAGACAGAAAGAGTTAATAACAGTCATCAATTCAGATGTTATCTAGCTGGCTGACAGCTAGGTGTAAACAGTCATGCTCTGTGTGTATCATTAACATATCATATCAAAACACAATGCTGTATGTCTGTATGTATGTCCCCAGAGGGTGAATTTAGTGATGCTACTCTGCACAGTAGGCTAGCATCACCAAATACACTCTCCAGGGACCTCATTCTGCTTAGGCCTCATCTTCAGGGAAGTATGCTGTATGTCTGTATGTATGTCCCCAGAGGGTGAATTTAGTGATGCTACTCTGCACAGTAGGCTAGCATCACCAAATACACTCTCCAGGGACCTCATTCTGCTTAGGCCTCATCTTCAGGGAAGTATACAGGTCTTAAATTGACATTTCTACTTACTTTTTCCCTTCTGTTCAGTTTCTATATTCCCTAATTTGCTGTCAGAAGATAAAATTGATAATTGAAGTGCCCAATGGGTGCACATCACCAATAACTGGACAACTTCAATCTGTTCCTATGTCTCCCATGGCAGTTGAGGCCTAAGCATAATGAGGTCCACAGAGGGTGAATCTGGTGATGCTAGCCCACCTTACAGGATTGCAGCACTAAATTCACCCTTTAGTGACCTCATTCTGCAAAAGTCAGACACTATATTCAGGCTTGGCTGTTCCACTATTATATTCTTAACCACCACCTATCCAGTTGTACTCATTATACCCTGATTTGCAAAGAAAACTTGGGGGGGGGGGGGGGTATATTGGATTGAATTTGTCTGTCAGTATGTCCTCCCGTCCATCCCTCTGTTGGGATGTTTCCATCCGTCCATCAATTTTGTTCTTCTCCACATACATATTAAAGACCGAAATGGTTTATATATTTTGACTCACATTCAGATTTGTTCAAATGAGTTCATCAGGTCATATAGGTGAGAAGCCAGGGCCATAAATCTTTCCCTCCATAGTAATTCTTCAGAAACCATCAGGCCTATTTAGCTTTTGGTATGGATGGTCCTTTGGTGAGTGGGGTTCAGATTTGTACACGTGAGGTCATTTTTAGGAAACTTTTGAGGAAAATCAGTTTTCTTCAACTCTTAAAATCTACCGTTTGAAATTTCTAGATGAATAGATCTCATAGATGGGGATTCACATTTGTTCAAATAAGGGCAGAGATAAGAGATTTAACTCTCAACCACCCACCCTACCTGTATGTATGCTGTTTGATACTGGTATAATAATATATAAATTCCTATTGATTTCTAAGCTGCCTGGGTGGAGGCAATGAGGCTGTAGATTTGATTTTTCAACCAGTAACAGTCCACATTTTCCTACATCGGGTTAAACTGTTCGACCGAAATCGCCACAAATGTTAACAGGTCTATTTTGCTGATATTTAGTATGAAGGGTTCTTTGGTGTCTGGTATTGAAATTTATTCAGATGTGGTCACCAGGTTAAATAGGGTGGGACCAGGGACATAACTGTATGTCTCTATAGTCATTCTTAAATTGTCTTCTCAAGAGAGGTTGGACTATTTAGCTTACATATAGTATGGATGATCCTTTAGTGACTGATATTCAGATTTGTTAACATCAGGTCAACCTGTTAAGAAATGACGGGGTCTATGGGGAGTTAACAATTTTGTGTTTAAAAAATCATTGAAATACCAAATTCATTAAAACATCTTCCTTGGAACTACCTAACTGATTAATCTGACATACATGTATGGTGTTTTGGGTCCATGGATAAATGGGCTTCAAACATGTCTAAATGGTTTTATAAAAAGGTGCTTGTGAGATTGGAAATTTCCAAAAATTGAGAAAGTTTGAGATGTCGGTTGTGAAATTCCAACCCAAGACTTGGGAGTCTGGAGCCCGGTCGGGAGGGGACTTGTTGAGCTGGAGGAGGGGGTGATCAGTAGTGAACAGTGGGCAATTTCATGGTGGATATTCACCTTGAAATTACCCACTGTTCACTACTGAAGCCTCTCTAGCCACATATCGTGTTTAGATCTACTTTTTTCAAAGTGCTTATGAAAAGTTCTGACTATTGTGGTCTCCAGAGTCCCAGTCTCATCAGTCTTTGCAGTCTGGTGAGCAACCCCAGAGTATTTGACTGTCTTGTTTAAAGATTGGAGGTGATTGGCGAAACATTTATGTTGTAAATTGTGGGTTTCTTTGGAAACGTGTACAATAAGAAGAAAATAGTGTATGTGGTTTGGATGGATACCGAAAATTATCTCATTCGTGATCGAGACAAACATTTCTCTCGCTCATCAATCAATCATGCGATAACTTTCCATAGCCAACCAAAAGCACTCGATATCCTCTATTTATTGTTTAACTCCGAATATATCAGCACTGGTATTAAACCATCGATGCGCAATGTGCAGAGTTCTTTCTCCTGCATAGATAATACCCACCAATCACACTTAAGCGAGAACCTGTGTATGGAATCCTATTAGGACCACTTGCTAATGGCGCTTTCGGCGCGCGCCGAAAGCGACAAAAAGTGCGCCATTAGTAACGCGCAGAAAACGACAAAAATTGCGCCGAAACATATATCCCTAATGGCGCACTTTTTGTCGCTTCCGGCGCGCGCCATTAGGGAGTGGACCTAATAGTATGCCTAATGGCGCTTTCGGCGCGCGCCGAAAGCGACAAAAAGTGCGCCATTAGTAACGCGCCGAAAGCGACAAAATGTGCGCCGTTACGGCGCACATTTTGTCGATTTCGGCGCGCCGAAACATGCGCTAATATCGCACATTTTGTCGCTTTCGGCGCGCGCGCCGAAAGCGACAAAAAGTGCGCCGAAAGCGACAAATAGTGCACCGTAACGGCGCATATTTTGTCGCTTTCGGCGCGTTACTAATGGCGCACTTTTTGTCGTTTTCGGCGCGCGCCGAAAGCGCCATTAGGAAGTGGCCCTAATAGGATTCCATAGGTCCGCACTTGGCTTAACGAAGAAAACCGACGACTGCCCGACTTTCGAAAATCCCATTGGTACCCACCGCCTTGCATTTGTCGGTCTTTCGGTCTAAAAACAACTGCAGTACTGTTTGGTATATCAAATTATCAGGACCAAATTCAAACTATTTTGGTCTGAAATATCCAACTAATGTTATGTCAGGCATGAAATGTCCAACTGTTGTACTTTCGGGACACACCCTGACATACGTCCCTGGTGGTAAAGTATTGCCTGGATTGAAATAGGTTTATGAAAATACTTGAGAATGCTCAAATATATTAACTAACTGGGCTATCGGCGTTGTCCATCCGAGTTTGATTGTATTTTTTATATACTTTATGTCAGTACTAAATTTACGTAATAATAGCCAATACATATATACATAATAATTTACTGAATAGTTGTATACATGTATATTTATGCTTTATCAATGCCAAACACAAACCAGTATCACTACTGCCAAGACCCACACCATGCATGAAGCAAGAAACTTCACTTTTAAAACAATATGTTACATCAATACAGTGGATACGATCATCGCATGCAGTCTGGGTTAGATGATGTTGGCACGGGTTTCAACCCCCGCATGGGCGAAAATCGGGACCTCTCAAAGTGCCAATCCGATCGATGCGTGGCAATTTCGATAATAAATGATAAATTGTTCGAGTTCATTGAATTAAGCACATTTGAAATAACGAATACTGAGTCCGTGCCTCCATAAATTTTATATGCGTTTGGTGAAGTTGGCGACACTGTTTGTGTTCGTTTTGCCACCCCCCCCCCCCCCCCATGCACAATTTTGACTTGAGAACTCTCACTTTCTGGACTCTTTATAGCACGTCATGAGATTCCTCGCGTATAACGGGGAAGCTTATACATGTATATAAGTAAGTGTGTGACAATCGCTGAGAACAAACAGTTCCAGCAATGCCCCTCCCCGACACACAAGCAAGGATAACGCGGAGACTAGCAAGTATTGTTGGTGGCAGAGGTACACGCCGTTGTCACAAATCATCGTTGGTTGATGTCAGCCATTCACGATGGAGCACGAGCTGGTCGGCAGCCGGAAAAAATACCATCTTACTAAACGACCATCGGGCATGGTATGTTTGCAGTTTGCAGTGCAATTTTGCCAGCGTATGAACGTACCATAAGTAACACGGAATGCAATCGATGTCATATTGTTACAATAAGCTCACAATGTTGTGCTTAGATGGAAAATTCGACACATTTGTGTGATAGGGATCTCAGATGGAGTACTGTAACCGGTTGTTGAGGTTTTGTTCTGGAAAATGTCGTTGAATGTTAATATTGAGTTAATGTTTGTGTGTCAAGTCGTCGCGTAATACAAACATACTAACAATAATAGCATATCAAACATTTGAAATCGGTTTATGGTCTGTCTGTCTGTCTGTGTGTGTGTGTGTGTTAGCTATGGCCGGGAAAACTGCCTAACGGATTTTGACGAAATTTGATACCTAGGGGTAATGTTGTCCAATGAGTGTTTTGGACGTGTCAAATTGTGACCCCCGACCTGACCTTGACCTTCAAAATGTGCAATTCAAGGATAAATCGGGTAAAACGGACGGATTTCGACGAAATTTGATACATAGGATACTTTTGTCCGGGGAGTGTTTTGGACGGGTCAAATCGTGACCCCGACCTGACCTTGACCTTCAAAATTGTCAATTCAAGGTCAAATCACGAATTTTGACGGGATTTCGACGAAATTTGATACCTAGAGTTACTTGTGTCCGAGGAGTGTTTTGGATGGGTCAAATCGTGACCCCAACCTGACCTTGACCTTCAAAATGGTCAATTCAAGGTCAAATCGGGTAAAACCGGACGGATTTCGACGGGTAATTTTGTCGGGTACTTTTGTCCAGGGAGTGTTTTGGACGGGTCAAATCGTTACCCCGAACTGACCTTGACCTTCAAAATGGTTAATTCAAGGTGAAATTGCACAATTCGCCGAAAAGCAGATGGGAAACAGCCCGGACGAAGTCGGGTCCACCAGCTAGTCTCCTATATATTTTGAGACTTCCGTATATATGTGACTATATATATATATATGTTTGTACTTTATAGAATCGAAAACGGCTACACCGATCGGGCTCAAACTTCCTATATAAGGGTAAAAAATGGTCGTCGCGGCGTTTTGGAGAAGCTCAGAACACCCGTTCTCCACTCTCAGTCACCAAAAACGGCACTTCGGGGTTAATCGCGTTTATAGTTAAAGAGCGTTCCTATCCGCAGTGTCGTTGATAATGTGTGTAATGTGATTCTTACATATGGGTCTGGGCGTGTGCGTGTAAGACTGTATCCAGACATGAGCGTGTTGTGTGACGACATTCCCAACACCTAGCAGGGACAAATATCTATTAGCCAGCATCAAGGCGAGTCTTGTGACGTATTAATTCAACTGCTTTCGATCAAACAATATTCTCTGTCGCACTCATATTTCGTCATCTCTACGAATCCACTGCAATCGACCTATTTTTAGAACGCAACACATGGTACCAAAATTACGTCGCGTTGGTGATGGGGTGCACGGCGGGATTAATTTAAATATGTCATGTTGGTAACAATATCTAGCCGATAATTCCTCAGACCTACAGACGAATGCGACCAGCAAATTTCAAAATTGGTCACTTGACCTCCCCATGAATATCTTCTGGGAAATTCCAGGGAATGCCGATTGAGCTCAAACTTGCTACCTACGGGAAGTGTCATTTAGCTCAAACTTGCTACCTACGAGAAGTGTCATGGACGGGTTAAATTGTTACCCCGACCTGACCTTGACCTTGAAAATTATCAATTCAAGGTCAAATCGGGTCAAATTTAAAAACAAAAAATTGAATTAAAACATTAAAAAAGCACAATTAACTCATTGAAAAATATATAATTAAATTAAAAAATTAATTAAAAAAATCAATTAAACTAATTAATTAAAAATATTAAAAATTGTAATTTTTCTGACGATTGCCGCCAGTGGCGGGCTAACCTGCTAGTAGTATATATTTTGTGTCCGTGCCACAATCGACTTACAGTAATGTAACATCATCTATAAACTTCTATTTTTAGATGACCATGATAATTGAAAATATAACGCCAACAGTAACTGTTGGTAGCTTCCACACAACAAAGCAAACCAAGGACACGGGGCATAAAGTTCAAGCCACATGGCAGTTTGCGCTCAAAATTACACCTAATAATATTTGCTTTTTAATTTTTCCCGGTATCGAAGTACGTTGATAAATACTTGAACTAACTTTCTACGGGCAACATATGTCACAGAAAGACGCATTGAATTCATAAAAAATACAACTGTCTTTGGGCCCCAAACAAACAACAGCCATGTGTACGGCTCGGAACAGAACAGAGCGTTCCGTGTTATATGTAGTATATTCCTGATATGATAGAAATAAAGAGCATATAAATCCTCTCTCGATATCAAGGCAAACAAAATACCATGACGTACATCTCACGAGTAACGTGAGTTTCCGGCGTTATACATATAATAGCCGTTTTCAAGAACGGAACTTGCCTGTTTTATCAAAATCAGGAATACTGAAGCGCAAAACTAATGCTGAACATTACGTAAAGCTATCAAATTATTAGTTTGTTTGAAAGTTTGTTTGACATTTCACATCAAGGCTCCACAAATATAATGTACAGCTTGTTACAAAAGCCTGTATTTAAATGATGGGTTGTACTATTATATAAAGAATTTGCAATAAAATTATATTATCGTGTATAGTAATGAAATATCGCATGTTACGTCCAACTATGTTTTAAGGTGCAAGTCAAACGTTGCTAAACGATAATGGTAAATCCCGGGTATAAATTAACGGCAAAATAACACCTTTTTTAGACTCATGAGATATATTATTCGGCAAATATAATGTTACACAATACACGAGCTTTCGATCCTTCTACCCTGGGGCTCAACGATTCCTCGAGGATCGGATCTAACAGATTTTTACTCCGGCCCCAATTTGATCGGCTCCGACCCCATTCCGACTTTTAAATTTTCCAGAAGTTTTTAACCCGCAAAAGAAGAAGAAAATGACAGAAAGGTGAGTTATAACGTGTATACTTCAATGTATCTTGGTTCAGGATATGACACACCGACACAATCAATGACAATGACCCGAAACAAAGGTGTAAATGTTTGTTTGACTTAAACTCGAGCACGTGCTTTTTTTGTATGCATTTCCCATTGAAAATTTAACGTGCATCTCCCGACTTGTTATTAACCTTTGTATATATATGTCAAATTGCACAGAATGGGTTCTGAATGAATTTAGTGTTGATCACATATCAAAATAAGCCCATAATTTTAGTTAGGCCAAAGAAAAAAGATACTATGTTTCCGTACATCGACCGACCCTAAAAATAACCCGCCGACCCTAAACTTTTTATTGATATTTTGAGAAAAAGTCAAAATTTTCGCAATTTTAATTTCCTGAGAGTGGATCTCCTGCCTGCTTTATGTCTTGTTTGGGACTTATGGAACACTATCAACAGACATGGTGGTGTGTATCTGTATATATACATGTAAAGAGGTTATCACTGCATATATTAGGGGTATACATGTACTAGTAGCTACTGTTTCCAAAAACCAGGCATGCTCGGTGGGTGTACTGGCTACCCCCAGACAATGGGATGTAATCGTCACAATACATGTACGGTATAATGGCGGTATTATTGGTAAAATTCTTATAAAAAGTTAGTGACATCAATTTTGTACCAAGTTTATAGCCAAATTTATGAAAATGTGGTATTAGATATAATAAAAAACATACGTAAGCATGAAGTAAGTTTGATTTTTTATCAATCTTAATGTATATTTCCACTGTGTTGATCAAGTAATACTTTCCCCATGGCACGGGTTGGCATTTTATGTCACTTTGGTCGAGGTAGTTCAATATTTCTGCAGCTGGATAAAAAATATAAAAATAAAATAAAATAAAAAAAATTCCCTACCTACCTACCCTAATTTTTTTTACCGGAAACATACAATCTTTTTTCTTTGGCCTTTAGCATGGTAATTCATGAAAATAAATGTCAATGCAACTTACTCTCAGGCTCCAAATAAAAGTGCAGGCCCAAATAATAGTGCGGGGGGGGAAAATTCCATTGAAAGTTAATAAAAGTACAGACCCAAATAATAGTGCAGGGGGAACTCTGAGCAAAACATCAACTGTGGTTAACCATTGGTTAATAATTTTTATAGCAGGTTCAGGTATACGAGTCAACATGTAGTACAGGTACATGTTTGTATCATGTGGTGTTTTTTTGGTTTGCCACATACTTGAATATGTACTCTTGACTGCCTAATGTACGATTATTAAAATCGAGGTAAAATTCCCACCTGTACGATCGTTATTTGGTCCTGTACGTTTATTAAATTAACCAAAAGAAATAATTCACCAATCTTAAATTGTGTTATTCATATAAGAAATGAACGGCGGTTTCAATGCGGTCATGGGGTTTTGACCGCGAGAAAAAATCAGCAAACTTCGGGGTTCATGCAGAGTTTGCTGATTTTTTTAACGCGGTCAAAACCCATGACCACGTTGAATCGCCGTTTATTATTTATATTTATATACTTAAATTCATTATGAACTAGGATTGTATGTCTTTCCCATTATTTATTCATCTATTTAAACAAACGCATGGAGTTCAGTTCAGACAGTTCGAATCCTTGTTTTTTGGAAAACCAAACATTTTGAGAATCCGTTCATGGAGAACGGAAGAAACGCAATTTCACAGTAAAGTATAAACATATGACAAAATGTCTTGTTTAGCTAGTAACTAATGTAGACGTGTTGATCATTTTTACATCTGAATCATATAGAAATCTTGAATTTGTGCTGATTTAAATTTTCATAGCTTCAAAATATTAATAAACGTGCAGACCCAAATAAGCACTGTGCAGGGGGTGGGGGGGGGATTTCCCAAGAAAAATAATAAACGTGGATGCAGCTGGTGCATGCATATTTATTTGGAGCCCAAGAGTAAAGAGGTGGAGGTGAATGTTACATGTAAGTTGTTATTAACGAAATGGAACGATGCCTTTAATAGGTTCCACCAGCAATAAGTCGCGACTTCTTTATATTGGCCTGACAGATTGGTTTTTGTTGGCGTCATGCCTGTCGACCATTATGATGGCCACATATATTGTCATATAACAGCGATTTACGATCTGTCTTGTTGGCTCATAATATAAATTAAGAAAGTGGCCTTGTGTTCGTTCCTTGCGTAAAAAAATATTTTTTAGTACAAACGTCCTCATTGATTGTGTCCCTCGACTCCTTGTGTAATTGGTCAAGTAACTTACATGTATGTACATGTACAGACCACTCACAAATTTCTTAGAAAAGCGACCACATGTTCGAATCTACTTTGCGATTTTGGAGCAACGCATTTGTAAATGCGTTCATATTTTAACACATTTACCTTGATTTATTCACAAACAAATGTCTTGATGCAGGCCTTAAAATCCATCAGATTTTTGGCAATAATCAAAATGTTAGTGTTTCACTTTCTACAGGAAATCAAGACTTTTTACTAGAATCAAAATGAGAATCATGATTCTCAGATTCTGATTATAAAACAATTAATGTCAACAGTGTTTATTTATGTTTATTCCATTTTGAATGGAAAACTACATCATGAATGTCCGATTCCGAACATATACATGTACACCAGGAGTGGGAAAATAACACAGAATTATTCAGATGTGAATTTAAATTAAACAAAATTATAACTAAAATTGCAAAATACACTATCGTATCATTATTTGGGTGTTCATACTAGTATACTTTTTCGGCGCAATGATCGGTAATTTCAATGCGACTGCGATTATTCCCAATGCAGTGCATTTAATTTAAATGCTGTCATTAAGGCATTTACAAAGTGGCGTGACACAATGCACCCTCAATGCATTTTAAATGCAACAACCGCATTTCATTGATCCACGTTGTAAAGGACATTTATTTTTAGAATACATGTATGTACGTGTATATAACCACAAGAATAAAGAACAAATCAACTGTTTTTATTACTTTGTAAACCTCTGATGTTTCCCATACAGTATACATTTGTATATTATAAACCATGTTACAGTAATTCTAGAGCTAATTAATCGACTCCTTAACTACAGCAGAATTATGGGTAACTTTTCAGGATTTAGTCCGAAAATGGCTTGTTGCCATTCATCGGAAAGCTCTCACCGAGAGCTTTCCGATGAATGGCATCAACCCATATTTCCGACTAAATCCTGAAAAGTTACCCATAATTCTGCTGCAGTTAAGGAGTCGATTAATTAGAGCATTACTGTATATCCTCTATAACTGTTTATTCAACATCACGTGCTGCAATCCATAAATGCGGTTCAGATTTCGATGTCCGGTTCAACATTATTATCATATGGTTTGATAGCAGAAATACTCAGTTTGGAATGTTATACCATACAAGTTTTACGAGTTGCTCTTGCTCAAGAATGGATAAATTTATAAACCTGATTTTTGGCGCATTAGTTAGAATTATATTTTTGCACAAGAACACACCACAAATATCGAACTGGACATCAAAAGCAGAACCGGATTGTATCGATTGCATAAACATAAGAAGTTGGTCACTGACCGACAATTGCTATTCTCTGGTGTGGTTTATAGGACTACCGTATGCAATGCCGACTTAAAAATAAAAATTCACATAAACATCGCATGAAGCGGTCTATCCACAAACTCAGGTATTCGGTAATTCCAAATGTATGAACTATCACCATGATATCCCGGTATATCATTGTCAGGACTGTGTGTACAAAAGGTTGTTATTCTACTATGCATAATTTTGCTATATCATTGTACTCGGACTGTATTGCAATGTAATACATGTATATCAGTACATGTACCGGTATACTGGGTGCACATTATATACATGTAGGCCTACTTTCACTTTAGTACATGTATGTGTCATAAAAGACTCATGTTGTTAAATTGAAAAAAAACATGTGTGAAAACAGAGAGAATACATGTACATGTGCCGGTACTATATACCTCTTTGTGTGCTGTACTACCGGTACTATTCATGTACATGTACTACACTAACCAGGGCTTACCTGACGCCAAGCATACACTTTACACTATTGGAACAAGACGGCTGTCAATCAAGACTAGTACTACACTACAATAAGAGAAATTTTAATTGATTCTGCTGCCCTTGTGCCACAGGCCTCAAACACGCCAAACAAGTATCTGTAGCCAGGCCCACCAGTACCAGGCTACTAGTAAATGAAGTACTGAAAGTGTCACATCATTAATCGAGCCCAATCTTAGTTATACTAGTCTCTTGTGTAGTTTGGGTTACTATTAATAAGATATTTAATGAATGTTTGGAATGTATGGTAGCATTCTTACCTGGATCAACATATGCCATGCACAACGCTGGTCATCATATCATCACCGCTGTTGGCAGTAAACCGCTCATCGGGCTACAACAGTTAGAGTTTTCCATACCAGGGCTAATCTAATCAGTTAAAATTAGTCATTTTAGAGGGAATACCAACCAGTGGAAGACGTACAAAAAGTCATGTATATTCAGATATCAGTTTTCGAGAAAAAAACCATCTTAGTCGAGCGGACTTAGAATATCGGGGTAAACTTAAATTTCATTCAGCAACACTTTCACAGCAGAATATAAAAATAGTACATTATAATCACTTACAGTACATGTACATGTAGCCCAAGTGCAGTGCTAGCCTATATTATATACTACCAAAACTTTTGGTCAGTTTCTCGATGACTGACACTTGTAAACGCTTGAACGGGTATATAGTACATGTACATGTACATGTGTACCGTATGTGAATTAAAGATCTTATTAGTGACACAACAGGAGGCTAGACATACATTTGTAACTACATTAATGCTCTAATTAATCGACTCCTTAACCACAGCAGAATTACGGGTATTAAACTCGGGGAGAGCTTTCCGATGAATGGCAACAAGCCATATATCCGACTAAATCCTGAAAGTTACACATAATTCTGCTGTGGTTAAGGGGTCGATTTCTTAGGGCACTACTGTATCTGTTTTAGTGCACATCAAATGTATTTGTTGTCTTTCCTCTTGTAATTTGTCTTTGGTTGTGTTCGCCATTTCGATGGACAACTACATGTACTGACATCAAATGACTGAAATGAGTCAAAATTTAGCAGTGCAGCCAATTATATAGATAAACAGAATTAAATAGCATCCAAATTCCAAATGAGCATAAATGATAAAACAAACTTTATTGAGCAGTCTTTTAATACTAGTAATTACAGCTACAATGAAAGCACCTAATAAAAATTCTAAGTTTGGTAAAACTGTCTGTATACAAAGTTTATCTGGCCGTGATGAATAAAACCTATAAATGGGATCATATACATGTATGTTAGATATCATTACATGATTATTTGAAAACACATATCCGTATGGAAAACAAACTATTTTACCACTGGCCAAGTGGTCCTGCTAATATGCTATGATGCTGGTGGTCCTGCTGAATTGCTATGATGCGGGTAGTGCAATTCATAGCAATTAAGCAGGACCCAACCGCATCATAGCACATTAGCAGGAACACTTGAACAGGGTATATTTACAGTGTCAAATCGAATGGGCATCTTTTAACAATATTTTTGAACAATTTCCTAGAAGTGTTCGAAAATTGAGAACTGAATTTATATTTTTTTTTATGAGGTTTCGATTGAAAAATTTCTAACTTAGCTCATCAGGATTAACATTGTCGCACAGCTATATTCTCTTTCCCAACAAAGTCTATAGAACATACATGTAAAATTACAGCTATGCTTTAATTAATCAACTCGCCTTATTATGCTCCCGATCTCCGATGGAGATTTGGGGGTATATAGTGGAGCCCTCCGTCCGTCCGTCCTTCCGTCCGTCCTTCCGTCCGTCCTTCCGTCCGTCCTTCCGTCCTTCCGTCCGTCCTTCCGTCCGTACGTACGTTTCAACTCGTAACTTTGGTTTCGCTAACTCAATTCAGTTGATCTTTGGTATGCTAATAGACCAGCCGGGGGGACAAGATTTCCCCATAACTGCGGTTTCGTCCGCCCATTTTTTCCAGAGTTATGCCCCTTTTTGGACTTAGAAAATTCAGGTTTTCTGCTACTTTTTTTGGTTTCCAGATAACTTGATTTTGGATTGTTTATTTGCAAAACCCGTATTTTTGTGTATTACCAATATCGCAATACAGGTCAAGGTAAAATTTCGGTTCAATCGGATAATTTTTGTGAGAGTTATGACCCTTTTTCGACTTAAAAAATTCAGTTTTTTTTTTAGAAAATTCAGTTTTCCTTCTATTTTTGTGGCACCAGACCAAATTTGAAGCTAATATAGAACAACATCTGGCATTTTTATAGCGCTTAACCAGAAAGTTTCTCTGATTGTACAGTCGGGGGCGTTACCTCCGCCCAGCGGTGCACTTGTATTACTCGGGTATTACTGCAGTATTCAGGCGTGTTCATGCGATCAACCGCAGTCAGTTATACCGCCGCAGAATGTGGTCCACCTCACATTTGCAGTTAGGCTGTATTTTTCATGCGATGTTTATATGAATTTTGTTTTAAAGTTGACATTGTAATCACACCAGAATTTTTTTTTATTGTTTCAAAATGTCTAGATAGAATTCAGAATTTTTGTGGTAAAAACAATTAACTTGGTTATCACAGTTAACACATATTACTGTGGTAAGATTACCAGCGGATACCGCATGTCAACAGGGACTGCATGCTCTAATTAATTATCAGGTTTAACATGTTTATACTGGATACAGTTCATTTTAAAGGTACTCAATCCGGTTCGATGATACCCATATAATCAGATTCCAACATCATACATTTGTATTTAGAAAGGCTGCTTCAGTTACGTTATCAGAATTGATTAATTGCCCTAAAATAATGCTAACCACTGTCAACTAAAGTATACAATTGCCTGACATATGTTATTTATCAACATGTTGTTCTACAAAATTTGGCCTTATTATCAACAGAAAGCCTCTTGATTTTAGAGTTATCCATCTTCATCTGAAATTTGGTCCGAGACTGTGGGCCACTATTAATTCTTGATCGTGAAAAATAGTATATTTCAAAAATTGATATCTAATAACTCTGAGCTTTGATAGGTGGTGGGTTCCTCGACTCGTACCAAATATCTTTTACCCCCCAAGTCCAAATAAAGAGTAATGTGCGAGCATTAATTCAGGGGGCCCTTAATCAGATTATGCATCTTTAAATTCAAATACAGTTTAAAGATGCATAATCCGATTAAGTGCCCCTCATTTGCTATTTACATATACATGTATATGGAATCGGGGGGGGGGGGGGTAAAAATATTTTAATCAAGTCGAGGGACCCACCTACATGTATCAGAGTTATTAGATATCAATTTTTGAAATTTTAATATTTATCACCATCGATACTTAATAGTGGCCCAGAAAAATTTGACGAGCCGACGGTCTCAGACCAAATTGCGGATGAAGATGGATAACTCTAAAATGAAGAGGCTTTGTGTTGATAATAAGGTCAAACTTCGTCGAACAGCATGTTGATAAATATAACGTATCAGGCGATTTTATACTATACATGTAGTTGACAGTGGTTAGCATTATTTTTGGGCAATTAATCGATTCTGATATTACTGAAGCAGCATTTCTAAAACAAATGTTGTTGTTGGAATCTAATTATATGGGGACCATCGAATCTGATTGAGCACCTTTAATAGTTAGCTATATGAGTTATATACACATAAGGCGACACCAATTTTTAAGTCCGGTTTACGAACACCTCCTACAACTTTTTTTCCATTTCATGAATTTTTTTTTTTATTTTTTGTCCCAAATTTTTTTTACACGCGTACTGATTTTCATGTGCTGTCGCATCCGGTTCTGCTTATGATCATTTACAGATCCATATTTTCATGTATTTCATGACAAGAAATGTCTTGTTTGGTTCAGAATTATCATTCGAAAAGTTTTTTTTCACAATTTTTGTAAAATTTATGTAAAATTTCAAGATTTACTTGATATAAATTGGGGGGGTGGGGACAATTTTTTTTATTTTTATTTTTTCCCCCTCCTGCATCTACTTTTTTTCTCCCCACATCAGCCCACATGTTCGTAAAGCAGACTTAAAAATTGGTGTCGCCTAATAGACATTTAAACTTTGAAAATTGTAGGTTTCCGGATGATAACTTCAGTTTGTGTGATCATATCTGAACCAAATGTGGTATGTAAGTTTATCAGACCAAAATACAGGTCAAGTTCGAATATAGGTGTGCTCCGCTCATTTTTGCGAGAGTTATGGCCCTTTTTCGACTTAGAATCGTGTTAATTTCTGGTTTCCGCATCATAATTTTAGTTTGTGTGATCAAATCTGAATCAAATTTGGTATGATAGTTTATTATCCACCATTTCATGGGACACTGGTTGGATTGTTCTGAAATGTAGTATCGGATTTAGGGGACCTTGATATATTTTTCAGACAAGCTGATGCCCCAAAGAAGCCACCTTTTCTCACATTTGCTGAAATAGTATCCAAAACATCAACATATCAAGAGCCATTAGACTGAATTAGATAAAAATATATCACTTGGGTCTGTTTAAGCTGGAAAATACTCAAAATTTGTATAATTTTCTGCTATTATATCTGCATACTAGCCTTTTTGCTGAATCGTGAATGCCGGTTATATTGCCGTGTGAAATCCTAGTACCAGATAACATTGGGTATGTACATGTATATAGCATACCACCTGAAAATGGCTTGAATATCACATACCAAAGCGGGGTGGGGGTGAGTGTGACACCCTCCTTGACCATAGTCTGTATTCTACAGGGTATGTTAACTGTTTCGAGTTGGTGCAATTAATGTGATTGTTTAATCTCTACCATCTGAAATCTATTTATAGCATATTTTGCTATCTGATCAATATTGCTACTTAGTACTGATATAAAACAGGATAAAGATGGTGTGTCTCTTTCCCGAATGTTCTGTTTACATGTACATTTGGGGGTTTATGAGTCAAATAATATCAGACAACATGTCCTTCTAACACTAAGAAATAATATGTTCTTATGAACCAGGACAAAATATGACTATTTCTGGAGCATTACAGCACATTATTACAAATCTATATTTGTAAGCAGTAAGATAATGACAGGAAACATGTCCTCAGACTAAGAAAAAAAATTTTGGTGTGTATTTCACACCACAGCTCATGTGTATACTCACATTAGTTTATGTCATTCAAAGGGAGAAACCCATTTAGAAAGTTTAAATGAGACAAAACTACCTCACTGTAGATGTAGTTGCAAGGTACAACATGTACATGTATTCTGGTAAATGACATTGGAACTAAAATAATGATTTTTGTGTCCACCGGTATGTCATGTACCGGTACTAGTATACATTGCAACTACATGTACATGTAACTTGCCTAACATACCATATACATGTATGAAGAGGGACTTTGCAAGTGTTTTTTAATCAAAATTTTAACCCAACTCTTGTTGTCAGTAAGTTTTAACCCATGCAGTTTAATGAGTTTATATATTTATATATTACATGTGTTTCTATACATGTATTTTATCTTTAGTTAGTTTGTTGTCCTTGAATAAACTTGTATTGCTGCACAATCAGTTTCCTTAATGTTCTATTATACTAAAACAACTCCATTGATAACAATACCCCTGCATCCCATCAAAATCTACTTCATTGCCATCCTCATCATTTCACTTTGGTATCCCCACCCAGGTGTACCTTGGTGTTATTCACCCAGGTGTTCCTTGGTGTTTCCTACCCATGTGTACCTTGGTGTTTTCTTACCCAGGTGTACCTTGGTGTTTTCTTACCCAGGTGTACCTTGGTGTTTTCTTACCCAGGTGTACCTTGGTGTAGAGATGGGCGGTTTCGGTTTCGGTTTCGGTTGTGGAAAAAGAGCTGAGTCTCGGTTTCGGTTTCGGTTTTTATTAATAAAAATTACTAATGTGAACAAAATCTAATTATGCTTCATCATATTACAAAGAAAATACACCAATTGTATCACCATAACTTGTGAGGTACATGTCCTTTTATAATATTAAATTATGTATCATATTGTTACTATTACATGTATATTGTTAATGTCCATGTCGAGTGGCAGTGCTAGAATGCAAGTGAGTCTGTGTATTGTGTATGACTGCAATTCAGCATCATATGATCATAAGTGTGAAATAATATAATGATCATTTATATTGGCATAAAACTAATGTGTGTGACTAGATATATGTGAATAGTTATGATTTGAAAAATAAAATTGGAAATAAACAACAAAATGAAAATAAAACATGACTAGAATCTCTCAATCACATTATCTGGCTATATGCCTATTACCATATTTAGGGAACATAATATTGTACACACTATACAGTATACATGCATCCAATACAAGTCACCTGAATGAGTGCTATTTCTCAACAGTTTACCGACAAACGGTATAATTCATTCCGGCTCCGATTCCGGCATAACATTTTTAATCAACGGCGCACAAATATATTTGACGATTTAACATCCAAACAGTGATAAAAACTAATAGGGAATGCGGGTAACAATCATTGATACCTTTTGATATCGTATCCTCGTTATCAAATTCACCTTTCAGAGTATTTGTACGGCCTTAATGATTAAAATAACATGAGAAATAAACTGATTTGTGTTGTGTTTACTACGGCGAAAATAGGTGTACACGGAAGCAACGTAATTAATTCGTCGCGCGATTTCACCGTGCGAACTCCTTTCTGCATATATTACAGGCGGCACACTTAGATTTCTTATCTTTCTTTGAAAAATATTTCCACACAGGACTCGTTTGTTCGTCGTGTTCTGCCATGATTACAGGAAGTTGTGACAACCGAAACTACGGGTTTTTCCAACTTACCACGGTTGTCATTTCCGGGTTTTCCCGACAACCGAAACCGAACTGATTCCACGGTTAACCGCCCATCTCTACCTTGGTGTTTTCCTGCCCAGGTGTACCTTGGTGTTTCCTTACCTGGGTGTACCTTGGGGTTTTCTAACCCAGGTGCATCTCAATGGGAAATCCACCTGGGTAAGAAAACACCAAGGTACACCGGCGTAAAAAAAACACCAAGGTATACCTGGGTTGGAAACATCAAGGTACACCTGGGTGGGGAACACCCAGGTAGGAAACACCAGGGTACACCTGGGTGAATAACACCAAGGTACACCTGGGTGGGAAACACCCAGGTAGGAAACACCAGGGTACACCTGGGTGAATAACACCAAGGTACACCTGGATGGGAAACACCCAGGTAGGAAACACCAGGGTACACCTGGGTAAATAACACCATGGTACACCTGGGTGGGGAAACACCCAGGTAGGAAACACCAGGGTAGACCTGGGTGGGAAACACCCAGGTAGGGTACAACTGGGTGTGGTCACCTGGGTAATTACACCCAGGTTTACCCATACCAGGGTTTTTATCCAGTTTCAGGTGGGTAAATCCACAGGTACATGTAACAAATATTTTATTACTTACTATAAAAAAGAAAGGTATGCCATTCTGGCGGCCAAATTTAAATTTGGTTTGGCGCCTTGGCCGGCGGGGTTAATCTACACCGATTTAATTCGGGTAAACGGCTAAATATACAATAACTTACGTATACATACAGTATAATATGCGATTACCACTGCATATGTTGCTTATTTCCTTATTCCAATAAAAAGTGTATGTATTTGATATCTTAGATGATTTTATATAAGTGACAAGTCAATATTTAGTCGGTATATTCACAGTGAATTGTAGCTGGCAGCTGATTGGTTGAAATATAAAAATACTTCTTTATTTTTTTTCCGTATGTCACATGACTTTTGTTGATACACAAAACGACATGCTGTCAAATATGGACGCTCGAAGTTACAACCAGGAAGTAAGTTTCAAATTTCCCGCAAATAATCCATAAATAACGCGGCGAATCGGTGAACATAAATAATTCACTGCGGGTCCCAGATGAAATACGGATGGATTCCCGATCAAGGTGCAATGTTTTGTCGTTGTAAACAGTTAGTAATACCAAATATTGTCAAATTCAAGCAGAGAGGGCACAAGGTAGCACATTTCGTATACTAATCTGTTTTTTAACATAAGTCATAAAACATTTTGCCATTTACCCGAACAAAATCGGTGCACATTAACTCCTACACGGCGGAATCAACAATGGCTGCTCAATCTTGCCACCAGAATGTCCGGCCTTATATGTATATAGTATATATATATAAAAAAAAAATTCACAAGCGCCTGTGGGTAAATCATGGTAAAACCCAGGTTTCGCGGGGTCTTAATGGTTGGTGGATGTCTTGGTAGATAGATTTTTACCTGGGTTTCGGCCCAAAAAACCTGGGTGGATTTACCCAGGTACATTTTTATATGGGATGCATCAGCTAATATGGAAAGCATATAATTTCAGTTCGTGACGTGTTTAAGACTTCAAATGGGATAGTGGGGTCCTCAAAACAGAACATTCTCCTTTCGTATTTGCCAGCCACTTTTTGTAAAAATGCCCCAGGATTTCGGGAGAACAACCCACCCATACCAATTGTATGTTTCGCAATAGCATTACCTTTCATTCACACAGCCAGCTAATTTGAGAATATATAACTTCAGTTTATGGTGCGTCCGAAATATTAAATGGGTTAGAATGTCCTCCAATAACAGTGAGAATTCGCCTTTCTCGTTCACCAGCCGCATTTTGTGAAGTATCCCAGACATTCGGAGCATCCTTTCAGTTCGTAGTTTGTAGACTTCAAATGGGATAGGAGCCTCAAAACAAAGAAACTTCACATTTCGTATTTTCCAGCTGCCTTTTTTAAGTGCCCTAGTTTTCTGGAACTACCCATACCAATTCTATATAATCCATGACAACACTATCTTTCGTTCACTCATTTAATATTGGGAGCATATACCTTTCAGTTTGTGGTGTATTTAAGACTTTAAATGGGGTAGGCGGCCGTAAAAAAAAATAACAAAGGAAATTCAACTTTCTTATTTGCCAGCCGCCCTTTTTAAACTGCCCTATATGATATTATTACATTTTATACTTGACAAATATAATCTGAAAAATGACACGAGTTAATCAAAAGGGATGGGAGCGCAAGTTATTCAACTTAGAGTATTGCTCCTCTCCCTTAACAATATTGAAACGCATAATAATATTTATATATTGTATTATGTTTGGTCTCAAAGTTTGCTTAGTTGGAATGTAGTACCTAAAAAGGGGATCGAGATCCAGGGTGAGGTCTGGAGTTGTGAGTGGACATATATCACGGAGGGGATGTAGGTCCTATGGCGAGATGAGCCGAGACTTTTGATAACGATATGGGCGAATACATAGGCAAAGATATAGGCTTATTGGGATTTTGAAAGTTTTACGTCAATGAGATCTACCTGCGTGCTGCTAAACAATTTATCATTTAGAGTATTGAATACGTTGCTTTGACCGACGAGGATATCTTCAACCCTATCAACAAAACACTCTATTTAGCCATTTCTTCAAATAATTGGCACTGGAAGAAAAATTGCAAAGCGTCGTCAATATAAAACCCGCATTGACAGTGAAAATATAGTTTCCAAGTTTATCAAAATTTAACATATCTATTGTGACCCACTATATAAATGAAGAATCGTATGCACAGCGGGTTATATGAAATATGTTGAGCGCATGTGCACTGCCTCTCAACAATGTCACAATAATCATGTTTTAACAGCCCCGCTTGGTTGTCTGATAAACAAATCCAAATACAAGTTCGCAACCAGTTACCAGTATACACATACGGAAGAAGTAGAGACAATTGTATAAATGTTGGCCAAGTATCAACAATGTGTCTATTGAACAGCCTCTATAAGATATCTCCACACAACTTTAAAAGATAACATCAATTTCCTCAGTAGTTCTGAACATGAATAGATATAATTTAAACATTATTACATGAAGCACAATTCCGTGGAGTTGGTATGTAGATGGTATTTAAGAACGCACAATTTCAAAATTTGGTCCAATGATTTTTCACAGAGCTTTGCTGATTTTTCAACTTATACAATAATTCGCAGTTAACAAGTATCAACAATGTGTCTACTGAACAGCCTCCATCAGATATCTGAACACCACTTAAATAACGCCCATTTGCTCAGTAGTTCTGAGCTTCTCGTAAATATGTTCAAGTGTGAACACAGCCAGGAGGTCGATGACTTACACATACTCGAGCCAAAACGTCCGCTATTAAGAAGTCTGAACAAGGAAGTTCATAATATTGAAGCAAAATAATTGTTGCTTGATTTCTTGAAGCGACATTCAAATTGACGTACGTGATACTTGTGAAAATGGGAGAGTCACTCGTTTCTATTCCCAAACGATTTCGTTAAACAATTGTGATTCAGACTCAAAGCACTCTTGTGTCGAAGTGCTCCAAACCTAATCATCACGCCGGTGGTTGCACTTTCTTTTAATCATAGCACATATTTCCTATACAATGGAGATAATAGCTCGGTAGCGAACTAAATTTTGTGCCCCTCTCCTCATCCCTGACGGGGACGACGCCACAATGCAACATATGTATCCCTAAACCACAGCATGATACTCTTACCTATACCACGGAGATGACCAAATATAAGTTTGGTAGAAACCGCCAACAATAAAAGTGTGCATTAACTCTGAGGCAATTTTTACCACCGTCCCTGATTCGAGCGGTGCGCCATTTATGTATCTGTAAACGAAGTATTACAATTCTATGTACTAGAGACCTTTCTCAAAATCACGAATACGATTACGGATGGAAATATCACACCAGTATACGGCCAAAATTAGATTTTTACGCACGGGGGTTCTTATGTGAGACGTAATATAGCCCACTCAGTTAATTATGCGCAGATGTGTCAATAATTAGCTTAGGGACGCTCTAACATTCTCCGTTCTTACAGAATTACCTGTTATCAATAAAATATGTTGTTGTAACTGGGATATGGAAGCCTAAACATATCTGTAATCAATGAAACAGCATCTCTGGACACCCATGTCCGTACACGATTTATATCGGGTCACATTAAGATCAATTAGAAAATTGTAAAGTCGTTATCAAAAATATGTAATTCTTCGACCAAAACGTGTTTTGGGGAAGGGTAGCTAAAATCAAGTATCTCGCAAACTGTTCAAACTTTCTGTTAACTACTTTATCCGTATGCTTGCTAGATAACTACTGCACCGCATTGATTAAATATGTTGGCGTTATTACAATATACGTTCAAATGCAGCAGAAAATAAATGATTCGGCTCCAAATGGCAGGAAAATCCAAATTTACCAACACTTTTTCCTATAAAGTAGAGGTATGGTATAATGTGGCAATATTAACATAAACAATCTTGGCAAATAAGTTAGAACTTCGCCACATCGTTCGCCTGACCAAAATCGTTAATTTCTGGAAAAAGTGACTGGTGGGTATCTTTCATCGTCGATTTGACAATAGCCACCACCAATTCCGATATTTTTCACTATCAATTTCGTGAACAATATATGTTTCAACTTGTTCTACTGTGGGTAGGGGTACCCGACCGGTTTTGGCGTTTGGTCGCTGCGCTATTTAGTCTCAGTATATTATAATATTACTCGACATAAGCCAGGGGCCCGTGTATGTGCTTAGGGGTGACGCATATTGGGAGGGGGCCAAGTTACAAGCCCTTGTGGTTCATAGTTTGGGTTAATAAATATTTCAATATTATTATGAATATAAATAAAGTTAATGTATTTCATCAATTATAACAGCATTATATGCATGCATGCGTGTATTCATGTTTACGAGTTTGCTGATTAAAATAATTTGTCCGCAATTTTGAAAGTTATTTAGAGTTCACGTGTTTTCACGAAAATAATAGTAAAAATAGGGAAAAACAACAGAACAGTTCTTATTCCAAAGTGTATAACTAAGAGAGGAAGAGAGAATGTATTCATTAATATATGTTTTTGAAGCACATATGGCCAAGTAACAATTACATTGTGAACAATATACAAAGTTTGGTATATTTGGCATAAAAATAAAATGATTAAAGTTATAATTTGGTCTCGTTGCTATGGTAATATTAATTGCATAGCAACTGTGGTTATGGACAACACATTTGACAACCTAATCAACGTGAGTGGAATGGGGAGGGAACCTTTAATGTGGACACAAAGTTTCTGGCGGTCTTTGCCCTTTCTCTCTAAAATGGTATAAAAAATGTGTTTTAGTCCAATTTATGCAAATTTGGCATATCTAATTTGAACTTGACCTTTGACCTTGACAGAGGTAACTAGAAAATTGCCAACAATTATTTTATTTATCCGGGTATCCCATAGCACATTATTAATATTGTTGGCGTATGGTACTAAAAATGTTTAGCAAAAATTGTTCTAGCCATCATTTATCTGACCTGCCTCCTGACTAACGTTGACGTAGCAAAGACGGATACAAGCTACTCGTGGTCACAGCAAGAATTCATCTGCAACTGCAGTAAGCTTACTACGCCTTGGTCAGAACGCAGAGTCTCTGTGCTTGTTTTGTGCATGTACAAAACAAGCGCGGCGCTGTGGTGCCTATGGGCGACCATGGAGACCCTCGCCCGTCGTAGCCAGTGTCCACTGCGTCACCAATCGGTTCTTGGAGACCTTAGTGCGTTTAGGTGTGCGCTTAGATACTTTTGCAGCGCAATGCAAGCGCCGACCTGAGTGTGACAGGGGCTTAACCTGAAATATGACCTGTTTTGCATTCATTTGAATAATAGTCCATTTTGCAACTGTGGAGAATTAGAAACTGCCGAGAACTTCATACTCCGCCAGTAAAAGGTGTGTGTGTGGGGGGGGGGGGTTGGACATGCAGCAATTGGCCACGGCATATGTTGCGGGTGCTTGTGGAACAGGCAATTCATCGTCGCACCTATACGCCTTTGGTTTACTGCCAAATCCTTTTGTTTTATGTCGAATTGTTAATGACTTTATATTATGTATTATATGTGCTAGTTCTTGAGAATAAAATATTGTTTACACTAACTCATTGCATGGTTTGTGATACTAGTTTTATGATTTGGGTCACCCGCTATGTGGTTTGTGGCACCCATTGGTGGTTTATAGGACACCAATTTGGTGGTTTTTGGAGACTCGCTAGCTGTGGATAGGGGACACTATGTTGGTGGATTGGTACACATATTGGTTGATTGATTCACTGATTGGACCGTTGAAATGGACTGGGACGACAGTTGGTGGTTTGGGACACCTGTTGTATGACATACTATTAGGACAATTCTCGAATGGCGTGGGACACAAGTGCGACATGAGGTACATACACTGTATTGGATGCATATTGGACACTATTTTCGTTTCGGACATTATAGATGTGTGGTTTGGGACACCAACTAGCCAAACTATGACTATAAGTTAAGGATGGATTGCGTACCGAGGGGACTGAACTCTGTTTTGCAGCCCAGATTTAATCGTTGTATGAGACCTGGCTTTCGTTTGCTCTCTCGCGAGATACATTAGAGTGAATTCTTACATCTATTATTAAAAGCTCCCCTTATACTCTGAAATCATTCTTCCTCGTATAATTCGAGGGCTTGTTCGTTCTTGTATGACTAGCTATTCTATTTTCCACAATTTGTAAATTTCATTCGATTTTGTCCATTTTGGCGGACATATTGGGACAGACATTCTACCGATATGGTTTACGACTAAGCATTGTTTGTGTGTATTTAATTTTATTACTAATTTGGTATTAGTTGGCGCACCTACCACCGAAATTCAGAATGTTTTTATACCAACTGCCATCATGGACGCCATCTTGAATGACAGAAAATGCTCAAATCGGATTTTAGCGGATTTTGGATATGTTATAGAGGATATATTCCTCTTCAATATGGAATAGAAACCAACTTAGTCCAAATTTATTCTAGGTTGACCCTAAAATTTTAGTTTATCGACCAGACTATAAGTAAATATTAACCAAGGTGTTGAGTTCAATGTATAGAAGACAGAACAGCCAATTTTATACATCAACGATAAATTGTAAGCGATTGTGGGGCACTCTAGGGCAATATCTACCATTTCCATATTTTTGCAGCCAAATATACAGAAGAATATAGGTAATAATTACCTTTCATCGTTTTGAAAAGGACAAAAACTCTTCTGGAAGTTGCTGGAAAGATGATCAAAATATATGGAAGTTATGGGTTATTTAGGAACGAATCGGGTTTTGGACAGTGACACGCGCAAAAGGTAGTTGATCTGTCTGCACTTCCACCGTGTGAGGAATCTTTAATTTTACACTCAAAACGAGCCCACGTGATAGCAGAACAGTGGAGACTACCAACCGTTGTCAAATCAACCACTCCCGATGTAGTACTTCGTGGATGGACGGTCGATAGGCAACCTGAGTTGTTTGAACCAATCTTCCCTGAAGATGTTGCACAAAAATTATTGACTGGTACTATCACATTTGATGAAATTGACAGTGACAGTGAAGATGAGATTGCATAATTCGTGGACAGTATACTACAAGAAAACCATAATCAGAAATGGTAACTCCCTCAAGATCATATTATTAGCCATAAATATAAATTATAATATAAAATATATTGGTTACATGAATGCACTGCCTCAGAATTCCGTTAAAACAACTAATCCTTCAAATTATTACAAAAAAACTACGGCTTATTACTGCAGGTTTCTCATTCACCACACCAGAAAGCTTCTAAATGCGGATCAAAAATCGGAGGTATTGTGTTCCCGCCAAGAGTTCATGGCCCAGCCATTGTTCATACCTAAACATCGAAAGCAATTAACGCGGTCATAATCGTTACATACTGCAACTATAAGACATCCAGCGGATACACATCCCACGAAAACCCGAAATGTGTTGTCCTGTGAGAAATCACATCGCTATAGCTCAATTTGACACGGCCAGATTAGCCTTCCTACAATATCCATAAACAATATCATATATTATATACCCATGATTTTAATTATAGAATATAAAATATATTGGTTTCGCAAATGACCAACTCAGAATTCCGTTAAAATAACAATAACAACCAGCACCTAATTAACGAACCGGCGGCCAACTCGGCCGTCTCCGACCACAACCATCAGTAAGCTGCAGAACGAAAAATATCTATAAAAGTTGAAATATAAGACTTACAAATTATCTTTTAAATTTCTTTTATTGGTACTTGACATAGCTTGTCACAAACCAAAAATCAACATTATTGACATAATAATGTAAAGAACAATAAACGAAATTGAAATTCCCAACTACACCTTTTACCGGACTCGGCCTCCTGGTCGCGCAGTTCGACTTTTAAATAAGCCGGGGGGAAAAAATTCTATTTATAAAACCGCCATCGGACCATATCATTCTAATATTTGGCCAACAGTATACACGCGGGCGTGCTAATTAAATGACATTTCGAGTTCAGTAGCATATAGCATAAAATTGAAAGCATTAAGAAAACTATCTTGGGGTAGGGTTAAGTTTTACTTTATATCTTATTTCTGGTCCGATATATGATTATAGCATTCCATGTGTCTGGTATTGGGATGAATTTATGCATATTGTAGTGCATGTTGTGCAGCTGTATCCATAAAACTGACGTCTGGGATTTTTTTCAGAATTTTTTCACTTAAAAATAATCAAATTTTAGCTAATTTACCCCCCCCCCCCCCCAAATCAAATATTTAAACAAATAGACCCTCCCATAACACAAACCTCCTCAGATACATGCTAATTCCATGATATATGATAAGACTCTGGATTGGTTAACAAAACGTAATGAAAACGGGCTATTCTGACTTGACATGTATTTTCAGATATAAAATCAGTTTTAGGGGGAGGGTTAAGTTTTTACAAATATCTCGGCTTGTTTGATATCAGTGCTTGTGATGTTGATATCAGTAAATCAGGTATATGGTATAATGCTTAAAAATTTGATGCACCACTGAGAGCTTTATAGAACAAAATTAAAATTTATAGAAAATCATCTGGAAAACTTTTTTGAAAAAGCACTGCAATTTATGCATTTATTTTATATTTTCGTGATTTTTTTTACAAAAATTGTTGGAGAATATCATGTTTTGCACATCATTAATGTTAAGCAACCCAGATAGAATAACATCTGATATTGAAGTATATCTTATTCGACATTTGTCTTATTTTATTGGTTTTCCTGATTATACTGAAATTTGCAGGTCAAAAACACTAAAAAGGTAAAAAACAATATTGTTTCCACCTGCTCCGCCATGGATACCTCACTGTTTTTGGAACCCCCATGGGGCAATGATATTTTATAAACCTTGTTTTAACAAACCTATGTTCCCCAAAATTAATGGCAATGATTTTGATCGGCATTATTAAAAACAATACCAAGATGACAATAAACTGATGATTGTAGTCAAATTGAGCACATGCTCCACTCAGAATGCTTTCGGATTTGTTAAATAGAACATGTTATATAGTAAAATGCACTGGAAATTATAAGATTGTGAAAAAATACAAAGAATATCATATTTATTGAATCCTGCGACCAAGAGCCGCTTTATATGTAGGCTACATAATGGCCTTTTATTTAGGGGGTATCATTTTTCTTATATAAACTTCTCACAATAACGCTCGCCGAGCTCAATTTATGGGCATGGTAGACTTTCTCTCGCCGGAAACGCACAGGACCCTAGCAAATTGCGCACTGGACGATTATGCGATTTCGGACATATTTAGCAGGAGCAGTGGGCCCCTCAGTGGGTACAAAATAAATAGATTCATTGGTCCACAGTGGAGACAAGAAAACCATAATCAGAAATGGTAACGCCCTCAAGATCATATTATTAGCCATAAATATAAATTATAATGTAAAATATATTGGTTACATGAATGCACCGCCTCAGAATTCCGTTAAAACAACTAATCCTTCAAATTATTACAAAAAACTACGGCATATTACTGCAGGTTTCTCATTCACCACACCAGAAAGCTTCTAAATGCGGATCAAAAATCAGAGGCATTGTGTTCCCGCCAAGAGTGCCTTGCTCAGCCATTGTTCATACCTAAACATCGAAAGCAATTAACGCGGTCAAAATAGTTACATACTGCTACTATAAGACATCCAGCGAATACACACCACACAAAAACCCGAAATGTGTTGTCCTGCGAGAAATCCCATCGCTATAGCTCAATTTTACACGGCCAGATTAGCATTCCTACAATATTCTAAAACAATAAAGCTTCTCAAATCATCGGCATAGTCAACAGAACTTTCACGAACATGGACATCGACACTTTCTAATCGCTCTATATAAGCATGGTCATACCTATCATAATACTCTTACTCCGCATGGAGCCCACATCACAAACATCAAAGCATTGTGTTAGAGACATACAAAGAAAAGCAACGAAACTAGTTCGTCAAATCAAAACTCTATGCTACCGAGACCGAATGATAAGACTCAATCTGATGTCTTTAAAATATCGAATATTTAGAGGAGATCTAATCGAGGTATATAAACTGTTGAATGGTCATTACAATATTAATGCCTGTGACCTATTAGAAAGACATTCATCAGGAAGAACAAGAGGACACAACAAAAAGCTACAGATGCCCATTGTTAAAGGGATAGTACTCAGATGACCGGTGGTACGTCGATCGCAAGTTGCAAAACAGAGTTCAGTCCCCTCGCCACGCGATGTCCTCCGACTGCGTGACTTTAAGCACTGTCTGATTTGTTTACCTCCGGGTTGGGAAAACCCAAAAATTGTAACTTCCGCATTGTTACTTCGCAAGTTAACGACGTTTGTTGTGAGAAATTCGCACAACAAAGACAGCATATATTGCAGAAATTATACTCGCAACGCTTATGTGATATGGAAATGCGACATTCCACGGCCAGTGTCCGTTTAATCGTACCGGTACTCAAGTAATCCTAGACAGTTGACAGCAGCCAGCAGGTTGAATTTGGAATGATCTGGAATGGAAGACGAGTCACAAACTAGTTTCCATTATTGGCATGAACTGATCGATGAATACGT
Organism: Siphonodentalium dalli; assembly: GCA_032622095.1. NCBI lineage: Eukaryota > Metazoa > Mollusca > Scaphopoda > Gadilida > Siphonodentaliidae > Siphonodentalium > Siphonodentalium dalli. The sequence goes on from CP136066.1 coordinate 82,913,570, forward strand.
TGCAGTATATCGGCTGATGTCAACCCCATGCAGACTTGGAAGGTTGCGTAAGTTTGTGTCTTACTAAATTGTATGGGAAAGGGAGCCCAAATTCACATTTAAATATCAGGTCTGGGTGAACACCAATTGATCGAAATCCAATAGAACATGGCTGACACTGACATGCCGAGTCAGTACTGTCAGTAGCCGAGAGGTGCTCACTCCAATTCTTGAATATTTAAATGGTGTTTGTTTGAAGATTTTTAAACGTTTATTTATATTCTCATTCTCTCAAAAGAAATCCAAATGTTTTTAAGTAGTTACCAAGTTGAACGATATCATGGAACAGTTTAGTGTGACTCCCCTTATCTCAGATGCATCTAGGTGGTGTAAGACCAGTCTATATTAGATCGATTAGTCTAAATAAAGATCTATTGGTGGTTCACCCAGACCTGCATGTTTATTAATAATCACATTGAATGTACCGAAGCTCAACAATCATCTGCAGGTCTCGGTGAACCACTGGTTGATCTGTATAAAACTGATCAGTCTATCTTTATATTGAATATATTCAGTAAATAATTATTCCGTGTCTTTCTACAGAAATTATAATTATCTCTTTTTAAGTATTGGATGTAATATAATTACCACTATAGAACAGTTCAGAGTGACTCGACTTATCCCCAATGCCTGCATATGATGAATGACCAATCGGTCTATTCTATAGCGATTAGTCTAATAAAGGTCGATCGTTGGTTCACCATATGACCTGTTCATTTGCACTTAAGTGCAAATTATTTAAACAGCGTAAATCATTTGCACATTTAAAGTGCTATTAAAGGCATGTGAGGCCTTAGTTGTCGAAAATATTGATATTTGTTCTAATCACCGTAAACAGAAAAACATTAAAACGCATACAGTTTCGTTCATATATACCATGACCATCACGTAAACAGCATGTTATCATAAAGACCTACAATATTTTACCTAAGCAAGAGCCTGATTGTGTTACAGAAGACAGCACAATATTAATGCAACTCTTGAACTGGCTAATCACACACACAAATGGCATAAACGCTCTTTATTAGTTCCATATCAGGAATTCACCAACAAAGAACGCTCTTTATGTTTACCATCATAATATAAACAAACACCAGAAAAGTTACTTTTTATGCTTTTGTTTACATAACAATGGTCAAACATTTGACAATAACATACTGTTTATGCGATATTTCTTATTTGTATATGGACAAAGTCTGTCTACATTTTGATGTTCTTTATTTTTGTGGCGGTTTTCGAAGGGTGGAAATATTTTCACAGGATACCCACCGCCAAGGCCAACCATACCTTTAAATTATCTGTATCTGGAATATGTACCATACATGAAAGGTGTTCATAGACCCAATCATTTAATTATGCTCTATGTAAAAAAAACATTTATTTGAGCTCAATTAAGCGCACATCATTTGCGCTTAAGTGTAAAAAAGACATGAGACTATCATACATGTATTTAATAATATATACTAGTCCACCTATTTGTAATTCCTTTCTCAGAGTCTAATTCACTCTTTTTTTATTTCTAGACAATCTGATTTATGCTCAAGCTCAAATAGATGAATTTTACTTTTAAAAGAGCAAATAAATTAATTCCGCTTAAGGCACTTTAAGAGCAAATCAAATCTGTCAGATTATCACTTGGCCTTACATATGGGTGTCTTTTGTTTTGTTATATCTCCTCCCAAAATATGCATTACCCCAACCAATATCATAAGAACTGCTGAACATATGCAGTTAACAGGGATGGGTATATATCCTGTGTACCTGTTAGGAAATTGTGGACTACAAGTGGAACAATTTTCCTCTACCAACATTGGTATCTCCCACCCACGGCCACATAATATTTTTCCACTTATTTTACCCTCACAATCTGTCACAATCACATATTTTGCTTTATATAGTGATGATATGGCAAGAAATTAACTATATCTGAGAAAAATTTGGTTGAGTCTGGGTTTGTGAGGGGGTGGACTCGGGGGAGATACCCAGGACTGAGAATCTTCTCCGCCGCCCATCTAGTAGCTGCATATGATCAAAACATCATCTATCGCTTATTTTGCTTTATATACCATACTTCATCCGAGAAAAAGTTTATTAAGTTGGGGGAGATACCAAGTCCTGATTATCACTTATTTTGCTTTATATAGTCCAAACATTCTCATATGTAGCTCAGGAAAGAATCCAGAGATAATTTGGGGACACCTGTTTCCAGCAGAGGATATGTACCGGTATCCCAATATAACTTTAAAATACGGCTTCTACACCGAACCAACACAGATACAGACGCATATATTATAAATAGGACATAATATTTCTGATTTAAAAATTCAACATGCAAATGAAGGCCGTAACTGCAGATTTTTTAATACAGCGCTTATTGTTGAATTGCCTTGAAAATTCAGGTTGATTCAATACTGTCCACTGGGAATTTGGGGTCATTTGGGCTTCTCAAGTTTGGGCACCCATACCTGTAACAGCTATCAAAACAGCCCTGGAAATTTCCCTGATAAAGCTTCTGCATGAGTGGGGGGGGGGGGGATTATAATCAGCCTGATCATACTTGGGTAGCACCCATCCATCCAAACACCAACACAATCAACTCAATAAAGTTAATTTCTCACCATTTCATGACTATATAAAGCAATAATAAGCAATAAAATCATAAGTTTATTTTTTCTCATATGTAGCTACTAGGTGGTAATTGGATACTCAGGTCCTTTTATCTCCCCCTGCATCTTGAAATTTTGTGAAAACCCTGTTCCAATGCATTCTCTTATATTTAAGAGAATTAATGCATTCTCTTATATTTAAGAGAATTCATTGGCTTAACAATATTTACCTTGACCTTATAAGCCAGTGCATTCTCTTATATATTCGAGGCTCCATATATAATAGAATGCACTGGCACAGGATCATTAATGCTGAACCAGCATGGCTCCAGTCATAAAAGGGTTACGACCTGTAGCCCGTGCCAAAGGATTTAGTCATGCAAAGAGTAAAATCCAAGATGGCTGCTGGTGGCCATGTTTTTTGCCGAATGACCCCAAAATGACTCTACATGTCAATGCCAACAGCTATGACAAATTTTATAATGATCCAATTTTATAATGACCAAAGGTACGACCTGTAGCCCGTGCTAGAGGAAATTGTTGACGAGTCACACACAAACACACACACACAGACGACGATACCAAGCCATGGCAATAGCTAAAACTTTACAAAGTAAAGTTGAGCTAAAAATGAAAACACCACCTTCCCACCTGGGCCACCCATATTTTTCAATGACCGTTTATTACCAGAAACACAGGTATAGTTTTCGCCCTGAAGAATAAATGTGAAATGGGCCTCTCTGGCTCACATATATGTTAGTTAAGACTAACCCAACCATTTGTTTTATTAGCTGAACTTTACTTTGTAAAGTTTGAGCTATTGCCATGGCTTTGTCGTCTGTGTGTGCGTATGTGTGTGTGTGATTCGTCAACAATACAGGCTACAGGTGCTACTTGTGGTCGGATCATTATGAAATTTGACATAGCTGTTGATATCAACATTTAGACCAGAACCGTTCATTTTGGGGTCATTCTGAAGAAAAAAAACATGGCCGCCAGCGACCATCTTGGATTTCAATATTCAATCCATTAGCACGGGCTACAGGTCGTACTGTTCTTCTGATTATCATGAAATTTGTCACGGATGTTAACAATGACATGTAGATGCGAACGAGTAACTTTGGGGTCATTCGGCCAAAAAAATGGCTACTGGCAGCCATCTTAGATTTTACTGTTTGCATGACTAAATTCTCTGGCACAGCCTACAGGTCGTACCTTTGGTTGGATCATCATGAAATTTGTCACGGATGTTAATATTGACATGGAGATGGGGAATGAGTAATTTTGGGGTCATTCGGCTACATTAGTGGGGTCGTTAGGCCAAAAATCATGGCCGCTGGCAGCCATCTTGGATTTTACTCTTTGCATGACTAAATCCTTTGGCCAGGGTTACAGGTCGCATCTTTTGTCAGATCATTGTGAAATTTGTCATGGATGAGATCGAGTCATTTTTTGGTTATTCGGCCAAAATCATGGCTGATGGTCAAAAACTCAAAATGGAAAAAAGGAATTTTTATTCCAAACCAATTGCAGCACATCTCACACCATATCATATGTCATCTTATATGATGCACATTCTTTATTCAATATTCCAATGATGTTATAGATATTCTTTTCTGACAGAAAAGTATTTAAAAATGTATGCCGTTTCATGTTAAACCAAAAATTAAATCAACTTTTCTTATATTTCAGATCAGTTGTTCATGCACTTGTAGCCCAGTCCAAGCACAGAATATGAATAGAAGGAATGAAAGAATGATTGAGACCGATGGGTGTCAGCATGGTTTGAGGATTGCACCACTAGAATATTGACAGGTACATACATGTACATTAGAATTCTGAGAGCGGACATTTGAAACATTTTTTTGTTATAACTGATGTAGTTTATATCTACAGCTTAGCTTGTCAAAGGTTCTTTACTAAATACTAAGTGACAAGTAGTTCCCTTAGGATATTTTCTATCTGTTGGTGTATCCTGAATTCCCTCCAAATGAATAATAGACATAGAGTAATGCCCTCAGTAATCGACCTCTTAACCAAAGCAGAATTATGGGTAACTTTTCAGGATTTAGTCGGAAATATGGCTCTCGGGAGAGCTTTCCGATGAATGGCAACAAGCCATATTTCCGACTAAATCCTGAAAAGTTACCCATAATTCTGCTTTGGTTAAGAAGTTAAAAGGCACCACTCAACAGACATTTCCGTCACTAGAAATATATATTGTGGGACAAAAATATTACGATGTTTAGAACACAATTTATTTGGCAGTGGCACATGTATTTTATTTGATTCAATATCTAGGGATGAATATATGAGACAGCATATATGTTTCTTTCATGTTTTGATGATAACTGCACTTATATAATCATGTTATCAAAACAAGTTTCATAAAATGTCTGTTGTTGTAAAAAAAAATTGTCTGAGGGAGAGTGACCTCATATGCAATTCTTCACTAAAGGCCAGTATAGATTAGACATCAAACTTTACAATTTTGCCAACCTTAATATATAACATTGCTGGTGGATTGATATTACAAGAATCGTTATTTTATAATTTTAATGAGAATAACAATTAAACTAAACTGAAAGTTATTGTCTTTTGCACTGTTTGTTGGCCTCGACTGAAACTATTCACTTTTTCTGGTTACTAACATTCAAGATCTGCTATCCAAAACTTGACGCCAATTCCAGTGAGTCACACACTCCATGAGTTAGGCAGCACCAGTCTCCTTTATATAGTGATGTTGGTTTCTATAACATAAAATATTGTTATCGTTCTATTATAGGTTCTAATGGAGAGAGAGATGTAGATATGGCTGGAAGGACAAGACTCCAAGAAATTGCACAATTGCAGTTCATTAAACACACTTGAATTTAGCGAATTGCCACATGTACAATCATTACATTCTTACAATGTTACCAGCAGTTTTGTGAAGTAACACAATAATGACAATGATATTGAAAAAGATATATTGCTATGTTCGATGCACTTTCTCAGCAATGCCATGAAGAAAATCTCATTCCTGATTAACATGCAGATCAAGCAATGGTTAGTTCAAATGATGTCATACTGTGCTTTTCAATTTAAACTGTGTCCATCTTGGTTATCGGAATGATTCTGGAAGAGAAAGCTCTATGGCTGAGATGATATAATTGTCTACTACAAATTAAATATGCTATATATTTTTGGAATAAATATACATGTACCATATACATGTACGATATTTAAATACTAGTACACATCTTTTCATTTAGGAATTCTGATTCCTTATTCATGCCCAATACTGACTGAACTACTAGGATCCCCTGTATATCAATTGTATACCTTACTCATATTTGAATTTGTGCAGTACTATGTTTCGCTCTATTTAAAATTCTGAGCAACTTCTAAACTTACAAATATTTTTGTATATCATATGATGACAATTTCAGTTCTTCATTATCGCTGAAAATACTTGTGCATATTAAAGATCATCTTGACAAAAATTCCTTCAGTCTGGAATATATATGTTTATATTTTAGAAGAAATTCAACTTAAAATATCTAACCATGATTTAGCTATACACATGTGAATAATAAATGCACACTAGCGAAAAATAGTACAATGTACTGCACAAATTTAAATATGACTGAAGAATATATTCTATAATCATGATACTTTGACCCTGAGAATGTGACAAAAGTAAAAACAGTCTATATACCACATCATATATTTTTACTTCAGCAGATAATTGTAGTCTCTGGGATTAATATAAAAAAGTCCAATTTTTTCACCAAAAAAAGGCATTATCACTAATATTGGTATTAGTTAGTAGTTTAATCTCTTTAATATATCAACAAAAGTAGATTATATAGAAATATGTTTTTATCCCAAAAGTCATTGATTTATGGCTACATATACAGCTACATGTACATTGTACCAGTCAGTGCTGATTGTTGATGTTACTAAAGATCTGCATGCAAAATACAATAATCATTTATGCTTATCATTATGGTACTCACATTATTACATTCTAATGATTTGTCCTGATGAGTTAACCACATCTCTCGTTCTCCATCATTAATATAGTCTGAAAATAGAAATGTATAAAGGTAGTGAATCTCGGGGAGAGCTTTCTGATGAATGGCAACAAGCCACATTTCTGACTAAATCCTGAAATGTTACCCATACTTCTGCTTTGGTTAAGAGGTCGATTACTTAGGGCATTAATGTATAACTTGGCTAATTTAACCCAACATCTGCCTCACAAGTTCACAACTTATTATACTGATACTGCGACTTGTGAAATCCATCAAATTATCACTCTCTGTGAGTCCAATAGCTATTCACCTAATTAAACATTATATTTACCAGTCATGGTCCTTGCTGGTTTAAAGCATGGACACAAAACATATGTTTCAAGCATTTGTGACCAGGAAGTAGTATTTAAAACAACTATCAGTTGTGTTAATCTAACATATTCATGATTTAGGTCCAGTGCACCATTCTATGACCATACATGATGGGACAGGACCTCATTTTTGAAGATTTTTCAAACTCTACCCACAAGACGAGAACATTAGGGAGCCATAGCAACCATTTATTCACACAAATTATGGTTCAATCAATGCCTAGGACATCCCCCATGCCAGAAATACAGATACAAAAATATCTGCCACAAGGGCTTCCAGTGCATCCATGCACAGTTGCATATAAATCAGAATATAATAGAGTTCACATGAATTTTGAAAGGGAAAAAACACATAGAAATCCATATACATTGATATATGGACTATATTTTGAAAGGGAAATTCATTATATGTTGAAAAAAGTAAAACTTTTGTTTATACTCGCACAATGATCAGATAAATTATGTGCACTTTAGAGGTAACATTGCACTATTATCAAGGCTAATTAACATAACCCTAGATATTTTCATGTATTTAAGATTCATCAGCCATGTTTGGGTTTCAGCCATTTCAAAATTTCAGATCTACTAGACTTATGCTTATTTTCAAACTGATTTAAGATCTTTTTAGTTCATAAATTTATTTCGGCATGTGTTGCAACAATAATAATTGGTACACGTAGCAACCTGAACATTTGTCACATGACTGATATTTAGAGAAATGTCTGTTTTCAACCTTATTTGAGCTGATTTTTGTCAAAATTTGTCTATATTTGACCCACAGTGTGCAGCGGTGTGTGTATTCCTAGAGTATGTGGGACCCGAATTCACATTGACCAGTGTTAGCTGATAAAATGGTATGACATAAATGGTATCAGTGTGGGCAATGCCGTCACTTATTATACCCTTGGCTGTCTTAAGCGAAATAATGGTTCGCTTAATAAGAGTAATCCATTCTCATGAATTAGACTGAAGCACAATTCACTCACACATAGTTCAGACATGCTCTTTCAGAATTCCGCTCAAGTTGAAACCTTTGACATAGTAGTATCTCAGTCTTTGAGTCAACTAATAGGGGAAGGCTCCACACACTGATACCATTTATGTCATACCATTTTATCCAAGATGAGAGAGGTAAAACAAACAATGGTGGTTAAGGGTAACTGAATTATGATTTACCATAATACAATGATACTTCAGAGCAATATATTTATGCTTAGGTAGAAGTACACGATTTCACAGGTTGTAGGGGGTCTGAAAAATAGAAATATAAATATCTGGGGGGCATAACGGCCAGTGTAGTCTGTGTTAACTGTGTCGTTACTGGTTTGAAGGTTTATTTATTTTACAAAACTTTAATAAAATATACTAGAGCTCTGGGAGTGAGACACCAATTCCTGGGACACCAGGGACAGAGATGCTGACATGGATATATGTTTTTTCTTCAACTTCTAGTCTGTATGGGGCTATTACTAGTATGGGCCCATCATAATTTACTATGAGATGGACCCAATCATTCACAATCAGAGGGAAGTAAGGGAGTGCTAGGTATTTGCGCTTAACCGCAAATGATTTGCGCTTTAAGAGCAAATAAATTGATAGACACATATTTGCGCTTTAGTGCAAATGATTTGTGCTTAAGGGCAAATTGTTTTATGCTTAAGCGCAAATGATTTGCGCTTAAGCGCAAATAAATAATAAATGTGAAAAGGGCCTCCCATAGTTGCCCACTTCCGATCAACTTCGCCTCAAAATTATGGACTTACATGTATTGTGCAGATAAAATACTGTTAATCAATTAGAGAACTTATATATTTGATTTTCCGTTGATAGTAACTAGCCCATCTGAGAATAACTTTTGGAAACTCAATGTGGGAAAAAAAAATCCACCCCTACTATTATTTTGGCCTGTAATTTATTCAATATGGGAAAATTTTCCACAATCATGGTCATGAAAAATATTACAGTATTATTATTATTTTTGGTAGGCCTACTAGTACTAACAGCAACACTGCACATGCTTATGATGTTACATATACTGCTAGTACTATTTGAATGGTGAATAACGAGACCTTCAACTTCAAGACGACAAGAGTAAGGCCTAAAAAAAAAAAAAAATTAATATTGCCTGTTGGAATTTGTGTGAATATCAATTTCAATTTTATAGCGAAGAGTGATACAATTTTTTACCTCTTTTTTTTTCACGACGACATCTTCGACATTTTCACCAACGGCATCGTCTTCGCTACTTGACAACCCAAGTTCTGCCGACAAAATCGACCCTTTCTTCTTGCCAATCTTGGGCTGGTTCTGACAGCTCATTTTGCTTGTTCCACATTTGCAGCCTCTGCTGCAAAATGTCCCCGCATCCAAACAGGGACACGATGTCCGCAACGAACGAGACGTGGCCGACTTCCTCCACGCGCATACATTCCCGCATGAACAATTAACAGCCCCCGGATCGCTTCCAAATCTATTTTTTAAACGTTCCGCCATTTTTATATTATTAATGCGTGTCCGTCAGCATTATTTTTAGATCGATGATGCATTCTGGTCTTTCTGACCCTTGACCCTTCGACCAATGCTTGCAATATCTAAACACCGATTTACGATGAAGGCCTGGGTTTGCTCGTGCGCGCGCCACCATGGCAATCCGATTATTCTGGGCAAGAATAATTTCATATAGAAATAACAGTACTATCACTTTAACGACAAGATATGCTCTAATCATTATATTATATCGAATATTTATAGACAAACTGACGTTCTAATGTATATACCATCGAACATTTTATTGCTAAACTGAAGTCATTGTATTGTGTCCAGGTTGCATTCAATTTCCTTCTCGTCACAAAACCTATTAAGCAGCTTTATTGCTATTGTGAATAGCAGCTATGCCTGAGCGGGTAACCGGTCACTGACACAGCGCGCACGGTTAATCATAAGTAATAGTCACTGTTTTAGTGCCAAAATGTGTGTGGTAGTCCTTTTTAGAGACCTTTTTAGTTTTTGTGTTTTGTTATAGAAATTTATAAAGATATTATGTCTATACACCTGGTAGGTGATATTGCTCTACACCAGATAGATGATTTTGTTTTACACCAGATAGGTGATATTGTTTTACACCAGATAGGTGATTGTATTATATCAGATAGGTTAAATTATTATATGCTACGTGCCACCCAGACTTATTTTAGACATTACTAAAACATGTTTATCGCACATATAGCAATACACTAGAGCACCCAGGGGCACCAATGGGAAATCAAAGAAAGTTAATGTTACGATTGATTCCAATTGATTCAGATTGGTCAGGATCGGTTAGGAATTTTATAACGTTCACAGTTTATCTTGTATGAATTCAGGAATCTTGTATCAGTTCAGAAAAGGCATTATTCTATTGGACTGCTCAAGTGTAGCATGTGAGAGTAAAGCATATAATAAAAAACAAACCTACACTTTTAGTAGAAACCTGTATTAACTCATGCATGACTACATGAGATTGTGAATTATTACCATTTTCTATCTCTTTTGTCACATATGAGATAATTGTGTTATCCACTCACAAGTCTAGGTATGTTACATGTTTTTTTCTTTATAAATCAGTGTATACATCAGTGTTTAATGTTCATGTTTGACTTATTTGATGTTAATTACATAGAATACTGCATGGGCGATTCAGCTGCATTAAGAAGACTTTCCCTTGTCCTAAAGAGGCACAAACCAACATCCAATGGCCCTAGCGTGTTTAGTGTTGCTGCTGTTCCTTATTATTGATTTCTTAGTGTTACAAACCAGTACAAACTAGTAAAAATCCAATAAAAGGTGTGAAGGAAAAAAAAAAAATTGTCACGGAAAAAATTGCTTTGGGCTTATTTTTGACACCCACCACCCCAGGATACGTCGTGTCGGAAAAAAAAATGTCTGCCCACCCCCCCCCCCCCCCCCCCCCTGCACTGAATCGAAAGATACCAATATCTCATTTTCCCGCCAAAATGGAGATAGAACGGTTTAAATCTGCCGATATTGACAAACGATATACACTGGCATATATTGACAAATGGTATAATGGGAAACGATATACGTATATCGGCAAATGATATACATGTATTGACCAACGGTAGGCCTATACATAATATATTGATAAACGATATACATATAATGGAAGAGCGTCACATAAGGCAGCGGTGACATTCCATAATTTAATGTGTTGATTTGTCCCATATAGGTAGCCTAAATTAAAAGATGTGTACGGGTCCTTTTCCTGAGTAAATTGGCAGAGAAATATTTAGAGCTAATAATACCACTAATACGAGAAAATACTACTTAATTATTGTGACCATTTTCGAGAATTTAGCACAATTCTGAATTATGGACTTATTGTTTAAAGATGCATAATCCGAATTAACGCTCCTAAATTACTATTTCTTTGACTTCGGGGGTAAAAAATATTCGATTCGAGTCGAGGAACCCACCCATCAAAGCTCAGAGTGATCATATAGGCCCTATCGATTTGTGAAATTTGTTATTTCTCGAAATGTGTAATTATTTGTGGTCCAGAAACGAGTCGTCAAACCGATGGTATCGGACAAAACTGCGGATGAAGATGGATAACTCTTAAATCAAGTGGTAATACGGCCAATGTTCGTGTTACGAAAGTGATAATACGGACATATTTCGTTGATCTGTATCTGTATGTGGTTTCAGTGCAGGATCCTGTCGGATGTATTAGCACACGGGATGAGACTATGACGTGGTGTTAGATGTTGTTTCGTCCTCTGATGGAAGTAGAGAGCGCATAGAATCTTCTTCAAGATGGTTCCAACTGTAGTTGAACAACGTAGCCTACATGTTGATAAATAACACATTTTGGGAAATGGGAAATTTTATACCATTGTTGACAGCGGTTAGCATTATTTTGTTGTAACTAATCGATGCTGATAACAAAAGCGTATTTTGAAGAAATGTTGTTATTGTTGTAATTTGATGATATGGGGACCGTCTGATCGGATTGGGTACCTTTAATACTCCGCTTTCAATAGAAGTACGGTTCGGTGCCGTACTGCAAAAACGCGTACCAATAATTCTACTTCCGGTCACCCAGACGTTTTTCAAGTTGAGATCAAAAGCCTAATTATCGGAAGGTTGTTAAAATATATTTCAAACACAGTTGGTTGATTGCTTGTCTGTTCTTGAAAATAACTGCTGTCAACTTTATACACAAATATGTTCCCTAATTTCGAGTCTAAAATAATAGACTAAATCTCCAAAATTATCCTGTTCTGTTATATGTAGCCTGTAGGGATGTAATATGATTACGTCAGTACGTATGGACAAGTTGGACAACCCAAAAACACGTACGTCCATCTATAAAATGAAAAATGTATGTTTCATAGGAGTGCCTGTATTTCTGGCCAACTTGGGATATATACGATCACGCCAGTAGTCGGGCAGTACGTATGGACCGTAGGACGGCGACATGTCACTCTGTGTCCAAAGGTTCGCTAATCCCAACTTCAAGGCCCAAGCCAAGGTTCATTATACCGAAGTTTCGCCATTCCCAAGGTTCTCTATATTCCTCGATATTCAGAAGGTTTTTATAACTTTTATTTTGAAGTTTCATTCTATATTCTAAAGTTTTGAGAGGTTTCTTTATCATAAGACTCTTTTTATGAAGGAAATAACTTAAAGGTACTCAATCCGATAAGACGCTGCTAAATTACTCCTTCCTTGGTTTCGGTGGGGAAAAAAATATTTGATTAGTGTCGAGGAACCCTCCCATCAAAGCTCAGAGTAATTAGATATCGATCTTTGCAGTTTGCTCTTTTTTTTGTTTCTGGGCCTGATCGTGCCAGAAGGACGAGGTCAAATGGGCGGTCTTCCAGATAAAGATGGATAACTGTAAAATCGTGGTAATAATAACTACTTGGTATTAGAGTTGTCCATCTTTTCTGGTTAAATACGCCCAGAATAGCAAACCTTCAGAATAGCGAACCTTCGATGTCTGATTAAGAACCTTTGTAATAGCGAATATGGAACCTTCGAAATAATGAACGCGATCCTGTATGAAGAGCCCATGACACGTCCATCAATAAATGTATACATGTTTCATGGGACTGTTTATATACATATATAAGACTGGAGTAAAGTTGAGACCAACATGTCTTTGTTAATTTTGGTGCCCAGATTTCAACGAAATTTGGTGTGGTGACTCAGGGTGCCCTGGCAGAGTGTATAATGGCGTTAGTTTTTCTAAATTTTGATTTAAACAAATTTAAATGAATAAAAAAAATATGAACATATGTGAATATTCAGGTACAAATAAACCTATTTGCACGAGAATATGTTGCAGCACCAGATATAGAGGAATGTGGGCCACAGTTAGACATGGGTCAGAGATATTGCCTCTAACATTTCTCTAATTTCCAGACCAATATCCATGGCGCCAGTCAAGCGATATTAGCCATATAGCACATTTTACTATATTTCTTTAAAATGCAATCATCAGGTGAAGGTTGAATCTGGCCAAGCGACCAATTTGCAAGGCAAAATTATTTTAATTTAATTTTTGCAATTTTAAAGGTACTCAATCCAAATTAACCCTCGCAGATTATTATTTCCTTGACTTCGGAGGTGAAAAATATTTGATTCAAGTCGAGAAACCCACAACATCAAACCTCATAGTGATCAGATACCGATTTTTAAAATCTATCATATAAATTTTTTAGTGGCCCAACAAACAGCAGACGAGAATACTTTTTCTGACCAAATTGCAGATGAAGATGGATAATTCTAAAATCAACTGTTTTTTTGTGTGTGTGTCAGATGTTTGACAAATCAGCAATATTCGTTGAGCAAAAAGTTGATAAATTACAAGTTTTTGTCAATTTTATGCTATAATTGACTGCATTTTTTTTTTTTTAGCAATTAATCGATTCTGTCAACTGAAGCGGCATTTCAAAAAATCTTCTTGTTGTTGGAATCTGATGATATGGGGACTATTGATTCGGATGAGGACCTTTAAGGGAAAAATATCTTTATTGGATAAATTTACATATAATACTGAATACATTTTTATGAAAACGGGTTACGTGGATGGGGCACAATGACTCAATAACGAATAAGACATAATTTATGGCCTGTGGTAGGATCCAACTTCAGTAGATGATAGGCACTTCAAAAATGAATGAGATAATTTGCCAAATGACTATTGTTTTGGGGCTGGGGTGGATAAACATTTTAGATCAAACAAACTGATGTCATTGTGCAATAGTGATATGTTTGGTGCATTTCCTATATGGTTACTATTTAGGGGTGACCCCTTCTGTGAAGTAGATGATAAGAAACAAGTATTAAGGGTGGTCCCAGCTCGAGATTGCATGCTTGTTCGTGACTTTTGTGAGCTTTTATCGTACTCTCAGATGTCTAATCATTGTGATGGTCAACAATAGTGATAGCGGAGACCTAGACTGACATTAACAATATTGATGGAAATTTAATTCTATTTAATTCTATTTCAATTTAATTCTAATATGTCTCTTTGCCAAAAAACTTAATGATCGTTGAGAATTTTATCTAAAATTACTAATCATGCGACACATGCTGACACTATTGGTTAATAGGCATCTGATAGTATATGAACATTTTAATAATTGCCCGGGAGGAATGGCATTATTCTTGACAGGCATAGATACATATATTTTCATGGCATGGTCTGAGAAAATGCTACTAGATTAAACATTTATATGATTGCCTCATTACTACATTAGTCATGTACATGTATAACTAGAAGGTCGTGACAGTTCAACTAAGTTGGCCTGGAATTATTATGTTTAGCATACATATTATTCCAATCCCAATGTGTCAAGTCGACAATAGCAAGTACGCAGGGCTGTATTTAATAATTTTTCCACAAATAGCCACTAGTTAATATATATATATGCTAGCCATGCTGATCAAGCTCCCGCTTTATGCTTAATGTTTAAATCGAGAACACAGTGTTAAAATCATGAATTATTTAATATGTGAGAATGCTAAAACTTCACCGTGCAATATAATTATTAAATTTAACTTGATGTGTCCATCACAGGAAACAGAATTCATACACACAGATGGAAAGTTGGCCCGGAAGCATATCCTCTCACCAGTCACTGCATGAACTATGTAGTGTGCCGAGACCAAGTGGGATTGGGAGATGTTCTTCTTTTCCTTCACTCAACAAGAAGATAAATGACTCACTTTGTTAGTCACCAATTCACTGGGCTTCACATGTTTGTTACATCTATGTGTCGAGTCTGTCGACTGTAGATGGCTAGAATTGTATTTTGACCTGAGTCACATTCACAGTGAGTGTGTGAGGCTGAAGTCGTTGATAACTAAATTTAGTAATCTGTAATCACTAAATTGACTAATACAATCCTAATATTATTAGATTAGTAAGCCACATGAACGCTTTCACCGATTACTGCGTCCACAAGTTCCAGCTACGCGCTACGTTCAACGGTTCATGACTGAACTATACAGTATACTGTGTATAGTAAATCAGTCAGCTCTAAAATGTCCATTTTCTGATTTCCTTGACCCAAGTTGAGGTTTGACATGACAGTGTTAGATATTAACAATTAAATTTACTATTTAGAGAAGTAGTTAGTAGATTGAACGATTTGCGGCTTGCAGTTGAAACTCTAAGTCTAAGACTCTAACCACTAAACCAGTCCAGGTGAAAACAGACTTAAAATTGAACAATAACAGAACAAGTCAAATCGCCGTGGTGAGCAGTCTGCACAGACCAGTCCACATTCCATTCCAGTGACCTTCATTTTCATATTTTTTTCAGTCACAGATTCGTCATTGAGTTTCTTTCCGACTGACTGATTTTCACTTTGAACACAGTTCACTTCAACTTCAAAACAACTTAACAAGTTGTTGTTGTTGTTGACATGTTGTTGTTATTCTTCTTCTTCTTTTGACTGCTTTGACTCTAAAGTCATTCCAGTAATTGGCTCGTAGTGCTATCTTCGCTTGTGCTTTCTCGTTTGTTCTCAACGCTTACGTGCTGGGATACCGTTGTACATTTAAAATACGAGCGATAACAATAACAAGCAATTCCATTTCAAATTTCGCGAGCGCCACCATTTTGTAACGAAATTACGTCATCATTTCCAACGTTGCTATGGCCTGCCAGGGGACGTAATATTCTAACTGTAACGGTACGGAATCTGGCGAGGTTTGCCGAATGCTATGCGCCCGCGTCAGCTAAATCCACATTAAGCATTTAATTTTGAATAAGGTTGATTTTGTTTTTCAAATTTAATAGTGTTGCTATAGGGAGGCTGATCGAAGAAGAAAAATAAATTCGTTTTATTAATTTGACAATTCTATTCCAACATGGCGGCCACCATAGGGCCCCATAGGTCTGAATCGCCCGGATGTAAAAACAATTTTTTCATGTTGATAGAGTATATAAATTACTGACGTCACAACTATACTTGCGTCGCTTATGTTACTGTAAAACAACCCTTTGGGTTGTGATTAATGTAATTGCATTGTATTGGGTACCGTACCACGTACTGTGGCTCTGTAATTGAGATGACTATAGAGAGTTCTTAATCACGTGATTGGATACGAGACGCGCCGCCATGTTGGATGTATAGACATCCATAAACAAGCACTGAGTTGATAGGATTAATTAACCCTTTGAACCCGACTGGCCGCAAAAGCGGCCTGCCAGAAACTGTTCATATACCCGGCTGGCCGCTTTTGCAGCCAGTAGCATTCAGTGACGTCATAACCTATATATGTAGCATGTTTATATATGTTATAACCATTGGTATATCCACTCATAGCTATGTAAATGATCATCAGAAACTTCAGCAGTGTCATGGGTGCATGTGTATATATGGCTTTGTTGCCCATTAGTTGGGTAGGAAAATATGCGCATGGGCACAGTGTAGAATTCAACATACGTACAATATGTGAAGCGATTAGGCCAAATAAAAAAGATAATATGTTTCCGTACATCGACCGACCCTAAAAATAACCCGCCGACCCTAATTTTTTATTTTTTTTTTTACTGTTTTTACTGCCAATGCTCATAAATATTGATATCATTAGGTGCAAAACACATGGTTTCTAACATAAGCCTGTGATAAGTGACATGAAGTGTGACAGTTGTCTCAAAAGCCACAGGTGTGTGATGGGTTGTGGATTGATAGGCATGAATCTTGCAATTTTAATTTCAAGAGAGTGGATCTCATGCCTGCTTTACCATTATGCCTTGTTTGGGACTTATGGAACATATTCATGAGTTCCAAATAAACATGCATGCCCATTTATTATTTTCTTGACAGCATGAGAAATGTACATTTCCATTTCGTTTGATACTTATTATTCAAACAACATTTTACTGGTACACTTCATTGCTTCACCCACCATGTTTCTTTTGCACACATTTAAAAATGCTGGGTGCTATCTAAAGGGGTACTGAATCTGCCAATTATGGGACCATCTCCTTTTATACTCAAGAGAATATATGCAGCAAATTAATGCATTTGAGCCATGGATTAGTGCCAAATACACTGATGTGTTCTATGAGAACGATGCAAACAACATGGTAATTTATATGACTGGAGTCATAAATTCATTTTCAATATACTTACCATGTTGTTTGCACCATTCATAGAGCACATAAGTGTATTTGGCATTAATACATGCCTCAAATTCATTCATTTGTTGCATATATTCTGTTGAGTATACAAGGAGATAGTCCTACAAATAACCGGATTCAGGGTACAGTACCCCTTTAATATATTATTTTGTTCAAATAAATGTTTTGTTTTGATAAACTTGCTTTTATAATTGACACCAACTAATGCTACACAGGTTTTGAAAATGTGCTGAACAGTATATTCGTGTCTTGTCATGATTTCTGTTAGAGGATCTTTGTATATGTTGCAAGGAAATTTAAAATTAACTGAAGACGAACTGCTGGTGGCTGCCAGACTTTCGGGAACACACTTAAAGTAACTGCATTAGTGCTGATCACAAACCCTGTGTACCCTTCAGCAGATTTTCAAAACCTGTGTACCGTAAAATACCCTTCAGCACTTTTATTTGGTGAGTGACCCCCTTCAGCCCAACTGACATCTTCAACAATCAGGCAGAATATCCCATATGAACAATTCAAATATATAGGTTCTATAATATTTTCGGACATAAATTCCGAGCCCCATCCCTCTGAGTTTATGGCCAAAATCAGTATGTGAATACTGAAACACACTATTAAGAATAACAGCAAGTTTGATATCTTGTTCAATGTTAATGTATATTTCCACAAGTAATACTTTCCCTACAACACAAGTAGGCATTTTATGTCATTTCGGTTGAGGTAGTTCAATATTTCTGCAGCTGGAAAAAAAAAATCAAAAAATAATAAAAAAAAAACATTTCCCTACCTACCTACCCTAATTTTTTCTCTCCGTTATCGGAAACATATTATCTTTTTTATTTGGCCTTATTGACCCAGTAATTACGATGTATAAGAAATATGACGAAAAATACTCCGACTCATCGGTGATTTGGTGGTTCGGATCAGGATCTAACAGGTTTCAAATACTCCGACCCTTACATGATCACCACTATGTTTACGACCCCAATGCCACAGTGCAGTATAATTATGACTATACGCAATAGCATACGTGATCTTATATAACCTGTTGTCAAAATTCTCGGGAAAATGTGTGCATATATAGGCCTACATACCAATTGATATGTCATGAACATAAATATAGAAGTCAATTTGGCGGGTCCAACAAAAGCAATGACCAATTTTAATTAAAATTCTGCACAACACGCATATGCCTGTATTTACTATAAATTGTTACATGTAAACTGAATTATTTATACATTTATACTTTCAGAATATATCCAGGGGTTGTGGTATCTCTAATAACTTTCGAGGATTCCTTGCTTTTGTTGGACTTGTCCGTGTCATTGGATGCGGCTGAACGTGAAGAAATTGAGACTGACATTTCTTCAAACCGGGTCCCGATTGCTGCCTCTACCCAGTTACCAAACAAAGTGGGATGCACCAGTGTGGAATTTGTACCTATTCCACAAAATATAAGTCTAACTACACACGCCATTTAAAGCGTCACGAAGAACCATCCGAATCAGCGTGTGTATCAGGAGATTCTGAAGCGTCCGTAAAGTTGTGCCACATGTGTTCCCGCACATTCAATACAACCACCGGCTTGTGTCTGCCTGTCCAGATGAAGCACGAGCCGGCAACCACACAGAAGTATAAGTGCAACCAGTGCGGAATGGCGATGTACGGGAAGCAGGATATGGACTCGCACCTAAATACACACGCCGGTCTTAAACCTTACGAATGTGACATCTGTCTATATTATTAGGTAAATGCAGTCTTATTTGGGCATGTCTACTACCCAACAGAAGATAGGCAAGTCTTCGTTAATCACCACCTATGATAGCATGAATGGCACGCATATGTACAATGGTATCATTAGATATCCTTAGATTATGTGGTTAATAGGCCAGCCACAAAAATGTCAGATCTTCCAAGTTATGAACACACTAGATAAATGTGATAAAATACACAATATATATATAGTGTCAGGTATTCTAGCGACCAGAAAATGGATTATTTTAAATGAAAACGGCAAGAATCTGACACCCATGTCCAATGAGACATTTCAACAATTTCCAGAAAAAGAATTGACTAATGTGTGTTAGAGTCGGAGCCGATCAATTTCTACAGATTGGGGTCGGAATATATCAAAACTAGGGTCGGAGCCGATGTTATACTTTTAAAATTAGTGTTTAAAACAAAAACTCACGACTAATTGAATTCATTTTTGTTTCAATATGCACTCGAACAGTAATAACACGTTATGCATAGGACTTTATTACCATACATATTTATACCCATTCAACAATATGACTTGAACCTCGGTGCTATGTTTTTCCCCATCGATTTTGACTGATATCAGCGTAATTAAGGCGCATAAATGGCATAGATCTTTGCCAGACGTCATATACAGGTTCTTCGGGTTACTACAATCGAATTTCACTAATTATATGCCAGGCCAATAGCCAATATAGTGCTCATACTTACCATTTTCAGAGATTTGTTGTCAATTTTCATACAAAAGCCGTCATTTTGGCAAAAAATCTTGTTTGAGTCGGAATCGAAGTCCTGTTAGATCCGATTTTGAACCTGTTAGATCCGATCCTCGAGGAATCGTTGAGCCCCAGTGTTCTAGGGATCTTTATAAAACATGAAGTGGATCGTTATCGTTGGTGTTGTCCGTGGCGTCGTCATGACGCTATGCATGACGCTAATTGATCCTAATTATTTCCCGCGAAATCATGGTCCGACGTAACTGGATAGAATTCCGGCGTCTATGTTGAGCCCTGTCTTGATCGTGTCCAGGTCACATATTAAACTCAACTCCGCCTTTCTTCTCCCGAACATCATTCTGACAAGCCTCCCCTTAATACGCGAACTTTTCTCAATATATCATAAACATTGCTAAAGTGACGCTTTCGCAGTCAAGGATAGAAAAGGGAGAGCGGCAACATATTCAATGCAAATGTTTTTGTCTTCGATATCCACCCAATTCTCTTCTGTATGCTATGGGAAATATAATGGTGTGGCATAGAGAAGGGCGCCAAAATGAATATATATATTTTGGTCACCTATTTCCACCAGTCATGTATATACGTAATACAGGGAATCTAATGGTGGGGTTTATATATACATATGCGACACAGTCCATGTCAGGGGTGGGGTCGTAGGGGGACACAAACATGGATAAAACTTTTGTGTTATATATAATCATCTGCATTGTATCAGATTGTATAGGCAATTTATGGTTTGATTCAAAGTTGCCAAAGTGGCACCGTTGGATTTCCTCCATGCTAATATATAGACATCTCTGATTCCAAAGTTGGACCATTCGGGTTATGCGGGATGGGGGTCAGGGGAGCACCAAATTTGATAAAACATTTCCCCCCAGAATTTCCAACAAACGTATATATAGACGTCTCCATGAAACGACGTAGTTATATAATGCTATAGTTTAAATATTCCTAAGTGACGCCGTCGAGCCAGGGGTCGGGTCGTGGCACCATAACACTCGGGGATGGCAAATATGATCAAATGACTGACTGTAACAGTAATGTTTACACAACGATGGTTTCATCATGGGAGTTATAGTCGCTGGAGAGTTATCGATAATGACAATAAGGACACATTATATTTTTTTTTCCATATCCTTTTTTCTAATGATGATTTTATAACCAAAACGAGAGGCCGATCACGATCGGCAGATGTTTAACCCATCCCTTGGCGATAGTAAATTGTTATGATCAGAATCATAATCTTTTAATGTTGAATTATAGAGTATACTGTTATGATCTAAAGTAGTATATGACAAATGTACATAATAACCAGTAATAACACAAATTATTGGAATGTATGAGTCAATATAGAAGGGTTAATATAACATCTAAACTCTAGAGTCTGTCACCACCATCACAGTGTAAGCAGTTATATTCATGTTGTTGCAAATTGCCATGTGAGATATCAAAATAATATAATTATTTATTTAATGGAAAAGGTTAAAAGACATGGAATGGGTAAAAGGGGTTAAATCACCTATCTCTGCCCTGTTTGATCCAATATAGTCCCATCATCCAAGGACTTAGAGAGCTCCATTGGTCTAGTTAAATAAATTCACATGGCTAAGTTGTGGTTAAAAAGATAGCTAAATCAATTTATCCAATAATTCACTAATCTGTGTCTCTTATACAGAGCTAACATATGAGGACTATAAATAACTCTCAAAGCAATAAACTATATTGTCTTTTATCTTGCTCACAGAGAAGCAGGTATTCATTAATTGTAAGTTACTTGGGTTATAATCTGGATAATTCTTAGTTTAAAAAGGGCCATATCTCTGGTATAACAAATTGGATCAAACCCATATTCAAACTCGTTCTGTATTTTGAGTTGAGAAACTCACATACCAAATTTGGTTCCTATCAGATGGAAAATGGTTGATTTATCTAAGTACATGTATGTGTGAATTATATGTCAAAGGACCATAACTCCATTAAAAAAATCCGATCAAACCCATATTCGAACTCAATCTGTATGTTGGTCTGAGAAACTCATATACCAAATTTGGTTCCAATCAGATAAAAAATGTTTGAGTTATGGCAGAATGCGTGAATTCTAAGTCGAAAAAGGGCCATAACTCTGTAAAAAAAAAGTCGGATCAAACCCATATTCGAACTCGATCTGTATTTTGGGCTGAAACCCCCATATACAAAATTTGGTTTTGATCAGGTAAAAAGTGTTTTGAGTTATCGCATTACACGTAAAGTGTCTACGGACGGACAGACGGACGGACGGACGGACGGACGGACACACGATGGGTGGTGATTCCGGACAACGACACTATGTTTACCATACTATGGTATGGGTAAACATAAAAATATAGTGTTCACATCCAGGTACTGCGAAGGCCTTATGTCCCTTTAATTCTTTCTATACTAAATACTCAATGACGAGTAGTTCAATAGGAATTGTTCAGATAATAACTTATTATTTAACATTTCCCATCAATAAATATGAATCCTTCTGTCGTTGTATTATCTTTTCGCCCTACTGTCGTCTGCTAATTTATCCTGAACACCCCTCCAAATGAATGATAGATCGTTCCAATATATATTTTATAACTGAATTGGAGACATCCACTCTGTATAGAAAGGGTTAATTGACACTTCGGTAGAGCCCGAAGCAGCCATTGCACACAGGCCACAAGCCACCGCCAGCCATATTGGCCACAAGCCGCCGCCAGCCATATTGGCCACAAGCCGCCGCCAGCCATATTATCTCTACGCCAGCCACATAGAAAAATCTCCGCAGCCGGAATTGTCAAATGGCTGAGCCGCAGGCATGGGCTTATATGTCAAGCACAACTTCACTGTGAATCGCAAAGAACTAAACCACATTGCCCATATTGGTATATATATTCGCAAGGACTCGGCATGGTTCACCGTTGTTATATTATCAGAACACCCGGGCTGTGGAATAGACTATTCCAATGAATGCTTTCATATAACTGAATGGGAAAATCCGTTCAGTATTGAAAGGGTTAAAGTATAAATTGTTTATTTCGACACGGCTCAGTCTCAGACATACCTAGAAGTTGTCAATATATACACATAACCTGTAGAAGAGAATAGAAAATAGTTTGAAATATTATATCATTAGGGCCTACTATCGGATTCATCATTCAATGATGCATGCATATATCGCCATATGCCAGTGATGATATATCAGTCTGAAGTCGACAAAACTTCCAATGTAACTTATACCGATTAGATGGTAACTACATAGTACATCCATGCCAGTCCTTCGTTTTTGCCATATTGGAAAAGCCCTACACCAAAAAGAGCACATATAGTCTGGGATTATACGGGTTCACCACAAACGCTAAACAAACGGGGTCTATAACCGGGGATTAGGAAAATTTCGTAAACGAAAATACGCTGATTGATAATGTCTCAGCTGGCTGAGCCGCCATATTTCGTCAGACGCGAACGTCGCGACTGAGCCGGCTCAGCTAACTAATCAGCCACGAAATTGGTTGAGCCAGCCGCGAAAACCATTTGTCGTGGCTTCGGGGTATACACTTCGGGCACAAACATGATTTGGGTCGGAATTGTAGAGCGAAGTTGGTGTGCATGAAATTAATGAGCATAGAAATGAGTGATTCTACCGCTCTTACAAGCATCATATACGTCAATTTGGATGTCGCTTCAAGAAAACTTCAACATCGGATGTTCTGTGTTAGTAATCGACCTCCTGGCTGTGTTTATACTGAAACGTATTTACTAAAACTTATTTCTATTCATATTGCTAACTCATGCAGGATCTTATTCATATCGATGTTCTTCTTACATATGAAGGGGTGAAGACCGTGAAGATAACTGACCAACGCGTCCACGATATTCTGTCCTTGTATCCGTATAATGCACGTTCATTGTTACCTCGACCAACTCAAGAGAGCATATATGTACACATTTCAATCTATACATATTATATAAATATGGATTTAAATATGTATATTAATCATATACGAATACCGGTCGAATCATGAAACCGATCATTACTAAAAATGTATAAGTAACGAGTTTACATCTAGATGGAAGGTGACATCTAGATGGCAGTCATCAACTTTTCTTAATTCGCCCCAAAATACATAACCAAATGCACTCATATCATATCCAGCTCGTATGTAAATGTGTTTTATTGAGATAATAACTCCAGTTCCATGTTCTCGTTTAGCCAATTTTCACTATTTCCAGAAAATTGTATAATATTCATGTCATGTCAAATATATACATCTCATATATATTTTGAAGACCTCTGTTTGTTTGTCTGTCTGCTATAGCGTGCTTAAGGCTAGGTCTTCATGTAAGAAATATATATGATTTCGTGCGTCTTACATGAAGACCTATAGCCATTTTTTGATGTCTCATGACTTCCAAGGATGGTCGTTATAACTTTTACCCCAGTCGTGTATAGTTTCTATATAGCCTCATTGGCACACCATATACGACTACCTACGTTTATAGAACCTATTTATTATTTAAAATTTTAAATGGTCTGGCGGTCTGTCTCTCGGATCCCCAGTATGTTGCGATTTGCTTTAAGTGTGTTATGTCGATGGCAAAACATCAATAACCTTCGCGGGGAAATTCGCGTGCCAATATGACGTGGCTTTGGGTACAACATATGACGTCACCTAACAGTTTACTGTAAAGCGTGAACGTGCTTTTACTAATTTTCTAAACTGAAGAAAAGTTTATTTAGTGATATGACAAACATTTTAGACATTTGCGAGATGAGTCATGTTGTTTTTGCGATGTGGCTAACGAAATTGTTCAG
>CP136066.1:82941084-83101941 GCA_032622095.1 Siphonodentalium dalli
AGGAGAGAGAGAGAGTGAGAGAGAATGGGAGAGAGAGAGGGCCGGAGGGAAAGAGACCCGAGTCACAGATTATCAATCGAGATTCTCGGATTTGAACCAAGTCGATTTGTATGTACCGGGACTCACGAAAGAACGAGAGAGAGATGGAGAGAGAGAGAGAGAGAGAGAGATAGCGAGAGAGAGAGAGAGAGAGAGAGAGAGAGAGAGAGAGAGAGAGAGAGAGAGATAGAGATAGAGATAGAGAGGGGGAGAGCGCGAGAGCGATAGAGCGAGAGAGAGATGGGAGACAGACAGTTTGAGTGAGAGACAGAGAGCGACTTGCTCGCGTTCCATCTTGGTTGTTGTCACATTGCCACTACATCAGATGTTTAAAGGTACTCAATCCGAACAGAGGGTCCCCATCTCAACAGATTCCAACAACAACAATCCGATCAGATGGTCCTATATTACTATTTCTTTGGCTTTGGTGGTAAAAAATATTTGATTCGAGTCGAGGAACCCATCAAACAAAGCTCAGAGTTATTAGATATTGACTTTTGAAATTTGTTATGTTCTCGAGATGAGTACTAATAATTGCCGTCAATTTCGTATCCTGCTCGAGATTTGTACACCAAAACTCTATTCAAACAGACAAGGGTGGATAACTCTAAAATCAAGTGGTAATAATAACGCAATTTTGACTGAGATTTGGGCCAGAAAGTATTCCCGATAATGAAAAAATAATAGATTTCTAAAATCGATATCTAACAAATCTGAGCTTTGATGGGTGACTTCCTCGACTCGAATCAAATATTTTTGACCCCGAAGCCATTGAAATAGTAATTGAGAGGAGTTTTATCGGATTGAGTACCTTTTATGCATGTTATGTCGAGATCTCGAGATAATTATGTCGAGATCTCGAGATATTATCTCGAGATCTCGAGATAATTAAGTCGAGATCTCGAGATAATATGTCGAGATCTCGAGATAATTAAGTCGAGATCTCGAGATAATATGTCGAGATCTCGAGATAATATGTCGAGATCTCGAGATAATTAAGTCGAGATCTCGAGTTATTATCTCGAGATGATTAAGTCGAGATCTCGAGATATTATCTCGAGATCTCTAGATAATTATGTCGAGATCTCGAGATAATATATGTTGTGTGCATGTCGCAAATCAGCCACCGTAATATACTGATAGGCCATCGCATAAAATATAGTTCTTATGTTCAGCCCTGCCAGAGTTTAACCGCTAGATTCGTCCCCGAAATTATTTATAGGGCCTGTAATGTTGCGTTCGGGAAACCTATACATGTACATGAATTTTCGTGGTATTCACATACTTAATGTATAAGGGCGACCTAAAGACAATCGATGCTATATAACTTAGGTCTGCGTTGGTGTGTCTACCTTGGAATTTCAAACTACACCATGGAGCCACACCCATCCTGCCGAGAAATTCCATATGCACATCTCGCCCCCACCCCGGGGTTGGAATTTTAATATTGGTACTCCTATCGATCCACTATAATTTCCACTTCACTCCACAAATTTTATCCTAGGTGGGAACTATTGATTGGTCCATACACCATGGGCATATTGCATGGTCTAATACATTTCACGCTATATAAATATGGGGGGGGGGGGATAAATCAAACTATAAGAACAAAATTATACTCAAACTACTAAAATTTGGTATGAAATTTCCAGCCAATTTTGTGTCAGTCATGACATTTCCAACTATTGAACATTTTGGCTAAAATGGGGGTGGCTATGCGCCTTAAGTAACGACTGAGCTACCGCCCTCACCAATTAACATGGTGCATCCTTTATTACATAGGGCATAATGGAACTACCACAGCCTTCCAGGTAGTGACACCTGGCACTTTTAATCCAAGATGGCCGCCAAAATGGCGTTCAAATTTAGGAAAATGGTGATTTTCCTACGTATTTCAGATACAAAATCACGTATATATCCCGTTGAAAATGATGGAATATGGGCTACTTTTTAATTTTCTATGGCGACACATCCTGTGGGCAAAGTATATACTAAACAAATGAGTGTCAGAGTGTGTCTCACATAAATTAAAATTTCAGAAGCTCGTGGATTAAATAAAAGTGTCAATAACACAGTAGCTCAACTTGGAGGGGAACATTTCATGTACTACAGTCTCTTCGTAAGTTCGTATTGACATCTGGTTTTACTTAGACATTTCAACTTTCGGTTACGTAGCGTTTTTCCGAAGACCCATAACTCCGAAGGTCAGATTCTCCGACGCCCCGATTCTCCGAAAGCCCATAACTCCGAAGTCCCGATTCTCCGAAATCCCATAACTCCGAAGACCCATAACTCCGAAAGCCCATAACTCCGAAGGTCTATAACTCCGAAGGGCCGATTCTCCGAAGGTCCGATTCTCCGAAGGTCCGATTCTCCGAAGATCATGTTTTATCGCTTATTAAATAGTGTACAGTCCAGTGGCGGGGTCAATGGGGCCCTAGGGAAGACCGCCCCCCAAAAAACATGTCAAATGTCATGTAAACGTCAGGAAATCCCTTCTAGGCATTCAAATATTCACAATGTTCCTGCCCAGGGGAGCCCCCGGACCAACGATTTGGGGCGACCCCTCCCATGTATGCGCTCCCCCAAATCAGGCCTTCGTGATATGCTTTGGGCATATCATATGCATGATATATCCCCCACATATCCCCCACATATGCTAATTAATGTGCACCCCTAAATGGGAACCCTGGCTCCGCCACTGGTGTGCACCGGGTATATTATAACGAAACGCTGCAAGAATATCAGAGTAGCCTAACATGCACAGGGGCGACAAGTTCTTCCCCGTTCACCCCTGTACATTTTACTCTGGCATCTCATGTGCCAACGTAACGTTATAGTATCTGGTGTATAGTCAGTGGCGGGCCAGGATTCCCATTTAGGTGGGGGCAGTAGGAAATTGTTTTAATATTTTGATGCCCCATGAACGATTTCCGGGCGTTTACATGACATTGGACATGTTTTGGTAGGGGCCCATATTGTCTGAAATAGCAAGTAGAGGTTTAATGGGGGCAGTGGGAATTTTGGGACCCCTTGGCTTCGCCACTGGACTGTACACTATTTAGTAAACGATAATACCCCCGATAAAACAAAATCTTCGGAGTATCGGACCTTCCGAGAATCGGACCTTCGGAGTTATGGGCCGTCGGAGAATCGGGCCTTCGGAGTTATAGGTCTTCGGAGAATCGGCCCTTCGGAGTTATATGTCTTCGGAGTTATAGGTCTTCGGAGAATCGGCCCTTCGGAGTTATGGGCCGTCGGAGAATCGGGTCTTCGGAGTTGTGGGCCGTCGGAGAATCGGGTCTAAGAAAATGAGGTGGTCAGGTAGACATCATAGTGACGAAGACACGATGTTGTGCAACGAAGGACCCGTTCCCCTGGTATAGTACATATACCTAAATGTTTAGGTTACGTTCATACGCATATCAAATGAGGTGTCTTTTATAGTCATTCACTCTACCATATCATTATGTCATTCTATGGCGAAATTCTTTCAAACCAGTTTTTATCTTTGGTACTTCACCATGATTCGCCCATATTTAATATGAATGTAATCATAAATAATTGCCAAATAAATCTTGATAATATCCGTAAACTTGCTTAATTGTCTTTTCCCATTAACGTAAGTTGCCTATATATATCGGCCTATGCTTTTCACACAATTGCTCTTGGATCCGTGACTACCCTATTCTATTACACTATATGACGTCACTTCGTCATCAAATGAGATATAACCACGCGCATGCGCCAATCACTTCACCCAAGATTTCGCTCATTGATTTTCACCTATGACCACCAATATAACCATGCACCATTATTTCCACTTCGAAGGAAACATTAATGGGCATATAGTCCTAAGTTTTTATTAAGTTTGATTCTATCAAATATTTAGGCTATCAAATTGCATTGCAATCTAATATATATTTTGGGACTTCTGTCTGTTGTCTATTTGTTAGCTATGGCCGGGAAAACTGCCCGACGGATTTCGACGAAATTTGATACCTAGTGATGCTTTTGTCCGGGGAGTGTTTTGGACGGGTCAAATCGTGACCCCGACCTGACATTGACCTTCAAAATGGTCAATTCAAGGTCAAATCTGGTCCAATTTCGCATGTAACTATGTCCTTGCTCATATACGCTCATATAGTCATGTTTCTGGCAAAGAAATCCCTAAATAGCCCGGACGAATAGCCCGGACGAAGTCGGGCCCACCAGCTAGTTGCTATATATAACACATTTCCAGAAGAAATATTCATTCCATATGCATTGTTGCATTTTGTTTTTGATGGTCGCCTTGGTGGCTCAGTCGGAAATGCGCATAGTGAATCAGCTCGTCGTAAATGGCAAAGCAGGTACGGGACCAGTTAAAAAAAGGATTTGCATATGAACCACACAAAGGGAAGGGAACCTTATTTGTTTCTCTGTGCGAGTTTTCAACTGCCTACATACACCTGCTGAGGTGTGATTTCTCTTTCTACCAATAGCCTATAATATGACAGAATCTTCCAACAATATCTGAATTACCATTAAAGAATATATCCAACGAATAAACGCATTGATTTGGGACATCGGGTTTAGAATTACATGTACGGAAACCTTCTTTAAAAATGCCATATATAGTGTTCGTGACGGAATTACAACGTTGTGTAATTCCGTCACGTTCAAGAATGTAATTCCGTCACGTTCAAGAATGTAATTCCGTCACGACAATGTGACCGAAATAACAAAGTGAGGACATGGTAACTCATTCTATGATGGGTAAAATTATATAGGTAGTATGTCCATATAAATCACCAGGTTGACAATTTATTCTCTAGTCATCAGAGTTTGCAGATAATACGATCACTTGCGGGTAGTGGAAAACCGAGGTCACTTCTGTGTAATTCCGTCACAGAGTTTCAACCGACTCTGAGTAGAACACTGGCAATGCTATATATGACCCACTGTACATAGTGTTCAAAGAACAGGTGCCAAGGTTTCCAGTGTACAAACTACCTTGACTAATCTCTGACAAAATGCAAGCAAATGAAAGCTCAAACTTGTTTGACTCGATTTTTGTGTAATTCCGTCACGATGGATTTCGTGAGTTATAAGATTACGTAGGCCTAATGTCCGTCATTTTCCGAATGGCATAGCAACCCGAGTCCGCGCTCGACAATATTTATGATTTAAGTAAATGATTATTGTTTAAATTTCAAACCATATAATACCTTCACGCAATGAACACTGTTATGTTGGCTATATGCAAAGTATAATTTTGTTTAATTTAATTGCAATGACGTTCGATCCCGAAATGGCGGCGACTCAAATTAAAGATGGCGGCGCCTCAATTTCAAGATGGCGGCGCCATGTTGAAAAGCGAACTTAGTATAAGGACGCGACCAGCGCATATGCGTTGCTACGCAATCCATGCGCGGCTGGGCTGCGCCCAGCTGGTCGTCCTTGAATATAGTCAACCAAACCAATCAACTAGTTTATGAACACGCTTGCCCCAGACCCTTTTATCACAGATGTTTAATGTTCTGTCAATGCATACATTATTTTAGTGTTCTGCGTTAGTATAATGACGGGAATAAATATACGGTACAAAATCCGCCGTTTCAAATGTTAATTTCCATGAGAATTTCACGAGTTCTCAGTAGGCCTAAACATATTTTTGTTAAGGACGACCAGCTGGGCACAGCCCAGTCGCGCATGTGTTGCTGCTGCGCAACACATGCATGCGTTGGTCGTCCTTATACTAAGTTCGCTTTCGAACATGGGCGCAGCCATCTTGAATTAGTGGCGCCGCCATCTTGAATTTGAAGGGCCGCCATCTTGAAACGTCTTGAATATGTTGCTCAATAAGCTCTACTTTAGTGGCAATTCGACTTGGCTTGGTTGTCACAGCTATACATGAAGTGTGAACAAAGGGACGTGGCGACAGGGGGTTTTGGGGGGGGTGTCTCACCCCCAACTTTGGTCAAAATTTTCAACAGTTGGAAATTTCATACTTGACACAACATTAGTTGGAAATTTCACACAAACAATAGGTTGAAAATGTTCTTTTAGTTTGGTTTCAAACAATTTATTGGGGGGAATTTATTGTTTTTGGACCAATATTTGGTCGGATAGTTGGCTGAGCTGACTCAGCTGAGGGATTGGAGTTGCATCAGTTCCATTAAATACCGCGAAACGTTCCGTTTTTCGTTCCGTTCTTGATTTCATCCCACAGTTGTCGATCGGGTCTGTGTTGCAGGTTCGTTCCGATCTGAAAGAGAAAACATAGTTCATAATTAAGTTTGACCCTTTGTTCTGTTTGATATTTCTTTGTTTATTTCTGGGCAATATTGGTGTGAGTTGAAGGTAGTTTGGACTGCAACACATTCAAATGCACGGAAAGGATCGCTATAAAAGAGCAAATAGTAATTACTTGAATTACTCCGCATCTCCTTGGAAACGTCGATGCGTTAATGTGAGTGAAGCGGTCGCACTTCCTGTCTCGCACTCTCGCACATTTTCTCCAGTCTTTGGTTGTTTTTACAGTTGTAAATTGAGGTTTTCACTGCACAACCAGCGACAACAAAATGTCCAATAAAATGTCACCGACCGACGCTCGTACAGTAGGAGAACATAGAGAATCGTGGTGCAGAGTTGAGATGAAGAAGGAACAGGACTGGTGTCGAAAAACTAGAAAACATTACAAACAACAGTTTGCCAGCTCCGTGTTCAATGCAGGAAAGCCAGAGGCAGAACAGAGGTGTACCTTCCAAGTGGACGATTCAACACATCCTGAACGTCGTCATTATGGCGATTCGCAAGGTAATTTGTGTGCCATAAGTAGACTCTGACGAGTCAGCCATTTGCGGCTTGAATCAAATTCCTGTAGGCTGTACTACCTGCGGTATTCAACTTCAAGTTTTCACTGTAGCCACACTCAGTGACTCACTCACTGTAGTGTACTATGTAGCGTTATCATTGATGTCACATTATGGATCTATAGAGATCTATAGACAATAGGGTAAGGGCCTTTCTAATTTTAGGTGCTCTGAGATCGGGTAGATCCCTCACCAAATTTGTCCAGGATTTTTTTTTTTTTGCTGAATCCATGGTTTCTTCGCCACAGACTGACAGGGATCTTTTAAGTTTACGGCAATCACATTGTTGCACATGGGCCATGGCCACAGAACAACGATTTAGCATCAGCTAGTAGCCTAGTAATGTCATCCATGTTCATGACATTATGAGAGGAGCTGTGGTATGAAATTTGTCCAGTACATGTGCATGTTTTTCAAATTATGTCTTGAGATTCTTTTGCTTCTGGTTCTAAGTAATGTACGGTACATGTAACTGAACTGTTTTGCACAGTTTGGAAATGGATAGATTCGATACTCAATAGACCTGCAACAGCCTGCATAATTGTAATTGATTGTGACCACCAGATCGTATTCACGCTATGCACATAATGACATATATATACAAATATACTAAAATGAAGTGTGTATTGACAGAATTTATTTTCAAAACTTTGATGGAATTATCAGCGCAAGTTATTCAAGTATTTCAAGCAAAAAATTAAAATTCTATTCATCACTGAATGTGATGAGATAATACTGTATACACCCGTCAGTAAGCTCATCCCTGAGGATAAGCCCAATCTATGTTTTTACTCCCAAAAAAATCATGGGCTTGTCTTGTCTAAGCCCACCCCCATTTTTAGAACTTAGAGGGAGAAGTATGTATTGATGTCAGGTTAATTCTGAATAAAACTGATGAAGTCAGCACATATCCACATACACATCAAAGAAATATGTTCTCTGTACCTACAATATAATATATATACTAGCTGGGGTACCCGGATTTGCTCTGCTGAAGAATGCTTTTAAAAACTATTAATGGAGTTAAATTACCCATACA
This sequence comes from Siphonodentalium dalli, assembly GCA_032622095.1. NCBI lineage: Eukaryota > Metazoa > Mollusca > Scaphopoda > Gadilida > Siphonodentaliidae > Siphonodentalium > Siphonodentalium dalli. The sequence goes on from CP136066.1 coordinate 82,949,020, forward strand.
GCTGTACATATGTACAAATTTTCAGCTCTGAGGGTCCAACTGTTTGGTCGCCTCTAGTCAAAATATATATATAATAATTATCAGTGCCCTTTTAACATCTGAGGTGAACGGGAACTATATAATAATGCTCCCCAGGTCAAATTACTCCTATCTACAAATGTTCAGCTCCGATGGTCCAGCCGTTTGGTCTCCTATAAGCGTACAAACAAATAAACAAACAAACAAAATTGAGTTTTATTAGTATAGATATATCGGCATGGATGGATTGGCAAAGGATATACATCTTATTGGCTAATATGTAATATTGGTGTCCATTGCTCGCCAAGTGAGATCAACCTGGGAAAATGATGCCCTTGTAAGACAAATTTGGTGTTCGAGATAAACAAAAAGGATGTTTTAGCTTTAGATTTAAATTGATCAATTTAATGCTAAGGTGTTTCAGTCTCAGGCACTATCCTGGCTAGGCCATATCACAACATCAGTTTTATGGGTCAAGGCAAGACCACGCATAGGGTTAATTTCGTCAGGATAATAATCATTCCACTGTACATGGAACCACCATGGCCCTGTCAAACTAGGGCCATGTGAATCAAATTGGGGTTGCAATTTGAATCGAATAATATGCATGCATTGGTCATTGATGCAAAAGGGGACAATGATGTAAGCATGATTTAAGTAATTAATTTTAATTTAATACTGTACCCAGTACATGTAATAGGCTTTCAATATTTTCAATTACCCCTTACTGGGTAAGGACTATCTTTCTTTTACTTACACTGTCAGGCTTTACTAGTTAGTAATAACCCTACAAATCAATGTAGAAGACAAAAGTAGCAAGTAAGGCTAAAATTTCAGTTGTTATTCCAACAGCCTACTGTACTGTGTCATGGCAGTTAAATTTGAGATTTAGAACAAGACATCTTCAACATCATTTTCTTTTTCACGCAAAAATATTTGAATAAAATGGAAACAGCACATTTCCCAAAACATGTTTTTAATCAACTTTCTATTCAACACAATTTTGGCATCAAGAGTATGTTGGTCGGCTAATCAAATATTTGCTAGGCCGCCAAATGTTCCAGGTGGTGAAAAACAAGATTTCAAATCGATATCTAACAACTATGAGATTTGATTTCTGGGTTTCTGCATTCGAATCAATCAAACAATTTTTACCCCCCCCCCCCCCCCCCCCCCCCCCGAAGCAAAAGAAATCATAATTTGGGAGCGTTAATTCGGATTACGTATCTTTAAAGTATACTACATGTTTATACCACGATCGCCTATCTTACTATATAAATAAAGCCATCTGTTTAAATTTTACATTTAATCAACACGTGTTGATTAAACGTGCCTATACTGTTAATTAAACTTCGCAGAGTGGATTAAACTTTCTCCATACAATTTGAACGGAAAAGTGTTTATCCATCGCATTGTAAAGATCGTGGCATAAACTTCGCAGAGTGGATTAAAATTTCTGCATACAATTTGAACGGAAAAGTGTTTATCCATCGCATTGTAAAGATCGTGGCATAAACAAAATATACGCATAGTGTTTCTGAATAACAAATTTAATCCACTTGTGGGATTGGTGATTTACACCACTCGCTGAAGCTCGTGGTGTAAATCGCCAATCCCACTCCTGGTTTAAATTTGTTATTCAGAAAAACTATGCGTATATTCTATATATATACCGCTCTAATTTTGAGAAAGTAGGATATTTTTACTATGTACTTGTATATTGTAATTGTCTGTTAAATTAATATTTTGTCTTTTCCAGCATGTTCACTGAAAATCTGAATTCAAAACAGCTTAATCTAACATCACACTGGGTGAAAATAAAGACTTGCAGCACATACAGAATTTCCGTATAGAAATTAAGCAGCAGGATGTTAGTTTATTTGGATATTTTTTCCTGAACGGACTATGAAATTACGGTCGAATTGTAGTGAGGTGCATATACTATAATTCAGTTGCTAGCATGATAGCATCTTGCATGAATTCAAAAAACAGTAAATTACCCCTGAATAAGGATCAGTTGTCATCTGCCATCCAGACTCTCCTTGTGGAATGTTGTAAATATCTCAGATTTAAGTTCCCAGATGGTGAAGTGCACATGTTGGACACCTCAATTATGCATTGTGTGTTAATTTGATAATAAAGATACTTTCCAGAGGAGATGAGGCCTAAGCAGAATGAGGTCCCTAGAGGGTGAATTTAGTGATGCTGGCATGCTGTGCGGGGTAGCGTCACTAAATTCACCCTCTGGGAACCTCATGCACCATGTTTTGAGGCCTGATTCAAATAATAGTATGGTACAAAATAATAGTACAGGGTGTATAATTTCCTCAAATTGAATAAATGTACACTATTGTACAGACCCTAATAATAGTATTTAATATATAATAGCTGCTCAATATCAAAGCTTTCGGCCACAGGGCACAACATCCTAATAATAGTATTCACCATTTGGTGACCTCATACCGCAAATGACACATTAGATCCAGGCTTGCACGGGGCTCTTGTGGCATACATGTACCTCATTCAAGATTTCCAACAAGTGTTTCAGTAACAACGCATTTCAACCATTCAGTATTATATATTGCATTTTGAATAGTCACTGATATGTGATAAACACTGTGATAATTTTATTTTGAGAATGTTTTATTATTGTTACTGTATATTACATGCAACTGAATTCAATTGTATGGAAGTTTTTTTTATATAATATGACAAGATCTTCACTTAGTCATTTATACATGTATATGTGCATTATACATTATGAAGTTTTATTTATGTATCTATCTTTGTAAGACTTGCCTTCACATATTATTACACTTTGTCCTGATTTTCTTAGAAATATTGAAATAAATTTCTATGCATTTCTATTTTAGTATATGACTTATCATTGAGTGGGACCTGTGATGTACCTCCCAGCTCAGTCTGTTTTAAAGGGACCATTTCAAGTTACTCGCAGTGGGTAACTGTGCAAAAAATATTGAAGTCTGTTAAAAAGGTACAACTAAAAAAGGTACAACTAAGAGAATATGCAGGGAGAAATGGATAAACTTTGTGCTTATATTCATTATTGATAGTTCTCCAATAATAATATTTTGCATGTTGAAACCATTGTTTATATATAATATGTAAAGTTGTAAACAATAATGTGAAAGTGATTTGTCAACAAACATGGCTGTTTTAAAGTTCAAATATTTTATTCAGAATTTGATTTTCAGAATATTTTTCGTATGCTTTTTTTTATCTTTTCCAAAGTTTACCATCAAGTTTTGATTAAACTTTGGTATGTTATTGGACTAAATCAACTTATAGCAGTAATTCCACTATACAACAATGGTTTTGATATGCAAAATTTCTTTCTTGGAGAGTTAATAATGAAAATATGAACAAAGTCAATGGATTTTGGGCTAGTAAATTCAAATAGCAAATTTCATTTCATTCAGTTCAGTCTTACTAAAGGTATCATCCAGAAATGATAGAAAGATGAACGAATAGCATAATACATTCAGTTTTCATCAAAACTGGCATATAAAAACAATTATTTAGCCACAGAGGCAGGCAAACATGCCAGGAATATATACAATAGAGTTCTTTCCCATTGGTTGCCTTTTGACCACCTATAAGGCTATATTGACTTCGAAACTATATCTTAATTTATGAGTAAAGTCAATCTATATTTTCATGTGCTTGTTGATGATACATGTAGTTGTTTTAGACTTTAATATTATATCGCCTGAACCCACTTCGAAGGCCTTGGGGCCCATTTAATGGCGAGAGCTGCGCTGATGCCGCATTATATATCCTGTGCTAGTGAATTCTCTTATATATGCGAGTCTCCCACAGGGACCCTCGCATATATAAGTGAATGCACTGGCCTACAAAGATCAAGGTAAATATTGTTTAGCCGAAGTATTCTCTTCTATATGCAAGGCTCCCTCAAGGAGAGTCACATATATAAGAGAATGCATTGGCATAGGGTTTTCGCAAAATTTCATGAAGCTCCAGTCATGGAAGGGTTAACAAATAATTCAAGATTCAAACTGATCATTATTATTTTTATATAGACTGCTTCCTGTTGTATGAAGACACATTTAGTCAATTTAGCTAGTATTGCATAAAATTCGGTCAGTTAGTTCTTACAATTGGGAAATTTTGGTACCAAAATCATATATTTGGTTGTTATCTATGGGGCGCCTTCTTCTATTTGTTTTACCTATTTAGTGATATCAGTAACTCATTTTATAATGTCACTAAATGAATATATGGTATCACAAAAATTGAATATATGATATCATTAAATATTTTATGACATCACAAAATGATTTTAAGATATCACTAATTCACTAAAGTGAACAAGGACCATAACTTCGGTTAAAATAAGGGGATGGAACCTGTATTTTCATATACCAAATTTGAAAACAATACAAAAATCAAAATAACAAAACTAAAGTTATCACCCGGAAACCGAAATAGTCAGCAAATATAAGTTGACAATGACCATAACTCCAACAAAAATGGGTGGACCGAGTCCAAATTTTAATGAACTTGACTTGTATTTTCAAGTGGCTAATGTACATACCAAATTTGAAAAGTGTCAGACAACTAAAACTAAAGTTACCATTCGGAAATCAAAATAGTTGGCAAATTTTAAATCAACAAAAATTGGCTGGCGGAACCTGAATTCGAACTTGACCTGTATTTTGGGCTAGTAAACCCACATAGCAAATTTCATTCCATTCAGTTGAGACTTGCTGAAGTTATCATCCAGAAATGAAAAAAAACAAGACAGTCAATGACTGTGGAGACGCTTACCTACTGTAAAGACTGAGAAGAAAGGGACTTTGAAGACTAACACAGTCAGTACGTTAAGACAAGTAGTTCTAAACAGGGACATACATGTAGCACGGGATTTGCTGATGAGCCAGGCTCTTCACCTTGAAATTTGAAAGTGCACACTACTGTCAAATCTCCAACCCCCTTTTAAACAAGATAATCTTAACCATTCCATAGTCCTAAGTTCACAAAATTAATTTTGCACACCCCTCTTATGTTGAAATTTTATAACTGGAATGGGTGCTTCAGGCTCTCAAACTTTTGGGAATTTCCAGCCTGACATCTCCCATAAAGTCAAAATTTGTGCCCCATTACAACAGTTTAACATGAAGTCGGCAAATATGGACTGTTGGTTTAAAAACATACTAGTTGGAAATTAAAATCAAATTATGAGAACTATTCATATAGTGAGTCTAAGTGTGGTTTAATGATGTCTTATTTTTGGTGTGAAAATCTAATCTACAACTAATGTTGTATCAGAAATGAAATTTTCAAGAAAAATCTATATATTATTATAACAGTAGCATACAACATAGATACAGGTAGTGTGGGTGGGGAAGCTATAACTCTTACCTCTGCCCCTAGTTGAACAAACATGAATCCCCATGTATGAGGTCTATTCATCTAGTAATTTTAAACAGTGGCTTTTAAGAGTTGAAGTTAATTGATTTTCCAAAAAATGACCCCATTGGAACAGATCTGAACATGCCGCCCAAGGACCCTGCATACCAAATATGAAAGTGTTTAAGTGTCACTGTAGCTCAACTTGGAAAGGGAATAATTTAATGTGTTACTGTCGATGGAGTGATTAGGAATGTGGAAAGTCGAATGTCTAATTTACTAGTTTATCAACATGAAGAGATATATATATATACAATGTACATGTATATAACAGTAAAATCTAAGATGGTTGCTGGCGGCTATGTTTTCCAACAATTCAAAAACATTTGATAGCTTTAGTCATGCAAAGAGTAGAATCCAAGATGGCTGCTGGCAGCCATGTTTTAATGCCGAATAACACCAAAATGACTCGTTCCCATCTACATGTCAAAAGTCAAGACAAATTTCATAATGATCTGACCAAAGGTACGACCTGTAGCGCATGCCAAAGGATTTAGTCATGCAAAGAGTAAAATCCAAGATGGCTGCTGGCGGCCATGTTTTTGGCCGAATGACCCCAAAATTACTTGTTCCCATCTACATGTCAATATTAACACCCATGACAAATTGTATGATGATCAGATGAACAGTACGACCTGTAGCCCGTGCTAATGGATTGAATTTTGAAATCCAAGATGGCCGCTGTCGGCCATGTTTTTTGTCCGAATGACCCCAAAATGACTCGATCCCATCTATATTCCAATTTCAACAGCCATGACAAATTTCATGATGATCTGACCAAAGGTACGACCTGTAGCCCGTGCTAAAGGATTTAGTCATGCAAAGAGTAAAATCTAAGATGGCTGCCAGTGGCCATGTTTTTTGGCCGAATGACCCCAAATTTACTCGTTCCCATCTACATGTCAATATTAACATCCATGACAAATTTCATAATGATCATATGAACAGTATGACCTGTAGCCCGTGCTAATGAATTGAATTTTGAAATCAAAGATGGCCGCTGGCGGCCATGTTTTTTGACCGAATGACCCCAACATGACTCGTTCCCATCTACATGTCATTGTTAACATCCATGACAAATTTTATGATGATCAGACTAAAGGTACGACCTGTAGCCCGTGCTAAAGGATTTAGTCATACAAAGAGTAAAATCCAAGATGGCTCCTGCGGCCATGTTTTTGGGCCGAATGACCCCAAAATGACTCGTTCCCATCTACATGTCAATATTAACATCCATGTGAAATTTCATGATGATCAGACGAACAATGCGACCTGTGGCCCGTGCTAATGGATTGAATTTTGAAAACAAAGATGGCCACTGGCGGCCATGTTTTTTGTCCGAATGACCCCAAAATGACTCGTTCCCATCTACATTCCAATTTGAACAGCCATGACAAATTTCATGATTATCAGACTAAAGGTACGACCTGTAGCCCGTGCTAAAGGATTTAGTCATACAAAGATGGCTGTTGGCGGCCATGTTTTTTGCCCGAATAGCCCAAAAATGACTCGTTCCCATCTACATGTGATTGTTAACATCCATGACAAATTTTATGATGATCTGACCAAAGGTACGACCTGTAGCCCGTGCTAAAGGATTTAGTCATGCAAAGAGTAAAATCGTAGATGGCTGCTGGCGGCCATGTTTTTTGGCCGAATGACCCCAAAATTACTCGTTCCCATCTACATGTAAATATTAACATCCATGACAAATTTCATGACGATCAGACGAACAGTGCGGCCTGTAGCCCGTGCTAATGGATTGAATTTTGAAATCTAAGATGGCCGCTGGCGGCCATGTTTTTTTTCCGAATGACCCCAAAATGTCAACAGCTATGACAAATTTCATAATGATCCGATCAAAGGTACGACCTGTAGCCTGTATTGTTGACGCCTTACGCACGCACACACGGACGACAAAGCCATGGCAATAGCTTCAACTTTACAAAATAAAGTTGAGCTAATAAGCTAAATAGACTTGAAGGTTCTTGAGAAGTAATAGTTGTTAGAATTACTATGTAGGGGGAAAGTTACGGACCTGGCATCCCTCCCATTTGACTCGATGAACTTATTTGAACAAATCTGAACATGAGTCGCCTACAGGTAAGGATTTCATATGGATCTCGAGAAGAAAACAATTGTTGACGGATTGGATGGACAGACCAATGGATGGAAGGACGCTCTGACAGACCGACAGTTTCAATCCAACAACAGCAATATATCTCCATTGTTTGTTCATAATTAGGTATAATGAGTTTACATAGATAAGTGGTTGTTAAGACAATATTGGAACAGCCAAGCCTGAATTCAGTGTGTCTGAAGTCCCCAAAGAGTGAAAGTAGTGATGCTATTCTGTAAGGTGGGATAGCATCACCAAATTCACAATCTGGGAACCTAATTTTACTTAATCCCCAACTGCTATGGGAGACCTGGGGACAGATAGAAATTCTCCAGCTGAAGTTGGCGATGTATGCACACCCATTGGGCACCTCAATTATGCATTTTATCTTCTGCAAATTGGGGGATATAGAATCTGAACAGAAGGAGAAAAAAGCAGCTAAAAATGTTAATTTGAGACTCTAGATACTTCCCAGAAGATGAGGCCTAAGCAGAATGAGGTCATCAGAGGGTGTATTTGGTGATGCTAGCCTGCTGTGTGGAGCAACATAATTAAATTCACCCTCTGGGAACCTCATTCTACAAATGCCAGACACTCTTAATTCAAGCTTGGAGAAAATGAAATTAATCTGATTTTAATGACCACTGAGTGATAATGTAAACAACAAGGGTGCTTCATTGATAACACCATTAATCTCATTTAAATTACGAATGACATGAATTACACTCTCTGGGGATGGAGAGCACTATGACATAGCAGTTGTTATCTATCCATCTGGCACTGTTTTATAAACATGTGTCCATCAGAGCACATGGGTGGCTTGCTGTAGTGAGAATACAAGGATATTAAAGTAATTTACTGAACATTTCTGTACATATGTCTGTTCCTGATTTCTCCCAAACCCCTGATTTCAACCAAATATAGTGGAGTGACTAGATACCTCCCCTCCCCATCCCAAAGATGTAATGTCATAGGTTCTTCAAAATTTTAATGATTTTTTTTTAAATTTAATTTTAAAAATTATTTATTAAAAATAAAATATATATATATTTTTTTGGGGTTAAATTGAGCAATAAGTTAAATTCAGATTTATGTCCATAGCCCCACCCACATTTGACCCAGTGATCTCATTTGAACAAATCTGAACCACAGTCACCCAAGGTACCCTCATACCAAATATGAACCCATTCGGCCCGACAACTTCAGAAAAGAAGTCGTTTTAAGAATTACAATGTGGAAAAATAGTTATGGTCCTGACATCAAAACTATTTGACTTGGTGACCTCATTTGAACAAATCTGAATAAGAGTCACCTAGGGAATATCCACACTAAATATAAACCCAATCGGTCTGATGGTTTCAGAGGAGAAGATGTTTAAAGAATTGTTGATGGACGAACGGATGAGTAGTGATGACTATAGCTCCACCGGAGACTTCGTCTCAGGTGAGCTAATAATACAGGAGGTGGCATCAGAGATGCTGTGTCTCGTTTTCGGTGGCTACCGCCAAAAGTTATCGCGCTAACGAGCTAAAAATTCACAAAAAATGACTAATTAAGGGCCATAACTCTATCAAATTTTATCGGACCAGGCCGGTTTTCTAACTCGTCTGAGATATTCTTGGGAGACACCTATATACCAAATTTCAATCAAATCGGATAACGTTTGTTGAAGTTATCGCGCTAACAAGCTGAAAATTCGTGAAAAATGACTAATTAAGGGCCATAACTCTATCAAATTTTATCGGACCTGGCCGGTTTTCGAACTCGACCGAGATATTCTTGGGAGACACCTATATACAAAATTTCAATCAAATCGGATAACGTTTGTTGAAGTTATCGCGCTAACGAGCTGAAAATTCGTGAAAAATGACTAATTAAGGGCCATAACTCTATCAAATTTTATCGGACCAGGCCGGTTTTCGAACTTATCGGAGATATTCTTGGGAGACACCTATATACCAAATTTCAATCAAATCGGATAACGTTTGTTGAAGTTATCGCGCTAACGAGCTGAAAATTCGTGAAAAATGACTAATTAAGGGCCATAACTCTATCAAATTTTATCGGACCAGGCCGGTTTTCGAACTTATCCGAGATATTCTTGGGAGACACCTATATACCAAATTTCAATCAAATCAGATAACGTTTGTTGAAGTTATCGCGCTAACGAGGTGAAAATTCGTGAAAAATGACTAATTAAGGGCCATAACTCTATCAAATTTTATCGGACCAGGCCGGTTTTCGAACTCGTCCGAGATATTCTTGGGAGACACCTATATCCCAAATTTCAATCAAATCGGACAACGTTTGTTGAAGTTATCGCGCTAACGAGCTGAAAATTCAAAGGGCCATAACTCTGTAATAAATGTGCGGACGAACCCGATTTTTTGTCTGCAGCTTACGTGCATGGATATGTACTCACACACCAAATTTTTTTTAATCCGTCAATAAACGGTTGAGTTATAAGCAAAACACGTCGCCCGCCCGCCCGCCCGCCCGCCCACCGTCCCTCATCAAACTATAAGTCGAGTTTTGGAAAAAAACTCGACTAATAAAAACTATTATTTAGCCACAGAGGCGGGCAAACATGCCATGAATATATACAATTTCCCATTGGTTGCCTTTTGACACCTATTGACTTCGAAACTACATCTTAATTTATGAGCACCCCCAAACGACGTCTATAATTATGTGCGACATCAATAAAATTGGATTTTTTCAACATTGGTGAAACTATAGACGATAGAGTTCTTTCTCAGTAATTGTTCTTTGACAATTATTGCCATTCATACAACATTTAACCTTTTCATGACGGAAGCTGCACTGGTGCAGCATTGAAAATCCTGAGCCAGTGCCTTCTCTTATACATGTATATGTGAGTCTTCCATATGGCGCCCCACATATTATAAGTTACAGGGCGAGTTGTTGCCGGATACGGTGTCATATGAGGCGAAGTGAGATTAATATCGGGCGAGGCGCTAGCCGAGCCCGATATTAATCTCGCTGAGCCTCATATGTCACCGTAGCCGGCAACAACGAGCCCTGTAACGATTTTATCATGTCACCCACATATCATGTTTTCCGTGTGAGAATTTGAATTACTTATACGAAGTTGATTACCTGCCAGTAAGTAATTTTTTTGTTTATGGCTATTAACTTGTCTAACGTCACAGTGACGCGTCATGGGCGTTGAACGTCAACGCATTGAGTCAATGGCTAATCACCAGAAGCAGGACAACAAACTTGAGTTTGATAGTTAATTTATGAGTGTTTAGAATTTCTCAAATATAATACATGCAGGTTTTGGTATATGGTACTATGTCTTTAAATTAACAGAACTTGATTTCCGACAGATATCCCTTTTCTTGGTGCCAAAATACACCGAAAATATATCGAGGCGGCAGAGTTCCATGAAAAACAAAATGGCGGACATCGACCCCATATGGGAACCTAGCTCGTCCCATATGGATTCCATATGGGACGGGCTACAAAGATGACGACCCCATGTCTCCTGATATGCTTCTACCAACGGAGCGTCCTCATTGGTCGATCCAACCAGGTGACATGATAACTAAGATTATGCACTGGCTTACAAGGTCAACGTCATAGCAATTCAGCAGCCCCACAAACATAATAGCAAATTAGCAAGACAACTTGACAAGGGATGGTTATATGATGGAATCAGATACATAGAGCACATTGAATATTTTATATATACTCTGTGGGGCTAACAATGTCTCCTAGCCTTAACCTGTCATTGTTGATATATGAGCATCATAATAAATGGGAGAGCTTAACAGGGCTTTATCTGATAAACAAATATTCTAGTCTCCTGGGAGTCATTGGACTCATTGCTCTTATAACATGTGGATTTTTAGGAATTTTACTTTAGTCCTGGGTAGGTTATGTTACAGAAGTCCAGTGCACACAGTATTGTTGGGATCACTCAGACCTTTATAAAGATAGCAGATGTAAGAACTGGATATCTAAATGAAAGTGTCAATAATTTTTTTTTTTTAAATTAATTTTTTTTTTTTATTACAAAAGTTAAAGGTACTCAATCTGAACAGACGCTCCTAAATAACAATTTCTTTGGCTTCGGGGGTAAAAAAATATTTGATTCAAATCGAAAAAATATTTGATTAGAGTTGAGTGATCAGATATCAATTTTTGAAGTTTGTTATTTCTCGAGATGTGTAATAATATGTGGCCCAAGAAACACGTGGTCAAACGGAGGGTTTCGGACAAAATTTCAGATGAAGATGTATAACTCTAAAATCAAGTGGTAATAAGGTCAAATTTTGTGATACTTTATTGATAATACAGCCATATTTTGTTGAACAAAATGTTGATAAATAACAAGTTTTGGGAAATTTGATACCATAGTTGACAGTGGTTAGCATTATTTTGTTGCAATAAAATGATTCTGATAACTAAAGCGTATTTTGAAGAAATGTTGTATCTTGATGGTAAGGGAACCGTCCGATCGAATTGATTACCTTAAAAAAATAAATCTTTAAATAATTTTTTTTGGGTTAAATTGATCAAGGAGTTCAATCTATAAAAACAATTTTTTTTAAAGGGCCATAACTCAATTGAAAAAATTTGGATCAAACCCATAATCGAACTCAATCTGTATTTTGGGCTGAGAAACTCACGTACCAAATATGGTTTCGATCAGATATTTTTTTGGAGTTATCACAGCATGCATGAACTCTTAAATAACTTGGATCAAACCCATAATCGAACTTGATCTGTATTTCGGGCTGAGAAACTCATTTACAAAATTTGGTTCCAATCGGATAGAAAATGTTCGAGTTATCGCACCATGCATAAAGTGTCTACAGACGGATGGTGGACGGACAAAAAACAAGTGGTCAATCCAGACATCGACACTATGTTTACCACTCTCTGGTATAGGTAAACATAAAAAGTGACCACCATGCTATGAGGAGTTTATGTTCTTACCCTTTTCTCCTCAGTACCATGACATTGCGTGCACATATAGAGGGATGGCACACAAGGGCCATGGAGGAGGGGGTAGTTGCAGTTGATAGCGTTACAATTGATTGTGCGAGATATTGAGGTTGCGGACAGGTGACAAATTCACAAGAAGATTAACAATTTGAGTAAATGTACAAATTTAATTCAAAAACATTAACATAACAAAACAAATATAAGTTCTCACATGTAGGGCAATCGGTTTCCAGCCTCTGAAATGTTCATTATTATACTGCATGCACAGCCATCTTAATAAAGACACCACCCACCACCACCCACCAGCACCCACCCTTAATTTTGAAATTCAACTTAAAAACTCTGACATTTATTTACTGCAATTAAAAGTTGACTGCATGCAGGATTTTCGACTCTCAAGTCTAAAAACAGCAAACTATAAACTAATTATTGGTTTGAAATTTAAACCATCCATCAAAACAATCTCAACCTATTTTCAAGTCTGAAATTTCCAATCCCCTTTCGCCAATTTCCTGGCCAAAAACAGGCTGGATTTAAAGTTTTTTTTTTAAATTCAAACGTACTATAAGTATCACCTGTAGGTTTGTTGAAGGGTTCACAGTTTAATTTGTAGCTCAGTAAACTCACATTTGTATTGAAAAATATAATCAAGTGTATAGTGTTTTAAAGAAATCGATGCTAAAACAGGAAGTTTGGCTTCTTTACTTGAAATGCTTGTCTGATTAGCTGTGCTAAAATTGTAAATCAAATAATAATAATAATCAATGCAGTTATATAGCGTATTCCACAGTAAATAAGTTTCAATGCGCTTTATATGATTATTACCCCAGTCATAGTGCATTGGTTACTCATCCTTGCTTGTGAGGAATCAAATCCAGGAAGCAACTGAGAACATTAGCATACTGCCTGTCATTTGCAGAATGAGGTCCCCAGAGGGTGAATTTAGTGACGCTATCACATAGTGGGCTAGCATCACTAAATTCACCCTCTGGGACCTCATTCTGCTTAGGCCTCATATTCTCTGGAAAGTTTCTTTGCTATCAAATTTGTATAGAAACTTCTTCACAAAGATTCTTTTTCTTTTCTAGTTTAGTTTCTCTACATCCTCAAATTGGCAGATGACCAATTTCATAATGGAGGTTCCCAATGGGTGTACATCACAATATTCACCATTTGGGATCTTCAATCTGTGTCTTATGTCTCCCATAGCAGATGAGGCCTAAGCAGAATGAGCTCCCCGGAGTGTGAATGTGGTGATGCTAGCCCGCTATGCGGGATAACATCACTAAATTCACTCTCAGGGGACCTCATTCTGCAAATGACAGGCACACTAAACTCAGGCTTGCTGACAATATCCATCTCAGTTAACCCTTTCATTACTAAATGACGAGTAGATATCCCTTGGGAAATGTTCAGATAATATGTTCAACAAACGACCATAGGCCATTTGTTGAAACTTATTTTTTGAACATTTCCCACCAATGAATAAGAATCCTTCTGCACTTGTCTTTCCTTTTTGTCTGTATGTCGTCTGCTTAGATTTCCTAAAGTTATCATCCAGAAACGAAAATTTTAGTGCAATTCCAACAAAAATTGGTGGGCAGAACCCGAATTCGAACTTGACCTGTATTTTGTGCTTGTAAACCCACATACCAAATTTGATTCACCATCTAAAGTTATCATCCAGAAATCAAATGGGAATGGACAGACATACTGACATACCAATAACATAATAAGTCCAGTTTAAAAAAAAATGAATGAATATAAAAGGGTTAACGGGTGAGTCCCCCATGACAACTGTATTATGAGATCGCTTGCCAACGTATAACCATTTCAGTGCCAAGTCTGATTTTTGTATCAACCCAAATTTCCTTGATCATTTTTCAAATTTATTGATTATAATAATGTGACACATTGATGGAAAGAGCTCTACAAGTTTATTGATTATAATAATGTGATACATTGATTGAAAGAGCTCTAAGAGCTCTTTCCATCAATGTATCACATTATTATAATCAATAAATTTGAAAAATGATCAAGGAAATATGGGTTGATACAAAAATCGGACTTGGCACTGAAAGGGTTAATGGCAGGACAGGATTCGAACACATGTAAAGTTTTACACCATGACGATACAAGTTGAGATCAGTAACCAATGGACCACGGCACCACTAGAAAATTATCATAACAGAACATAACAGAAACATAAGATAACAAAGGAATGTAGGGCAGGTATACGACATATGTCAAGAGTTCATCTTAATGATGAAGTCAAACTAATATTAAAAGGACCTCCTATATTAAAACATTTCTCTAAATCAGACACTTGTTCACTGTTATCACACATCTGGGGTCAAAATAAGCTGATACGTATATACTAAACTTATTTACTTAAAATAAAAAAATAAAACATATTTTATTGTAAATTCATCACAGCAGCATTGGGGAAGAAATTTGGACAGCTCACAGATGTCCTCTTTGTCAATACAATGGTTGATTTACAGGATTAGAACAAGATGTAATATACAGACTTTTTATACTCTGGAATTAATCACTAAAATGAACAGAAATTAAAATATTTAACTATTTCATGATGGGAGCTGCGCTAGTGCAGCATTAGGGAGAGGGCTTCAAATAAGCCAACGGCTTGTTGCCTAATCCCATTTTTCTTCTAAATTTGTACCTGTTGTAATTATATATTTGAATGTACATGGAGGGAAAATAAATACTGTTTAAACTAAATATCCTGTGCCAGTGCATTTTATATATGCGAGGCTCCCTATATGCGAGACTTCGATAGGGAGCCTCACATTTAACAGAGAATTAACTGGCTTACAAGGTCAAGGTAAATAATAATAGGCCAATGCATTCTCTTATATATACGAGTCTCTCATAGTGAGCCACGCATATATAAGAGAATGTATTTATTTGCTTACAAGGTCAAGGTAAACAATATTAGACCAATGCATTCTCTTATATATGCGAGGCTCCCTATGAGAGACTCGCATATATAAGAGAATGCAATGGCCTACCATTATTTACCTATAGGAGACTTGTATAAGAGAATGCATTGGCACAGGGTTTTCGCAAAATTTCAGGAAGTTCCAGTCACAAAAGGGTTAATATGATAATTACATTAGGGTGGAAGTGAACATTGAGTTTAGGAATTTGGTCATGGCAACCCAAGTTTGTGATTTGCCACAATGCTTTAAAATTATGCAATTACATAAGGAACCAAGATTATTCCTTTATAATAATGAAACACCATTTTCTGATATATTTTTTACTGTATAACCCCCTATTTCAAAGACTCCAAGTGTATACATGTATCATATATGGATACCAATAATATAATTTAGACCTGATCAGTATAGTCTCATTTAACCCTTCCATGACTGAAGCTTCCTTAAATTTTGCGAAAACCCTGTGCCAATGCATTCTCTTATATACGTGAGTCCCCGCGAGACTCCCTATAAGAGAATGCACTGGCACAGGATCTTTTATGCTGAATGCACAGTTCCCGTTACGAAAGGGTTGACCATTATTCGACTTAACACATGGAATCTGTAAAGTTGTGAGGCTCTTACCTATAGAACATATATTAAACACAAATCAAAAACATTTCTCAAAAATTTAATCTTCCTGGAAAAGGAAGATTTCAGATCATGGTTTCAAATATTATTAGATAATAAATTAAAATTAAAACAACAAAGATGTTCATTCATTCTGACAATAATAACTCAAGCAGTGTCAAGATGAAACCATTTCCTTACTCATATTTAAATTCGCACAGTACTATTTTTCGTTCACCCATATGGGCAGAATTTCAAAATGGAGCGGAAAATATTACAACTAGAATTTTTTAACAATTATAAAAATAATATAAAATTTGTTAAGCCAATGCAATCTCTTATATATGCGAGGCGACCTATGGTTGACTCACATATATAAGAGAATGCATTGGTACAGGATTTTCGTAAAAATTCAGGAAGCTCCAGTCATGAAAGGGTTATTGGACCAAGAATATAAATAATCACAACCAAATAATAAACATTTATCTTTTGCTTGGTGTACATTTACATCATGATGGTCTTTAATTGTTAACTACCTTCAGGAACAGTTAACCCTTTCTTGACTGGAGCTTCCGGAGATTTCACAAAAACCCTGTGCCAATGCATTCTCTTATATATGCGAGTCTCCCAGAACATTATTTGCCTTGACCGTATAAGCCAATACATTCTCTTGCATATACGAGGCTCCCTATGACAGACTCACATATATGAGAGACTCGCATATATAACAGAATGCACTGGCACAGGATATTTAATTATGCACCATCACAGCTCCCGTAATGAGTGTTAAGAACAAAATCTCCGAGAGCTAAAACTTTTTGGTCAGTTTAGAATTTGTGACTTTAAAGTGTGCAAAATTAACCCTTTCAATACGGGAGTTGAGCTGGTGCAGCATTAAAGATCCTGTGCCAGTGCATTCTCTTATATATATGTCAGTCTCCCATAAGGAGCCTCGCATATATAAGAGAATGCATTGGCTACCAATGCATTCTCTTATATATGCGAGACTCCCTATGGGATACTAGCATATATAAGAGAATGTATGGCACAAGGTTTTTGCAAAACTTCAGGAAGCTCCAGTCATGGAAGGGTTAAAGAGCATAAATATAAAATTCAGCGAAAAATATTACTGCATGAACTAAAATAAAAAGTAAGGAAGCTACGTTGCATTTTATAAAAGAACTTACAATTTATACGCAATATCACTCAGTTGATCAGACAGATTTAATGCGCCAAATGGAAGGCATAATTAAAATATCAATGGCAGTTTGATACTTCCAGGTGTGAACATTATTTTTGTTCTATTGGTCAGATTGGGGAAACTCACAAAATTTGTCTATAAGAGATCAATTTGTATGTGCTATTGCATCACATGCTTGTGCAATGTAAAATGTAATGATGCCAACATAATAAAATCTACATATGCAACTTGGTCATCTGAACACTGCTTTATGCTCAGTTAGCCCTTCCATGACTGGAGCTTATTGAAATTTTACAAAAACCCTGTGCCAATGCATTCTCTTATATATGTGAGTCACTCATAGGGAGCCTCTCATATACAAGAGAATACACTGGCCTAACAATATTTACTTTGATCTAGTAAGCCAGTGCATTATCTTATATATGTGAGGCTCCCTAAGAGAGACTCGCATATATAAGAGAATGCACCGGCACATGATCTTTAATGCTGCGCCAGCGCAGCTCCAGTCATGAAAGTGTTAACTATCATTTTCAACAATAATACTGGCTGTAAACATGGAGCAATGCTTATAAGACATAAACCTGGAAACAGAAATGTCCATCAATAACGTTTTAACACTAATATAAACCGTTAGTAACATCTACTGAACAATGCTTCCTTTCATCCCAGGTATATTAAGTTACTTTTTATTTATATAATAATTGTTAGACCATAGAATTGTAACATTGTTTAATTGAAGACCTGGAAAACATAATTCACCTTTGGTCGATTGCTTTTTTCCTCAGTTTAAAATATTTATATTTATATAAATATTTATATTCCTACTGAGATTCTATCTTTCTTTAAATCTATGTGTAGGTGAATAATTAGATGACAAAAGAGCTATTGAATTTACTGTGTTTCCAATGACCATTTTCAGTCAATATTTGATTTCATACGCATGAGTCTATACACTATTAGGACATATCATTCAATCGTATTTTCTTCCTAAATTTAGCAGGAAGAGAGACGACATCCAAGAGATATAGCGTTTGTTACCCTATATTCATAAAAGTACTTGTAGTACGACCTTGCCTAACACTGACTACCAGTCTCGAGGGATTGGTCAGTGGCATGTGTTCCCTTGGATACAATGATTGTGTTTTTTTGGAACAATTCTAGACTACCACAATAAAATAGTTGTATATTAATCAATGCAATGGTGTCAGCACCTCAAACTTTTAGAACCCTCGTAATTCAAACCACAGGCAAATTGGATAAAATTTTACTAGACTGAAGAAAGATACCTGAAATGGATACAACTAATACTGATTTTTGTTTAAAGATACAGGTGGCATCATTGGCGGTGGGTATGCTGTTAAAATATTCACCTCTGTCAAAAACCGCCATAAACAGAAATAATAGTAAAATATATACAGACTTTGTTCTTATGCCAATCAGAAATATGGCATAAACAGTATGTTATTGTCAAATGTATTCCTTTCTTAAGTAAACAAAAGCAAAAAACGTTACAGAACCTGGCTTTTGTTTATAGATCCGGATATGGTAAACATAAAGAGCGTTATTTGTTACTGTTTTCCTAATATGGAAATAATAAGGAGCGTTTATATCGTTTGTGTGTGATGAACCAATAGAATTGCGCTGTGTTATGTAAACAGAAGCAAAACTTCTGTAACACGAGCAGGCTCTTGTTTACGAACACCATATTACGTCTTGATGACAATATACTATATACGTGCTGATTATGTTTGGCATATGAACAAAACTATATATATTTTAATATTCCTTCTGTTGATGGAGATTTGAACAAATATGAATATTTCTGCAACGAACGCCGCCCGTGCCTTTAAGATATAAGAGGAAAAAAGCTGAAAAAACTGGACAATGATGCAGAAGAGACAAAGAAAAGGAGTCACCATTTTATAAACCTATGTCACTTTTTTAAGTTACATTTACAAGAGAGACTGAGAAGCTTTTAGCTGGAAAGTTATACAGACATAAACCATACTATTTAATAGCGGTTTCTGAAACTAAAATTGGCAAATCTGCCCCTTGAATTTCAACAATATAATTCAGTCGAATAACAAAAGAAATAAATAGATGGTGAATTGGCATGTATAGTCAAATTTGACAACAGAAACTGGTTGCAAGACTCCCCTTTGCATCATCATAAATCAGTTTCTTCGTGGTCAAATTCTACTATACATGCCAATGTGGCATGTGCTTATTTCTTAAATATAGGTAAAGTTACAACTGCTGTTCAATTGCGATGAGCATCATTTTGATAACCCTGGGAAGCAGCAAATGGATCCACATTCCATTTTACATGTTATTGTCGTTAAGAAATATCAACAGAGTGCTAAATAGTTAATCCTTCCTTTACTGATGGACTATTTCATTTAGTTATAAATGTATACATTGGAATGGTCATTATTCATCTGTAGGGATGTTCAGGAAACAAAAGCAGACAAACAGATAACATATGTGATAAAGTACAGTAATGCCCTAAATAATCGACTCTTTAGCCACAGCAGAATTATGGGTAACATTTCAGGATTTAGTCGGAAATATGGCTTGCTGCCATTCACCGGAAAACTCTCACTGAGAGCTTTCCAATGAATGGCAACAAGCCATATTTCCGACTAAATCCTGAAAAGTTACCCATAATTCTGCTGTGGTTAAGGAGTTGATTATTTAGGGCATTACTGTAGTCCAAATCATTGGTCGGAAATGTTCAGATAGTAATTTCAACAAAAGGCCTATCTGAACATTTCCTAACGGAACAACTCGTCAATGGGTATTTAGCACAGAAAGGGTTAATATATGAGAATTTCCTAGGGCCTCATAAATGAGTATTATCAGCAGCTGTCATTTAACGACGATGAATGAACTGTGAGACAGACTGTCTATTTCCCGCTCATTTTGGAAAACACATCTCTCTATCCGGGAACTCGGACTTCCTTTCTTACGAAGCCATTCTTTCCTGTAAATGAAAATGGAAACTGTAATGTTCATGACTTCATAATTTGAATCTAAGAAAGTTATATATCACATGAACAAGACAGTCAATGACTGTGGGTCGCTCAGACTGTAAGGACTGAGAAGACGGGAACTCTGAAGGCTACAAGAGTCAGTACTTGACAAAATCACTTAAGACAAGTAGTTCTAAACATGGACATAGCTGGATGTTATCAGATGAGCAGGGCTCTTCACCTTGAAATTTCTAATTGCACATCACTGACAGATCTCCAACCTCTTACCTTTTAAAGATGACAACCATACCACAGTACTAAGTTCACAAAAATCCTTTTGTACATTCCTCTTAGGTTGAATTTTACGACTGGTACCAGTACTTCAAGCTCTCAAACATTTGAAAATTACCAACCTGGCATCCCCCCATAAAGTTAAAATTTGTGGCCAATTGGGTCCAACAGTTTAACCTGAAGTAGGAACATATGGACTGATGGTTTAAAAACATACATTTTAGAAAATCAAACCAAACTACGAGAACAATTCTAACTTATTTTTGGTTGATTGATTGATTGATTGGGGTTTATTGTCGCTTTAGCAACTAAGGCCATATCACGACATTGCCAGTTTTAGTGGTGGAGGAAATCCGCACACTTGCGACTAATCTAACAGTGATTTCAATGGCTGATAGACTCGTCAACCATGTGCGGCAAACCACCGGTCATCGCCGAGTAACTGGCAACTCCACCAGATAACGATTTCGAGTTACAAAGTCCACTATGGAAACAAGTGGATTTGAACCCTTATCCCCAGCGCTGGAGGGCGAAACGGCTTGGAGTGGTACCCCTAACCGATTTTGGTGTGAACATCTAATCTACAACTAATGTAGTATCAGGCATGAAATTTTTAACTGTTTAACTTTTGATCAAAGTAGGGGGTCAAATCTCCACCCCTCTAAACTCCCTCCCCATTGCCTCAAACATTGACCCTCCCAGGCTGTCTAGAAATCAATATTATTATATCAGTACCAAACAGCATACAGAGTTAAATCTCTTATCTCTGCCCCTATTAGAACAAATGTGAATCCTCATCTATGAGATCCATTCATCTAGTAATATCAATATACCCCCCAAATTTTCTTTGAAAAATCAGGGTATGATTTCACCTGGATAAGTGGTGGTTAAGAAACTAATATTGGAACAGCCGAGTCTGTATTTAGTGTGTCTGACCTTTGCAGGTGAATTTAATGACAGTATTACGCAAGGTGGACTAACATCACCGAATTCACCCTCTGGGGACCTCATTTCCTAAAAATCACCCCATTTTAACAAATCTGAACCCCGGTCACCCAAGGCCCCTCCATACCAAATATAAGCTATATAGGCCCAATGGTTCTTGAGAAAAAACTGTTTTAAGAATTACTATGGAGGGAAAGAGTTATGGCCCTGGCTTCGCACCTACATGTATTTGATGTGATGAATTTATTTGAACAAATCTGATTGTGTGATACCTAGGGAACATGCACACTGAACTATATAAACACATTCCGTCTTTAATATGGAGAAGAAAACAATTGTTGATAGATGGATGGATAGACATCCCAGCAGGCAGACAGATGGAAGCCTGACAGATAGAAGACAAATTTAATCCAATATATACCCCCCAATTTTTCTTAGAAAATTAGTGGTATGATTTCATCTGGATAAGTGGTGATTAAGAAAATAATATGAAATGGCCAAGCCTGAATTTAGTATGTCT
This sequence comes from Siphonodentalium dalli, assembly GCA_032622095.1. Taxonomy (NCBI): domain Eukaryota; kingdom Metazoa; phylum Mollusca; class Scaphopoda; order Gadilida; family Siphonodentaliidae; genus Siphonodentalium; species Siphonodentalium dalli. The sequence goes on from CP136066.1 coordinate 82,971,086, forward strand.
GACATTTGCAGAATTAGGTCCCCAAAATGTGGATTTAATGACAATATTCCGTAAGGCAGGCTAGCATCGCCGAATTCATCCTCAATCTGATTAGGCCTCAATGGTCAATAAAACCTAGGAACAGATTGAAGTCCTACAGTCTGAAAATTAGGGGGACATTGAAACTAAACAGGTGGAAAAAAGTGACTAAAACAAACTGTCAATTTGATACTTAGGATACTTCCCAGAAGATGAGGCCTAAGCAGAAATAGGTCCCTGGAGGGTGTATTTGGTGATGCTAGCATGCCGTATGGGGTAGCAACACTAAATTCACCATCTGGGGACCTCACTCTGTAAATGTCAGACACACTATTTCCAGACTTGAATAAATCTAAGCCATTCACAGTACCATTGAATGTCAGGGAAACCTATTATTCATCACCTAACCTTGAGAGCACCAGTTTGTTTTTAAATTGCTACATATATGTTTACATAAACTAGCCAGATGACATATATTATTCTAATCTAAATTAATGACCTGTGTATTTGCAGATATATATGCTTCTGTGGTGAGAAGAGGTATTAATTAAATTGAGAGGTGATATGGCTTGGAAGGGATGTTGGTTGATGGCAGAGTGGGGGGGTTTGGGCCATGTGGGAGGGGTGGGTGTGGGAGGGTGGAATGTTTCCATAATTTCAATAAAGAGTAAAGTTTCATAACTCTGCAGATGTTATAATGGTGTCACTTTTTTCAAATTTTAAAATTTTATAACATGTTTAAAAAAAAAAAAAAATGTCCCAGAAGGTGAGGCCTAAGCAGAATTAGGTCCTGGAGGGTGTATTTGGTGATGCTAGCCTGTTGTACGGGGTAGCAACACTAATTTCAGCATCTGGGACCTCATTCTGCAAATGTCAGACACACTACGTTCAGGCTTGAAGAAATGAACAATGGACTATTCCTATTTATTCTTGTAGAATAGGTGTTTAACTAATGTCATGTCATGTAATGACAGATGGTACACTAGCAAGCAAGCAGTCTTCAGCCAGAGTATCAGGTGTCCACACTGTGATAAATTGGCTTTTTCAATAACAGGCTTCAGTGTTCTCTTAAAAATTCATAGTGCATAGCAAAGAGGTGTGAATTATAAAGGGCCATAACTCTGTTAAAATATATCGGATCAAACCCATATTTGAATTTGATCTGTATATAAGTGTCAAAAATTCAAATACCAAATTTGGTGTCGATCAGACGAAAAACGTTTGAGTAATCCTGTCTTGGATGAATTCTATATAAAAACAAGAGTGGAAAGGGTTAATTAAATAAACAATACCAAAATCCATACAGATGAAGAACGTGCTAAGAAAAATCTAGGTAAGAAATATGAGGCTGTGATGTGTCTAAAACAAATTAAAGGTCAAAATGCAAAAATGAATTTTTTTGTTTTTAGAGTTATGTCCATGGCTCTGCCGCTATTTGACCCAGTGACCCCATTTGAACAATTCTGAACCCCAGTCAACCAAGGTCCCTCCATACCAAATATAAGCTAAATGAGCCCAATATTCCTTGAGAAGAAGTCATTGTAAGAATTACTATGAGTTATGGCCCTGGTTTCTCAACTAATAAACCTGGTGACCTCATTTGAAGAAATCTGAATGGGAGTCACCTAGGGAACATCCACACCAAATATGAACCCATTAGGCCTTATAGTTCTGGAAAAGAAGTCGTTTTAAGAATTACTATGAAGGATTAGAGTTGTGGCCTGCTTTTTCAACTAATTGACCTGATGACCTCATTTGAACAAATCTGAATGAGATTCACCTAGGGAACATCCACACCAAATATGAACCTGTTCCGTCTTATGGTTCTGGAGGAGAAGATGATTCTTGATGGACGGACAGACGGACGGACAGATGACGGACGAGGAGTGATGACTATAGCTCCGCCATCGGTGCACAGTCGTTGGGGCATGAATTTAAAACTGAGCGAAAAATAGTTTATACCAAACAACAAGGAAACAAGAGTGCTATGTCGATCAGTTACATACATTACAGAAGGACTGAACAGACAATTAGGCCTATTTGTATATGCCTATATTTAATTACATTCGGGAAACCCAGGTTTAAAGTGACAAATCATGGTAAGTTAACATCGTCCATTTTAAAATACACAAATACACATCCCCACCTACACCGTGACCAACAGCCTATTACACGTAGTTATGTCAACACAACCCCAACCAATTGTTAATTTTTTTCTGAAGTCAGCACCCTATGAGGTTGTGGCTTTACTTCTTTCGTGTTCATTTCAATGATAGCTATAAATATTTCAATATCAGAACAAGAGGTGTGCACTCGAGTGCTAGCATACCCCCACCGTGGCAAATTCAACCCACATTATCCGTAAACTCAACCAAAAAGATTTTTAACTTTAAAGAAAAATTCGGACTAATAATATCGATATGGTGTCACAAGAAGCTTGTACAGAAAAAATTATTCAAATCGGTTCATATTTGTTAAAGTTATTAAAGTCAGACAGAATTTTCTAAGTCAAAATGAGTCGAAAATGAGGTTTAATATTACGAAAAACAGTCTGAGCCAATCCCTAGCCGCATCATGTAGAGAGGATATTGTGAGAAGTATGTATACCAAAAATTATTGAAATCGGTTCATATTTGTTAAAGTTATTAAGTCGGACAGAATTTTCTAAGTCAAAATAAGTCGAAAAAGAGGCGTAACTTCAAAATAAAAAGTCGGACCGAACCGAAATTACCATCATGCGGAGAGACCGTCCTAAGGAGATTGCATACAAAAAATTATTGAAATCGGTTCATAGTTGTTCGAGTTATGAGGTCGGACGGACGGACGGATGGACGGACGGACGGATGGACGGACGGACAAACGGACGTACCAACAAATGGGTAGATATGTGGCTTTGACCTATGTGGCTAGAAATGGTAATGTGGCTTTAGTTTTTATGTGGCTTCTCAAGTAGCCATAAAATGTTAAGTGGCTATCAAGTAGTAGATAGTGATAAAACTCCAGATTATGGATTCATAACATGTTGGAATTATAGCAGAAGAAGCTGATTAAAACTCAAAAACTTGCTCACAGCAACTGGGACAGTGGAATAGGAGAAACTGACAGGTCCGTGATTGGGTGGCTAGCCACATAAATGTCTTGTCGGTGTCCGACATCTCCTATTGACGGGTCATGGATGTCTAAATCGATGGACTTTTTTTTCTCCAAATTTTGAGTGACTACAAAATTAAATAAGCTGATTAGGCCAAATAGATCATTTTAGAACGTCCATCTGAAAGCTGTTACGTGGCTAGCCACGCAACGGAAGTTATGCACATAAATATCCATTTTACACAATCTTAGCCACATAAGTAGTCATTAGTAAACACGGACGGAGAAAGCGTGACGGACGGACGCAGTCAATCCAGTATACCCCCCATTTTCTTTGAAAGTGGGGGTATAATAATTATTTGGAGCATATAGATATTCTTCTTCACCACAAATCGATGATGCCATTTTACATGGTGTAAATCCGTCAAGATGGTGTTTATTATACACAGGTATCTTGGTGAATGATTGAGAGCTGAAACTGTCTTTAAATAACGAGAGGCCGATCATGATCGGCAGATGTTTAACCCATACCTTGGCGACAGCGATGAGCTATTTTCATAAGTGCAAAACTTTCAACAATTCACACCTTACTATTAAGTTCACAAGTGGAATCACACTTATTGGGCACCTTGCTCACATTAACACAATGTTAATGCAGATGTGGCTTTGATTTCAACCTATTAGTGACTCCAACACAGATATGTCTTATAGAGTGATAAAGCTAATTAAGCTCAATCCATAGTCAGAGAGAAGCACCATAGCTGTTAAATATAAAATAGTTACGAAATTAAGTAGATAAACATCATAGCAACTCAATGTATCTGTTTATTACATAGGAACATGAGACATAACATATTGTGTTCTTTTTATTACCATTGCTATTTTATTATGTTTTGTGTCAGCTGCATATTAAAAATTCATAGCAACCTATTAATATTTCACCAATAAAAAAAACAATCAATACCTGAACAACCATACAAGTGAGGGATGTCTAGACCTGGATATAAAATATGATTGCTAATGATTGGATATAAAGGTTAATTTTCTTCTAAGCTGATCATTGGAAAGATACAATGTCTGTAAACAGTTTAAATATAATTAAAGTTATGGTTAATATTTTCAAAACCATTCGATCGATACCAATATCTATACAGGTGAAGAATGTGTCATGATTATCACAGATGTGATTATTTATAGAGTGATCATGCAAAAAATATTTAGCTATCACATTGTGTCAACAGGATTGGTGAAGGATGTTAATATATTTAAGCAAATAAACCAAATGACCCTCACTATGCAGGTTATGGTGTGATATCATAAACTGTGCCAGAACTATAAACATAATCAATGGAAATATTTGAGTTATCAAATCGGATAGTAAGGGGTTAATCTTACCCAAACTAATGAACTGATAAACACAGAGTAGTCAACAAAAAGCATGTCATTGCAAACCCATACAATAAGTCAGTCACAAGAATCCCAACACTGTTAATATTATCCTGCAGCCCAAATGCAAGTGAGGGAATTTCAAAATAAGACATTTCCTCTAATGATGAATATTCAATTGGTCATTTATTGAAACACTGACTGAACCTGGCATAAAGTGAAAGTGATAATTTAATATATGTCTATCGGATAATATGTGTCTATCGAATGGGTTAATTTTAATCCCAAATCCATGCAAGTGAAAAGTGGATCACCATCAACATGGACATAGAATAGGAGAATGATCAAATAAAAAACCTCAGAAGACCATATGATGTGTGTAGAGGGTTAATCATTTTCAATGACATCATATGATGGAACTAAGGAATGTGTGGATTAATGTTTTTTCTAAGATATGACGCCATGAACCTGTTTCAACACAGAAAACATAACTGGAATAAAGAGTCATCAATCACAGTTTGACAGATGATAAACAAGTCTGCAGCCACCAGTGGTTACCAAGTACTATCAGGTGTCCATAGCTATAAATTGTCTCATTCCAATCAATAACACAGTCCTGTGTTGTGTCATGTTCTCTTCAAATTTCACAGTGCTTGGCAAACAGGTATGAAATTCGAACTTAATCTGTATTTAGGGGTCAGAAATTCATATACCAAATTTGGTGTCGATCAGATGAAAAATGTTTGAGTCATCCTGGCTTGGATGAATTCTACTTAAAAACAAGAGTGGAAAGGGTTAACTAACTAATACCAAAATCCATACAGATGAAGAACGTGCTAAGAAAGACCTAGGTGAGAAATATGAGGCAGATCAGAATAAAATTGTTTGACTTAGATGCATCAGATAGCATTTGTGTGCAGGGTTAATTATTTTCTAAACCGATCAACCAATCGATACCAAAAACTATACAGGTGAGCCATGTGTCATCATAAACCTGCATATATAATATGAACACAATGGGTCAAAAAATACATGAGTTATGGCATCAGATATAACATGACCAGGTATGGATGGAAAGTGTTAATCATTTCTAAACCGATCAACCGTTCGATACCAAAAACTATACAGGTGAGGGGTGTGTCATCATAAACATGCACATAAAATTTGAACACGATCGATAAAAAATACTTGAGTAATCGAATCGGATAGCAAGTGTCTACAGACATATGGACAGACTGACGGACGGACGAACGACGGATGGTTGATCCGGACGTCGGCATTATGTGTACCATACATGGTATGGGTACACATAAAAACAAGAGGCCGATCACGATCGGCAGATGTTTAACCTATCCCTTGGTGATAGTAAATTGCTATGATCGAAATCATAATCACGAGTTTTGATGCGGAATTATAGAGTATACTGTTATGTACTAAAGTAGTACACACAAATGTACATAATAACACAACTTATCTGAATTTATGGGTCAAAAGAGAAGCGTTAATTGGAATTAATGGATCCAAAGAGAAGGGTTAATATAACATCTATAAAGCCTGCCAACACTATCATAGTGTAAGCAGTTCTATTTATGCTGTTGCAAATGGCCATGTAACATATCAAAATAATATGGATACTTAATAATGGAAAAGGTTGAAAGACATGGAATGGATAACACGGGTTAAATCTCCCATCTTGGCACTCTTTGATACAATACAATTCTAAGCATCCAAAAGGACATACAGACTAAATTAGAGCTCCATTGCTCTAGTTAAATAAATTCACCTGGCTAAGTGGTGGAGGTATTAACATAACGCCCTTAGACAAACAATAGTATCCATTCTCTGTGGAACCTTTGTTTATTCAATTGTCACATAACATCAAATCTGACATATCATTCAGTCAGGTAATTAATTGTGGGTATTGTTCTCAAATCAAGAAGAAAGTATAACTTTGACAAGGATTTGAGCTGGGGTAGGAGGAGGGAGAAGCATAGGGAGGAGGATGTAAGGGTAGGGGGTGCAGGGGTAGGTAGAAGGTGGTCCCCCCCCCCCCATGGGAGGGTCACTTGGAAAGTGTGGCACTAGCTCTGGTTCTTCTTGACAGGTCGGTCACATTTTTAAAAATCTGAATAACTACCATCCAAGGCCCCTTCACACCATGTCAGATTAATCAGCTTGGTTGTTCCTGAGATGTTTGAATGATACTCAGTAACTTTATTGAAGATTTTTTTTTTAATTAAGTGGTTTTTTTTTAATTAAGTGGTTTTTTTATTATTTTTTTTTATTTATTTTTTTATTTCGAAAAAGGGCCATAACTGCTTTAAAATTAATCAAACCCATATTCGAACTCAATCTGTATTTGTGCTGAGAAATTCATACACAAAATTTGGTTCCGATCAGATAACAAATGTTTCAGTTATCGCACAATGCATAAAGTGTCTACAGACAGATGGACAGACAGACAGATGAATGACGAGTGGTCAATCTGGATGTGGACACTATGTTTACCATACTATGGTATGGGTAAACATAATGAGAGGCCGATCACGGTCGGCAGATGTTAACCCATTCCTTGGTGATAGTAAATTACTATGATCAGAATCATAAATGAGAGTTTTGATGTTGAATTATAGAGTATACTGTTATTTACTATTATAGACAAATGTACATAACACAAATTATTGGAAATTATGGATCACTCGCATTTATATAAGAGAATGCTGCACCACCACAGCCTTGGGTTAAATGAAAAAGGTGACCTGGTCATGGAATACTTGGGTTAAGAGAGTCCAATTTAGGTTTACAATGATAATGTATCAAATTCTACCAACAACACCCATCAAGATAAAGACACCTCACTGCTGATCCATTAATACATGTATCAATTATATAGTAGAGCTGTCAACAAATCACAGGCATTATTTATGTTGAAGGCTGGCATCTCTATTAAACCAATAACATTTATAATGACCTCAGACCATCTGTAGAGTGATATACCCAGCTGTGCAATGCAGCACAGCTGTTCTAGTCTACTGTTAATATCATGTGATGTGTATTGTTGAAACTTTTTTTAAATTAGATACCATAGCTTTCTTTATCTGCACATTGGCATAAGAGACATCAGAAAATAATATAGCCTTATCAATAGCTAAGTAGTCCAAAGGTATAGGATGGAATTGGTGAATTGGGTTTAAAGTCGCTCCAAACAACTTTACCAGAACATAACAAGATTTTGGACCGATTTAAACCAAATTTTGGTGTGGTGACTCGGGGTACCCATGGCAGAGTTATAATGGTTTTAGTTTTTCAAATTCAAATTCATAAACAAAATTTGGTTCTGATCAAATAGAAAATATTTGAGTTATCGCACCATGCGTAAAGTGTCTATGGACAGACAAACAGACGGACAGCACTACGAACGACGAGTGGTCAATCCAGACATCGACACTATGTTACTATGCTATGGTATGGGTAAACATACAAAAATTATGAATATTTTTTGACAAGTTTTGTAGAATTAGGTGAGTCTTCGGCCATGAACAACAGCACAGTGGCAATACTTCCATGGGAAGTGTATTTTTTTTACATATAAACCAACCTCCCACTCACGCAGGCCTATGTCTGCATGCAATTTCGTTGCCAAGGAGCAAGCCTTAAAATAGTGTGTCTGTCATCTGCAGAATGAGGTCCCCAGATGGTGAATTTAGTGATGCTACCCCATACAGTAGGCCAGCATCATTAAATTCACCATCTGGGGATCTCATCTTCAGTCATTAGTTACCTCGATTATGCATTTTATCTTCTGCAAATTTTATTAAGGGGAAAAAGAAAGAAGGGGAAAAAGTAACTAAAAGCAATGTTAATATGAGACTATACATGTAGATCCCAGAAGATAAGGCCTAAGCAGAATGAGGCCACAGAGGGTGTATTTAGTGATGCTATCCTGCTGTATTCTGCAAATGACAGACACACTATTTCAGGATTTGCCAAGGAGTGTTCAGAGTCAGCGATAGATTACAAAATCCACAAGACAAATCAAACAAATTCAAATTTGCAAGTTACTTTATTTGGTAGTTGGCCCTGTCAGAGCAGAGAGATACTCAGGCAAGATTAATTACTTCCCCCTAAACATCTGGCAGCAGATTGAGTGGGAGGATACAAATATGCTATAAAAGGAGTGCCATGAACCAATCAATAAGTGATCAGATTTACATATAAACATTCTTATGCGAACACAGGAATAAATAATCAAATCAGTGAATTCAATGAATTAGTGTTCCATAGACAAACGTACAAGCTGAGTTCTTTTACTCCCTAAATTGTTACGACAACTTTGATTCTGGTAGATAGTTAACCATTTCATGACTGGAGCTTCCTGAAATTTTGTGAAAACCGTGTGCCAATGCATTCTCTTATATATGTGAGTCGCCCATAGGACGCCTCACATATATAAGAGAATACATTGGCCTAACAATATTTACCTTGATATTGTAAGCCAGTGCACTATCTTATATATGTGAGGCTCTCTATGGGAGACTCACCTATATAAGAGAATGCACTGGCATAGGATATTTAATGCTGTACCAGTACAGCTCCCTTCATGAAAGGATTAAAGATGTATTCAGGGTTTCAGACCAAATTTTACGAAACCTATTTTACTTTTTATTTAGATTCTATTGTATGAAATAACATGGTTGGAACAAGAAAGGCTACAAGAAAGACGCTATTTTATTTGATTTTTTCGATTTTCTAAACACTTATTTCACACACTTATCATGTTTTAGAGGGAAATAAAAAATTATTTAATTTTTTTTTAATTTTTCAATAACAAAATGAAATGATATTTTGTATTTATTGGTCCAGTTTAGATGTCATATTTTGATATCCTTCGGTATTTATTGGTCCAGTTTACATATCATAGTTTGATATTCTTTGGTATTTATTGGTCCAGTTTAAATGTCATATTTTGATATTCTTCGGGATTTATTGGTCCAATTTACAAATCATAGTTTGATATTCTTTGGTATTTATTGGTCCAGTTTAAATGTCATATTTTGATATTCTTTTGTATTTATTGGTCCAGTTTAGATGTCATATTTTGATATTCTTCGGTATTTATTGGTCCAATTTACATATCATAGTTTGATATTCTACGGTATTTATTGGTCCAATTTACATATCATAGTTTGATATTCTTCGGTATTTATTGGTCCAGTTTAGATGTCATAGTTTGATATTCTTTGCTATTTATTGGTCCAGTTTAAATGTCATATTTTGATATTCTTCGGGATTTATTGGTCCAATTTACAAATCATAGTTTGATATTCTTTGGTATTTATTGGTCCAGTTTAAATGTCACATTTTGATATTCTTTTGTATTTATTGGTCCAGTTTAGATGTCATATTTTGATATTCTTCGGTATTTATTGGTCCAATTTACATATCATAGTTTGATATTCTACGGTATTTATTGGTCCAGTTTACATATCATAGTTTGATATTCTTTGGTATTTATAGGTCCAATTTACATATCATAGTTTGATATTCTTTGCTATTTATTGGTCCAGTTTAGATGTCATATTTTGATATTCTTCGGTATTTATTGGTTCAATTTACATATCATAGTTTGATACTATACGGTATTTATTGGTCCAATTTACATATCATAGTTTGATATTCTTCGGTATTTATTGGTCCAATTTACATATCATAGTTTGATATTCTACGGTATTTATTGGTCCAATTTACATATCATAGTTTGATATTCTACGGTATTTATTGGTCCAGTTTACATATCATAGTTTGATATTCTTTGGTATTTATAGGTCCAATTTACATATCATAGTTTGATATTCTTTGCTATTTATTGGTCCAGTTTAGATGTCATATTTTGATATTCTTCGGTATTTATTGGTCCAATTTACATATCATAGTTTGATACTATACGGTATTTATTGGTCCAATTTACATATCATAGTATGATACTATACGGTATTTATTGGTCCAGTTTACATATCATAGTTTGATATTCTTTTGTATTTATTTGTCCAGTTTACATATATCATAGTTTGATATTCTTTTGTATTTATTGGTCCAGTTTACATATCATAGTTGATATTCTTCGGTATTTATTGGTCCAGTTTACATATCATAGTTTGATATTCTTTGGTATTTATAGGTCCAATTTACATATCATAGTTTGATATTCTTTGCTATTTATTGGTCCAGTTTAGATGTCATATTTTGATATTCTTCGGTATTTATTGGTCCAATTTACATATCATAGTTTGATACTATACGGTATTTATTGGTCCAATTTACATATCATAGTTTGATACTATACGGTATTTATTGGTCCAGTTTACATATCATAGTTTGATATTCTTTTGTATTTATTTGTCCAGTTTACATATCATAGTTTGATATTCTTTTGTATATATTGGTCCAGTTTACATATCATAGTTGATATTCTTCGGTATTTATTGGTCCAGTTTACATATCATAGTTTGATATTCTTTTGTATTTATTTGTCCAGTTTACATATCATAGTTGATATTCTTTTGTATTTATTGTCCAGTTTACATATCATAGTTGATATTCTTCGGTATTTATTGGTCCAGTTTACATATCATAGTTTGATATTCTTCGGTATTTATTGGTCCAGTTTAAATGTCATATTTTGTTTTCAACAGAATAAAGCAGAAAGTTGTGTTAAATTAGATTTGTTATGTTATTGTTTTAACTGACACTGAAGGTCTGGAACCCTGAATCAATCTTTAAAGATGTAACCAGGGTTTCTATATATATAACCTACAGTTACAACAACATATTTTTATAATGTTTTAATTTACACGCATGTAATTACATGTATTGACTTTGTCTAAGATAAAATTTAACAGAAACAACATGTGACATGTAGTCTTATAAATACTTAATAATGCAACTCTTTTTTGTAAAATTGACATGTAAATGTTAGTGTCCCTCCACATTGTGGTTTCGTAAAAATAACTCGAGAACCCTAATTAAGTATATCTTCGGATGAAGATGGTGGAATTGTTTAGTACAAATTTCCTGTTATCAAATCTATTTTACATTTGGAAAACGATCATTGACAAGGCTTGAAACTTTTTGTGCAGATTAAATATTTTTAGCTTATTTTTGTAATAACTCGCCATTGGCCAAGATGGCTACTGGAAGTGTGAATCCTGTAAAAGTCAGTGGTGCAAATTAATACTTTCCCCGACTCGTGAAATTTCCTGCCAGTATTTCGAGATGAAACAGGTCGGTGTCGAAATAGGTCTAGGTAGACAGGATCAACATAACCATTACTATATTGCCTGTACATGCATAGCATATTAATTTAGTTTTTTGCATTTAAATCTTAGCACTTTATAATTTAATCATAAGCTGTCAATTCAGGGAACACTGTCAGGGACGCCGGAAGCACCAAATTGCAATGGGGGGCAAATCAGTCAGGAGGTCACTTTTCTAGTACCCACTGCCCCCTTCTCCAGTGTCCCTGAATACTGTAAACCATTTGGCTGTTACTTAATTAGCCCTAATATGAGAGCTTTCTGATGAATCGCAACAAGCAATATTTCCTGCCGTAATATAGCTATGAATGGCTACAGTTAAGTCATATTTCCGAATAAATCTTGAAAAGTTACCATAATTCTGCTGTGGTTAAGAGGTCGATTATTTAGGGCATTACTGTAGCCCTTAATCAGTGTCGGTCAGTCTTCCAGAAAGCACACAGTAGCTGCACTCGTGTTTGGCAAGATGCCAGCATTGTTGTTTTCAATTGACACTTACCAATTAAAATGATGAACATCAAGTTTCTCTTCAACTGGATGTGTAATTGACAAGTGTTTGTTCCCAAGACATAACTGTTGATTACAATAAATTTATCAATTTTATGGAAATATATTGGTGAAAACTACCGTAGACATTTTTGACAAATACTGGGATTAAATCAAACAAAATAACTCTTGTTTCGATTAAGGTTACACTCGTAAGGTTTGAACACAAATTGGTTATAATATGCATTATAACTGCATAGCTTTAAGGTGTTACCATGTCTGAGCTATGTCAGGAAGTGGAAAATTTAGATAGACCTACACCGAAAACTACTTAATTGTTAAGCTGGTCACCAAATGAAGGAATCAAGCATTATAAAATAAAAGGTCACTGACCCAAATGTCCCCTGATGAAAGTGGCAGGGAGGAGTTGATTACACCAACTAGACGAACTAGTTCAATATGATACAAAGAGCATATTGACTAAATATGTTGCACATCTTAGATGTGTCAGTAACAATGTCCTGAAGTTTTAAGTAAACAAAACAAATCGGAAAAAATGGCAAGAACTTCGCCAAAATGCGTCCAACTAAACTCAGAAGTGTAGGTTCCAATGATGATGGTTAATATCTGTGCCAACTTTTTAAAAATTGACAAAATACAGGTTCGGACAAAAATGAATCCCAGGATGTATGATTCTATGTCGAGAAAATGGCAATAACTCAGCCACAATGACTCAGATTGAACTCAAAATCGCAAGTGTGCCGGTTCCCATGCTGGTTGACATCTGTGCGAAGTTTTATACAGGCTCCGACAAAAGAGGCGTCCCAGGATGTACGATTCTATGGCAATAACTCAGCCAAAATGAGTCTGACCGAACTCAAAATCGCAGGTGCACAGGTAGCCCTGCTGGTTGATATATGTGCCAAGTTTGAAATAAATTGACCAGAAAATGACAGAATACAGGCTTGGACAAAGTTCTGGATGGGCTGACATGCGCAAGTATGAACGAGGGTCACTACCAGTCGTCTGACGGATTGTCGAGGGACAACAATAATGAAAGTGTCAATGACACTGTAGCTCAACTTGGAAAGGGAATAATTTAATGTATTACAGTCAATGGAGCGATTAGGAATGTGGAAAGTTGAATGTCTAATACTAGTTTATAGACATGAAGAGAAAAGTAAAATCAAAGATGGTTGCTGGTGGCCATGTTTTCGGCCGAATGACCCCAAAATGAGTCGTTCCCATCTACATGTCATCGTTAACATCCATGACAAATTTTATGACGATCAGACTAAAGGTACGACCTGTAGCCCATGCTAAAGAATTTAGTCATACAAAGAGTAAAATCTAAGATGGCTGCTGGCGGCCATGTTTTTTGGCCAAATGACCCCAAAATTACTCGTTCCCATCTACATGTCAATATTAACATCCATGACAAATTTTATGATGATCAGACTAAAAGTACAACCTGTAGCCCATGCTAATGGATTAAATTTTGAAATCCAAGATGGCCACAGGCGGCCATGTTTTTGTCCGAATGACCCTAAAATGACTCGTTCCCATTTACATTCCAATTTCAACAGCCATGACAAATTTTATGATGATCTGACTAAAGGTACGACCTGTAGCCCGTGCTAAAGGATTTAGTCATACAAAGAGTAAAATCAAAGATGGCTGCTGGCGGCCATGTTTTTTGGCCGATTGACCCCAAAATGACTCGTTCCCATCTACATGTCATTATTAACATTCATGACAAATTTTATGATGATCAGACTAAAGGTACAACCTGTAGCCCGTGCTAAAGGATTTAGTCATACAAAGAGTAAAATCCAAGATGGCTGCTGGCGACCATGTTTTTTGGCCGAATGACCCCAAAATTACTCGTTCCCATCTACATGTCATTGTTAACATCCATGACAAATTTTAAGATGATCAGACTAAAGGTACGACCTGCAGCCCGTGCTAAAGAATTTAGTCATACAAAGAGTAAAATCCAAGATGGCTACTGGCGGCCATGTTTTTTGGCCGAATGACCCCAAAATTACTCGTTCCCATCTACATGTCAATATTATCATTCATGACAAATTTCATGATGATCAGACGAACAGTACGACCTGTGGCCCGTGCTAATGGATTAAATTTTGAAATCAAAGATGGCCACTGGCGGCCATGTTTTTTGTCCGAATGACCCCAAAATGACTCGTTCCCATCTACATTCCAATTTCAACAGCCACGAAAAATTTCATGATGATCAGACTAAAGGTACGACCTGTAGCCCGTGCTAAAGGATTTAGTTATACAAAGAGTAAAATCTAAGATGGCTGCCGGCGGCCATGTTTTTTGGCCGAATGACCCCAAAATTACTCGTTCCCATCTACATGTGAATATTAACATCCATGACAAATTTCATGATGATCAGACGAACAATGCGACCTGTGGCACGTGCTAATGGATTGAATTTTGAAAACAAAAATGGCCACTGGCGGCCATGTTTTTTGTCCGAATGACCCCAAAATGACTCGTTCCCATCTACATTCCAATTTCAACAGCCATGACAAATTTCATGTTGATCAGACTAAAGGTACGACCTGTAGCCCGTGCTAAAGGATTTAGTCATACAAAGAGTAAAATCCAATAAGGCTGCTGGCGTCCATGTTTTTTGCCCGAATAACCCAAAAATGACTCGTTCCCATCTACATGTCATTGTTAACATCCATGACAAATTTTATGATGATCTGACCAAAGGTACGACCTGTAGCCCGTGCTAAAGGATTTAGTCATGCAAAGAGTAAAATCCAAGACGGCTGTTGGCGGCCATGTTTTTTGGCTGAATGACCCCGTCTGCATGTCAATATTAACATCCATGACAAATTTCATGATGATCAGACTAAAGGTACGACCTGTAGCCCATGCTAAAGAATTTAGTCATACAAAGAGTAAAATCCAAGATGGCTGCTGGCGGCCATGTTTTTTAGCCGAATGACCCCAAAATGACTCGTTCCATGATTTACTAGAGAGAGAGAGAGAGAGAGACAGAGAGAGAGAGAGAGAGAGAGAGAGAGAGTGAGAGGGAGAGAGAGAGAGCCGAAGTTTCTGAAAAATTGTCAAAATGCGACCTGTGACCCGTGCTAATGGATTAAATTTTGAAATCAAAGATGGCCGCTGGCGGCAATGTTTTTTGTCCTAATGACCCCAAAATGACTCGTTCCCATCTACATTCCAATTTCAACAGCCATGACAAATTTCATGATGATCAGACTCAAGGTACGACCTGTAGTCTGTGCTAAAGGATTTAGTCATACAAAAAGTAAAATCCAAGATGGCAGCTGGCGGTCATGTTTTTTGGCCGAATGACCCAAAAATGACTCGTTCCCATCTATATGTCATTGTTAACATCCATGACAAATTTTATGATGATCCGACCAAAGGTACGACCTGTAGCCCGTGTCAAAGGATTTAGTCATGCAAAGAGTAAAATCTAAGATGGCTGCCGGCGGCCATGTTTTTTGGCCGAATGATCCCAAAATTACTCGTTCCCATCTACATGTCAATATTAACATCCATGACAAATTTCATGACAATAATACGAACAGTACGGCCTGTAGCCCGTGCTAATGGATTGAATTTTGAAATCCAAGATGGCCGCTGGTGGCCATGTTTTTTTTTCCGAATGACCCCAAAATGACTCGTTCCAATCTACATGTCAATGTCAACATCCATGACAAATTTCATAATAATCGGACCAAAGGTACGAACTGTAGCCCGTGCTAAAGGAAATTGTTGACGAATCACGCACGCACACACACACGCACGACAGATACCAAGCCATGGCAATAGCTCAAACTTTACAAAGTAAAGTTGAGCTAAAAATGACTCGTTCCCATCTACATGTCATTGTTAACATCCATGACAAATTTTATGATGATCTGACCAAAGGTACGACCTGTAGCCCGTGCTAAAGGATTTAGTCATGCAAAGAGTAAAATCCAAGATGGCTGCTGGCGGCCATGTTTTTTGGCCGAATGACCCCAAAATTACTCGTTCCCATCTACATGTCAATATTAACATCCATGACAAATTTCATGGCGATCAGACGAACAGTACGGCCTGTAGCCCGTGCTAATGGATTGAATTTTGAAATCTAAGATGGCCGCTGGCGGCCATGTTTATTTTCCGAATGACCCCAAAATGAATCATTCCGGTATAAATGTTGATGTCAACATCTATGACAAATTTCATAATGATCAGATCAAAGGTACGACCTGTAGCCTGTATTGTTGACGCCTTACGCACACACGCACGACGGACGACAAAGCCATGGCAATAGCTCAAACTTTACAAAGTAAAGTTGAGCTAATAATGCACTGGCACAGGGTATTTAATGCTGCACCAGCGCAACTCCAGTCATGAAAGGGTTAACAAAACAGTGATGATTAGGTCCTATTACAGCGTATTGTCTCAATGAATTGACAATACTTTATTGCTTTGATACAATTTTATCAATGGGTCAATGGTATATTTATGGGTCAAATAGGGAGACTCGCATATTTAAGAGAATGCACTGGAACATGATCTGTAATGCTGCACCAGCACAGCCTTGGACTAAATGTGAAAAGGTTACCTGGACATGGAATACATTGGTTAATAGAGTCCAATTTAAATTTACAATGATAATGTATCAAATTCTACCAACAACAAAGCCATCAAGATAAGCCACCTCACTTCTGACCCATTAATATCAATTACATAGCAGAGCTGTCCACTAATCACTGGTTTTGTTTATGCTGAACCTTGGCATTTCTATTAAACCTATAACATTTATAATTACCTCAGACCATCTGTAGAGTGATATACTCAGCTGTGCAATGCAGCAAAGATTTTGTAGTCTACTGTATGTCATGTGTATTGTTGAGACATTTTTCTAAATTTAGATACCATAGCTTTCTTTATCTGCACATTGGCATAAGAGACATCAGAAAATGATATAGCCATTTTAATAGCTAAGTAGTCTAATGATATGGGGATCATATGGGATGGAATTGGTGAATGGAGTTCAAACAAATTTACCAGTACTTAGCACACGATTTTGGATCGATTTAAACAAAAGTTGGTGTGGTGACTTGGGGTACCCTGGCGGAGTTATAATGGTGCTTCTTTTTTAATTTTGTTAACTTAAAAAAAAAATTATATTGAATATTTTTATTTAAAAAAATAATATTTTATATCAGTATATGCTTGCCTATAAAATAGCGGGAAATTACAGATATGTAGATCTTCATATGTATCGCCTCAGTGAAATATGATTTGTTATATGTAGGTTTCATTATATTTCACCGTAGCCTGCCGGTGGTTTGAATAAATGCTATAACCACGCGCTAATAGTAAATTGTCTGCAAACTTATCGGTTATAACCCATAACCTTATTTGAAACAACAGTTATTTCTTACTATTTAATCTGTCATTTCACAGAAGAACCACCATAAGTAGAAGGCAGAAATAAAACAAGCGAAAAACTTTCTGATAAAAATCACACACCTACAGATTTTTGTTTGAATACCTGAACCATCTCATTTGTGTCTGGAAAGAAATATTCAATTTTCACTCATGAAAATTTGATATTTCTTTCATTTTTTTGTTGTTTTTTTAAAAAATATCTGTATTTTGGGTTGAGAAACTCAGATATAAAATTTGGTTCCAATGGGATAGAAAATGTTTGAGTTATTGCACCATGTGTAAAGTGTCTATGGACAGACAGACAGACAGATGGACGAACTACAAGTGGTCAATCCAGACGTCGACACTATGTGTACCATACTATGGAATGGGTATACATAAAAATGCCAAGCCTCACTAAAATACAGGCAGCATGAATGATAAGAGAATGACTGAGAGACAAGCACATTTGAATACCAAATTGTAATAGCCTGCAGATTTGTCTGTTTCTTCCACTTGAATTCAATACAGCAAATTGAAAAGCTGGAATTTTAAACTCATGGTCTCAGAGTTAATCAATTTTAACTTGCAGTGCAGAGCTCTGCAATTTAAATTATATTTTATGCAACACTGCTGCATGACTTCATTCTGACGTTAGGCTCTAACTGAATATTGCTAATTTCCTAATTTAGAGTAGTGCGTGAGCTAGTCAAATTATATGCAAATGCAATCGAATAAAGCGGAATATAAATTACCAAACTACTGCTATACACTTCGCAATACCACTCATTATATAACTTTAACCCTTTCAATACTAAATGGATTCTCCTACTCAGTTACAAAAGTACTAGCTAAAACAGACTTCCTTTGGGATCCGCCTTTATTCAACATTGGAGGGGCCTACGGGCCCCTGTGTGCACGAAGTGCACATGACAGACTGATCCTACTCTTTTATATATATAGATATTTATTATGCTACTTCAATATAATATCCTCATGCAAATAAGTTCATATAGCATTTGTACGCATTGGCCATCTGTTCTAAAAATAATTAATTTCACAGCGAGGCGCTGGCGTTTCGGACAAACATTACCACGTGTTCTGCTACTCAGTGTACGAATGTGCGTGGATGTGCCAAATGTATGATGATTTATTAGATAAAAGTATACACATACATATTCATTTTACATTGTAAATTGCAGTGGTTTGTCAAATAAAAATGTATACTTTAGCCAGGCGGTGTCATGGCCAAAATTGTCTTCCTGACAGCGCCGAGAACTACAATATATAACACTACTGTGAATTAAATTATTTTCGCAAGTGTCATTTTTCGTGGTTTGTCAAGTAAGAAATTTGGGTGCATGCTTCCTGTTGTAAAGTATACCATTCTTAGTTGAATAACATTCTATCATAAAACCGTTCAGCCGAGAATAACGCTGCGAGGCAGTCAATATGCTCGTGTGATGACATCATATCGCAAACTCGCTTCCGCGACAATCAGGTGTGCATGGGTCACTCGGACTAATCAGCGCCCCCAATAAAGTGTACATGGCGCCTTCTATAATGGGCAGGTAAATATTATCAATAATATAACAAAAAAGTTAAATTAGTGCAAGCAGATGGTTTACTCAAAATATTTATGGTGAGATTAAATGCAGTTTCTATAAATTGAGGCAAAATTACTTTCTTTGTTCATAAAAAATATAAACATTTTCCTTTACAATGGTTACAACCAAACATTGTTGTCACGGGACCTGTAAGAGTGATTCAAGGATAGATTCCAATGTTAATTTTATCGGGTTTGGGAATGGATTTCCCAAGCCAAACAGAGAATTAGAGAAATGCAAGCGATGGGTGCATGCATGTGGCCGAGTTGATTTCGTCGTCGCAAATGTAAACAAGGACACATACATTGTGTAGTAAACACTTCGCAAATGAGAATGGACCAACTGAGGAATATCCAGACCCGATTATATCAGGGAAACAGGTACGTCTGTATTTTACTTCTAGTATTAAGTTTAGTATTAATAAACCTTGTGTATTGTGATTCATGTTGAGAGTTACGAAGTGATTTAGTTTTCGCATATTGCTTATACCCGGTACATGTATGGAAAATTTAACTCAGGGATTTATATCAATCTGAAATTTATATTAATAACTTGACGTCGCGTGGGTTTGTTGCATCATTGATTGCACGGAAGTTCGTGTTCAACAACCAAGAAATTTTGGAGCACACGGTAATAAGTACTCTAGTTACAAGTCGCATACAACTTTGAAAGTATTGGTTGCATGTGCTCCAAATGGTGCAGTTATGTTCATTTCGGATGCTTTTGAGGGGAGTATATCCAACAATGAGGTGGTTGCGCAGAGTGGTTTTCTGGACATGATCAAACCGGGTGATAAAATAATGGTAGATCGTGGATTTACTATTCAAGATATGTTAAATGAATGTCATGCATCGATCATCAACGAATAATTTTTTTTCGATTATTGCAGAAAGTAATCCCCCTAAAACTGGAACCAGTTTTTTCACAGATCGTTTTTGTTGTGGGCTGTTTAGTCAACTTCCAAAAACCACTATGTTAAATTACATATACGTATATTCCATTTATTGGACTAAGAAAACGATTGGGTATAAAGTCACTGGAATTAAACATGTGCTGTCACCCCCCCCCCCACACCATGAGATGAATGAACTGATTAAAGGGGGGACACGTACTAATTCCGACTATTTATGGGACCATCTCCCTTTATACTCAATCGATTATATGGAACATATGAATGAATTTGAGCCATGGATTAGTGCAAAATACACTTGTGTGCTCTTTGAGCGATGCATTTTAATTATGATTACCATGTTGTTCGCATCATTCGTAAAGCACCCAAGTGTATTTTGGACTAACCCATGACTCAAATTCATTCATTTGTAGCATATATATATTCTGTTGAGTCTAAAAGGAGATGTCCAATAAATGACCAAATTTTTTTGTCTAATAAATGACCGGATTTGTTTGTACATTAACCCTTTAACACAAACAAACATATAAGTTTTATATAGATTTATTCAACAACAATTAGATAAGATTATATCACATTTATAAGAAATTGTGGAAATTTGTACACGTATAAAATTGATATATATATATATATGTATAATATATTGCATGTGTTTTTATATGTTATATCTGTATACTCAAATGATTTGAGTTTGTTGAAAATAAATTATTTCAAATTGAAATTGTTCTATTCATTACACATGTGGAGAATTCTGAGAATACACAAAATTAATTCGGTATTAAAATGACACTATCTGTTCAATACTAATTTACATTAATTTCCCAGTTAAAACATGCAGTTCTTTGCATCTACATTTATCTAGGAAAATAATTACTGCTCCATGGCAAGAGATCAGTGTTCATTGTAGATCATTGTAAAAACAAGTCACCCACTTAGTTCAGAAGCAGGTTGCCATTGTGAAAACAAATATTACATATGAGGCCATTATGACAGCAGCTCATTAGGGCAGCTCATTAATGAATGAATGGTTTTATTAGCAAAGTCAACATTTAAGTTGCAACATGCTATACAACTTAGTATTACAGTATGTCAAAAATATTTGCCTTGATTACAGGTATTGTGTATAAACCGACAATTCTAGGTATTATGTATAATTACTGATGGAATCAGGAATTATACATAACTAGCAGGTTAGCCCGCCACTGGCGTGCTTGGTCAGAAACATGAAACATGACAATGTTTTATGTTTTGTTTGTGTTTTTCAATGAGTTAATATTGGGTTTTTCAATATTTTACCCGATTTGACCTTGAATTGATCATTTTCAAGGTCAAGGTCATGTCGGGGTCACCACAATATATAATTTGTGGGTACCCGTTTGAAGGTTAAAACTGACCCGATGAAAAATTCCCCCGTTCCTAGGAACGACAGACATAAGAATGTTTCACACAATGCGACGTCGACGATCCCCGTGTGTTTTTACACTTATATACGAAGTTTGAGCTCACCTAGGGCGGAAAAACTTACCCGATCCGCGTTCTTATGAACACAACACGCTCCGCGTTCTTAGGAACACAACACGCTCATGTCTATACATGCCCAGACCCAGAAGAGGTATGATTTTTTTTAACCTGCCTGTGGCCATTGAGCAGCCCCTGACAGAGGTTGTCCACCCTTACGAGATGATCAATAGTCCCCGCAAAGTTAATCCCGTCGTGAACCCCATCCTCGCAAAGAGCGGACAGTCAATTAATCCTGTCGTGAACGCCCTCACCATCGCGACGTAATTTTGTTTGGTATCATGTGTTGCATTCTAAAAATAGGAAAGCACTTGTTCCCGTATACGTTTGCGTAAATACGAAATTGTGAGTGTTGGTTTGTAACCGGGATTTCTGAGAAGCATTATGCCTATAACTACCCCCCCTAAGCCCTGACCTAAGTGTCATACATACTATAACAATGATGTTGTAAGAGTACTATGGCATCCAATAAATCTCCCCGCATAGGAAACCACTCAATGTTCCCGTATATCTCTCTGCAGATGCTAATAACGTTGAATGGTAAACAGACGCTCTTTATAGCGATGCGTCAAAAACAAACGCTCATTAAATAATCACTTGATTAACCCACGCCGTGCCTTTGCGGTGATTTGGGAGTGGATAAAGGGTGCTCAGAGCTTCTCCAAAACGCGACAACTACGGTGTTTGTGGGTTTTTACCCTTAGATGGGAAGTTTGAACTCAATCGAGCCAGCCGTTTTCGATTCTATAAAGTACATATATACGGAAGTCTCAAAATATATAGTACTAGCAGGTTAGCCCGCCACCGGCGGCTTGTCCGAAACATGACATTTTTTTAATATTTTTTTTTAATTTTTAGCTCCACGCGTTTCAATAAGAAAAAATTAGTACCCGGTAGCTCCACCCGTTTCAGAGATCTGGTCTGCGCATGCGCGAAGCTGGCGTCGCACGGGCTCGGCGACCCGATAAAATTTGTACCCGGCGCAAGATACATTCACATAGCAAATTTCAAGTCGATAGCTCCACCCGTTTCCGAGATCTCGTCTGCGCATGCGCTGCACGGGCGTCGCACGGGCTCGGCGACCCGATAAAATTTGTACCCGGCGCAAGATACATTCACATAGCAAATTTCAAGTCGATAGCTCCACCCGTTTCCGAGATTTCGTCTGCGCATGCGCTGCACGGGCGTCGCACGGACTCGCCAATACGACAACGACCACCGCCTGGTCAAACTACACACACGTACCAAGTTTCGTCCCGATCGGTCGAGAATTGTAAATTTGTATGAAGTACAACACACACACAAACATAAATATATAAGAGAGATATGTAAATTAGATAGATTGTATCAAAATATATAGGAGATATATGTAAATGATCTACACACCATTACTGGTGTTTGTCAAAGTTTAGTGGGGTATATCAATACTCATTCACGATCATATCATTGAGGTCCGGAGGGTGTGAGCTATCTCTCGAATACACGGAGTTCTCAAAATATATAGAAGAGAAGACTAGAAGGTGACCCGACTTCGTCCGGGCTTTGACCTTGAATTGTCTATTTTGAAGGCCAAGGTCAAGTGGGGTCACGATTTGACCCGTCCAAAACACAGTGCCCGAACAAAAGTACCCGACAAAAGTACCCGTCGAAATCCATCCGGTTTTACCCGATTTGACCTTGAATTGACCATTTTGAAGGTCAAGGTCAGGTGGGGTCAAACACCAACACCCCAAAAATGGTGGAAATCGGCCCAGCGGATACCGGGAAATCGGCCCAGCGGATACCGAGATACCCTATGCATCAAATTTCGTCCGTAAAAATCCGCCAGTTTAACCCGATTTGATTTCCACTGAAGTATATAAACGCGCCTCATATACACACGCTCATTAATTATCAAGTTTCAACATAAAGATAAATTACCATCGGTGCCCGAGATATCGCCAAGACGTCTGAAACAGTCAAATGCATCGGCCGGTTATGAGTTAACGTGATCTAACTTTATGACCTCTAACGACGTCATAGAAGTTACGCATTGTTTTTACCCTGATAGAAGATCGTACCACTTCTTCTTAATAATTGAGGCAGATAACTAAAACGGATACATACATATTATATATCGTTGGAAAGAGGAAACACGAAAGATTCTCATAGTGTCATTATTATGACTGGCATGTTATTATTCGCGCTGTTTCGAATCGATTTGTAAGCACCGAACTGAAATATATTAGCGCAAAACGGCGTAAAAACAGATTTGACCTCGGCACGTGAAAAGTTGACCTCGCACGGACAAATTAATAGGCCTATGTTAGTCCTGACCCGAAAATACCCCCACATACCAAGTTTCATCGAAATCGGCTGGGCCATTTTCGAGTCCATCGATTACTGACAGACAGACAGATACACACACACACACACACACAGATCTTTCAAAATATATAATAGACTAGCAGGTTAGCCCGCCACCGGCGGCTTGTCCGAAACATGACATTTTTTTAATATTTTTTTTTTAATTTTTAGCTCCACGCGTTTCAATAAGAAAAATTTGTACCCGGTAGCTCCACCCGTTTCCGAGATCTGGTCTGCGCATGCGCGAAGCTGGCGTCGCACGGACTCGGCGACCCGATACAATTTGTACCCGGCGCAAGATACATTCACATACCAAATTTCAAGTCGATAGCTCCACCCGTTTCCGATATCTCGTCTGCGCATGCGCTGCACGGGCGTCGCACGGGCTCGCCAATATGACAGCGACGACCACCTGGTCAAACTACACTCACGTACCAAGTTTCGTCCCGATCGGTCGAGGTGTTGGTATCTGATGCAAAAGACGAAATTGTGAGTGTTGGTCAATAGTCCCCGCCGTGAACCTCATCGTCGCAAAGAGCGGACAGTCAATTAACCCCGTTGTGAACCTCAATTACCAACGCGACGTAAACATGTGTTGCGTTCTAAAAATAGGAAAGCACTTTCTCTCTGCATAATTCTGCAGATGCTAATAACGTTGCTCCCTGTAGGTAGCAATATCGTTGTTGTTGATATTTACGGCTTGGGGGCTATTTTCTTATTTAGCAAGTTTGAGCTCAATCGGTTCGAGTCTATAAAGGACACACTCATATATATGACACTTCCCGTGGGTAGCAAGTTTGAGCTCAATCGGCATTCCCTGGAATTTCCCGTAGATTGGCAGATTCCAGTAGCTTTATAACGGTATATCTGGGGAGAAATCTGATGCTATATTCGTGATTATCTGGGATGATTTCGGTATATAACTATATACTGTAAAAACAAAGCGCGCCATCCGTACTCGCAGGGTTGGTCAGAAACAAATGTTTTTTAAATTTAATGTATGTTCCGTATATCTCTATGCAGATGCAAATAACGTTGAATGGCAAACAGACGCTCTTTATAGAGATGCGTAAAAAATAAACGCTCATTAAATAATCACTTGATTAACCCACGCCGTGCCTTTGCAGTGATTTGAGATTGGAGAACGGGTGCTCTGAGCTTCTCTAAACTGCGACCACGGTCGTGTCGGTGGGATTTGACACTTACATAGGAAGTTTGAGCTCAATCTGTACACGCGTTTTGGATTCTATGAAGTACATATATACGGAGTTCTCAAAATATATAGTATAGACTAGCAGGTTAGCCCGCCACCGGCGGCTTGTCCGAAATATGACATTTTTATTTTTTTTTATTTTTAGCTCCACGCGTTTCAATAAGAAAAATTTGTACCCGTTTCCGAGATCTGGTCTGCGCATGCGCGAAGCTGGCGTCGCACGGGCTCGGCGACCCGATAAAATTTGTACCCGGCGCAAGATACATTCACATAGCAAATTTCAAGTCGATAGCTCCACCCGTTTCCGAGATCTCGTCTGCGCATGCGCTGCACGGGCGTTGCACGGGCTGGGCGACACGATAAAATTTGTACCCGGCGCAAGATACATTCACATAGCAAATTTCAAGTCGATAGCTCCACCCGTTTCCGAGATCTCGTCTGCGCATGCGCTGCACGGGCGTCGCACGGGCTCGCCAATACGGCAACGACCACCGCCTGGTCAAACTACACACACGTACCAAGTTTCGTCCCGATCGGTCGAGAATCGTAGATTTGTATGAAGTACAACACACACACAAACATAAATATATAAGAGAGATATGTAAATTAGATAGATTGTATCAAAATATATAGGAGATATATGTAAATGATCTACACACCATTACTGGTGTTTGTCAAAGTTTAGTGGGGTATATCAATACTCATTCACGATCATATCATTGAGGTCCGGAGGGTGTGGGCTATCTCTCGAATACACGGAGTTCTCAAAATATATAGTATAGAAGAAGAAGACTAGCAGGTTAGCCCGCCACTGGCGGCATTCGTCCCATGGCTTTGTTTCAGAAACATGACATTTTTGTAATTATTCTGTTTTTATTTATTTTTGTTTTTTATTTTTGAATATGAATTTATGTTTTTTAAATTTAATATATTTTGTTTCTGAATTGTTAATTTTTTTTTAATTTTAAATTGTTTTAATTAAATTGTAAATTGTTTTAAATTAATTTTTTTGTTTCTGGCGGAAAAATTTACCCGTAGAAATCCCCCCTTCCTAGGAACGACAGACAACGCATTCTTTGTTTCGTGAAATCTCTCTACGATAACATTGCATTGAATTTAAAACAAACGCTTCCCGTCGGGAAATCTGTCTTCGGGTCGTTGTTGTTGGCATCACGGCTCCCCGAAAACTCTCACATTGCCGAAAACGTGTATTTAGTAATATCGTTGTTGTTGATATTTACGGCTTGGGGGCTATTTTCAAGTCGATAGCTCCACCCGTTTCCGAGATATCATTGAGGTCCGGAGGGTGTGGGCTATCTCTCGAATACACGGAGTTCTCAAAATATATAGTATAGAAGACTAGCAGGTTAGCCCGCCACTGGCGGCATTCGTCCCATGGCTTTGTTTCAGAAACATGACATTTTTGTAATTATTCTGTTTTTATTTATTTTTGTTTTTTATTTTTGAATATGAATTTAATGTTTTTTAAATTTAATATATTTTGTTTCTGAATTGTTTTTTTATTGTTAATTTTTTTTAATTTTAAATTGTTTTAATTAAATTGTAAATTGTTTTAATTAATTTTTTTGTTTCTGGCGGAAAAATTTACCCGTAGAAATCCCCCCTTCCTAGGAACGACAGACAACGCATTCTTTGTTTCGTGAAATCTCTCTACGATAACATTGCATTGAATTTAAAACAAACGCTTCCCGTCGGGAAATCTGTCTTCGGGTCGTTGTTGTTGGCATCACGGCTCCCCGAAAACTCTCACATTGCCGAAAACGTGTATTTAGTAATATCGTTGTTGTTGATATTTACGGCTTGGGGGCTATTTTCAAGTCGATAGCTCCACCCGTTTCCGAGATATCATTGAGGTCCGGAGGGTGTGGGCTATCTCTCGAATACACGGAGTTCTCAAAATATATAGTATAGAAGACTAGCAGGTTAGCCCGCCACTGGCGGCATTCGTCCCATGGCTTTGTTTCAGAAACATGACATTTTTGTAATTATTCTGTTTTTATTTATTTTTGTTTTTTATTTTTGAATATGAATTTAATGTTTTTTAAATTTAATATATTTTGTTTCTGAATTGTTTTTTTATTGTTAATTTTTTTTAATTTTAAATTGTTTTAATTAAATTGTAAATTGTTTTAATTAATTTTTTTGTTTCTGGTGGAAAAATTTACCCGTAGAAATCCCCCCTTCCTAGGAACGACAGACAACGCATTCTTTGTTTCGTGAAATCTCTCTACGATAACATTGCATTGAATTTAAAACAAACGCTTCCCGTCGGGAAATCTGTCTTCGGGTCGTTGTTGTTGGCATCACGGCTCCCCGAAAACTCTCACATTGCCGAAAACGTGTATTTAGTAATATTGTTGTTGTTGATATTTACGGCTTGGGGGCTATTTTCAAGTCGATAGCTCCACCCGTTTCCGAGATCTCGTCTGCGCATGCGCTGCACGGGCGTCGCACGGGCTCGCCAATACGGCAACGACCACCGCCTGGTCAAACTACACACACGTACCAAGTTTCGTCCCGATCGGTCGAGAATCGTAGATTTGTATGAAGTACAACACACACACAAACATAAATATATAAGAGAGATATGTAAATTAGATAGATTGTATCAAAATATATAGGAGATATATGTAAATGATCTACACACCATTACTGGTGTTTGTCAAAGTTTAGTGGGGTATATCAATACTCATTCACGATCATATCATTGAGGTCCGGAGGGTGTGGGCTATCTCTCGAATACACGGAGTTCTCAAAATATATAGTATAGAAGACTAGCAGGTTAGCCCGCCACTGGCGGCATTCGTCCCATGGCTTTGTTTCAGAAACATGACATTTTTGTAATTATTCTGTTTTTAATTATTTTTGTTTTTTATTTTTGAATATGAATTTATGTTTTTTAAATTTAATATATTTTGTTTCTGAATTGTTTTTTTATTGTTAATTTTTTTAATTTTAAATTGTTTTAATTAAATTGTAAATTGTTTTAATTAATTTTTTTGTTTCTGGCGGAAAAATTTACCCGTAGAAATCCCCCCTTCCTAGGAACGACAGACAACGCATTCTTTGTTTCGTGAAATCTCTCTACGATAACATTGCATTGAATTTAAAACAAACGCTTCCCGTCGGGAAATCTGTCTTCGGGTCGTTGTTGTTGGCATCACGGCTCCCCGAAAACTCTCACATTGCCGAAAACGTGTATTTAGTAATATTGTTGTTGTTGATATTTACGGCTTGGGGGCTATTTTCTTATTTAGCAAGTTTGAGCTCAATCGGTTAGAGTCTATAAGGGCACACTCATATATATGACACTTCCCGTAGGTAGCAAGTTTGAGCTCAATCGGCATTCCCTGGAATTTCCCGTAGATTGGCAGATTCCAGTAGCTTTATAACGGTATATCTGGGGCAAGATACATTCACATACCAAATTTCAAGTCGATAGCTCCACCCGTTTCCGAGATCTCGTCTGTGCATGCGCGAAGCGGGCACCGCACGGGCTCGCCAATACGACAATGTCCACCGCCTGGTCAAACTACACACACGCACCAAGTTTCGTCCCGATCGGTCGAGAATCGTAGATTTGTATTAATGACAAACATACAGACAAACATACAGACAGACAGACAGAGGTCTTCAAAATATATATGAGACTAGCAGGTTAGCCCGCCACTGGCGGCATTCGTCCCATGGCTTTGTTCGAAAAAGCAATTGCAACAGGTTCCGAGACACTTGTGCTGCATTTGCAGCAAATTTCGGCAATAGTCAGAAACATGACAATTTTAATTAAATTTTTTGTTTTTCAATGAGTTAATTATTTTGTTTTTCAATGAGTTAATTGTGCCTTTTTAATTTTTTAATTGAATTTTTTGTTTTTAAATTTTACCCGATTTTTTTTGGTTTTTCAAGGAGTTAATTGTGCCTTTTTAATTTTGTTTTTCAATTTTACCCGATTTTTTTTACTAGCAGGTTAGCCCGCCACCGGCGGCGTTTGTTCGAAACATGACATTTTTTAAAATTATTTTGTTTTTATTTATATTTTTTTAAATATATTTTAATATTAATTTAATGTTTTTTAAATTTAATTTATGTTTTTAATATTAATTTAATGTTTTTTAAATTTAATTTATGTTTTTTTGAATTTTTGAATATTTATTTAATTATTAATTTAATTTAATTCTTTTTTATAATTTAATTGTTTTTTTTATGAAAAATCCCCCCTTCCTAGGAACGACAGACAACGCATTCTTTGTTTTTCAATGAGTTAATTCATGGTACCCGTCCTAAACTTCCCCGTTATTTAACTCCCCGTGGCCATTGAGCAGCCCCTGACAGAGGTTGTCCACCCTTACGAGATGGTCAATAGAACTCGATGAAATCCCCCCCTTCCTAGGAACGACAGACAACGCATTCTTTGTTTTCCTTTTTTTTTAACACTGATTCCCGGAAACGACTCACAGTAGCATTCACACTTGATGTCGAATCCGGTATTGCATTGAAAACAAACGCGAAACATTGCATTGAATTGCCCGTCATACAGATAAGTAGATAGCGAAAACGACACTCTTTATATAGACACTTCGGAAAACTGACGCTCTTTAACTATCAACGCGATTAACCGCCGCCGTGCCTTTGCAGTGATTTTGAGAGTGGAGAACGCGTGCTCTGAGCTTCTCCAAAACGCCGCGACGACGATTCCCGTGGGTTTTTACATTTAGATGGGAAGTTTGAACTCAATCGAGCGAACCGTTTTCGATTCTATGAAGTACACATATATATATATATATACGAAGTCTCAAAATATATAGTACTAGAAGGTGACCCGACTTCGTCCGGGCTATTCAAAAACCAAATTTCAAGTCGATAGCTCCACCCGTTTCCTAGATCTGGTCTGCGCATGCGCGAAGCTGGTGTCGCACGTGCTCGGCGACCCGATAAAATTCGTATCCGGGGCAAGATACATTCACATACCAAATTTCAAGTCGATAGCTACACCCGTTTCCGAGATATATAGCCCAATGTCATTTGCGGATACCTCGGCCGGTGATGAGTTAACGCGACACAGTCAAATGCATCGGCAGGGTGAGAGTTAACGTAATCTAACTTTATGACCTCTGACGACGTCATAGAAATTACGCATTGATTTTATCCCGATAAAAGCATCGGACCACTTGTACCTAATAATTGAGGCAGATAACTAAAACGGATACATACATATTATATATCGTTGGAAAGAGGACACGCCACAGATTCTAACCGTGCAAATTATATGACTGGCAATTTATTATTCGCGCTATATCGAATCGATTTGTGAGCACCGAACTGAAATATATTAGCGCAAAAACGGCGTAAAAACAGATTTGACCTCCGCACGTGAAAAGTTGACCTCGCACGGACAAATAAATATGCCTATGTTCGTCTCCGGCCGAAAATACCCTAAAATACCAAATTTCATCGAAATTGGCTTAGTCGTTTTCGAGTCCATCGATTTCAAACACACACACACACACACACACACACACACACACAAACAAACACACAGATCTTTCAAAATATATAATAGATAGATTGGCAGATTCCAGTAGCTTTATAACGGTATATCTGGGGAGAAATCTGATGCTATATTCGTGATTATCTGGGATGATTTCGGTATATACTGAAGGTATATACTGTAAAAACAAAGCGCGCCATACGTGCTCGCAGGGAATAAATTTCGAGCGATAACGTTTGCGTAAATACGAAATTGTGAGTGTTGGTTTGTAACCGGGATTTCTGAGAAGCATTATGCCTATAACTACCCCCCCCCCCAAGCCCTGACCTAAGTGTCATACATACTATAACAATGATGTTGTAAGAGCTCCAATAAATCTCCCCGCATAGGCAAGCACTCAATGTTCCCGTATATAACTCTGCAGATGCTAATAACGTTGAATGGGAAACAGACGCTCTTTATAGAGATGCGTCAAAAACAAACGCTCATTAAATAATCACTTGATTAACCCACGCCGTGCCTTTGCGGTGATTTGAGATTGGAGAACGGGTGCTCTGAGCTTCTCTAAACCGCGACCACGGTCGTGTCGGTGGGATTTGACACTTACATAGGAAGTTTGAGCTCAATCTTTACACGCGTTTTGGTTTCTATGAAGTACACATATACGAAGTCTCAAAATATATAGTATAGACTAGAAGGTGACCCGACTTCGTCCGGGCTTTGACATTGAATTGACCATTTTGAAGGTCAAGGTCAGGTGGGGTCACGATTTGACCCGTCCAAAACACTCCCTGGAAACAATTACCACTAAGTATCAAATTTCGTCAAAATCCGTCTGGCAGTTTACCAACACCAACACCCCAAAAATGGTGGAAATTGGCCCAGTGGATACCGGGAAATCGGCCCAGCGGATACCGAGATACCCTATTTATCAAATTTCGTCCGTAAAAATCCGCCAGTTTTACCCGATTTGATTTCCAGTAAAGTATATAAACGCGCCTCATATACACACGCTCGTTAATTATCAAGCTTCAACGTAAAGATAAATTAGCATTGTGTAGTAAATTTTAACTAATTATTTTCTCGCCGCCAAAGTTGAACAATGTCGATGTTATTGGCATTGACAGTTTGGGGCCACCGGTAGATTCCAAGAGCGAAATAGCATTTCAGCTAAATGGATTCTTGGATGAGATTCCAGACCCGCGGGGTAAATGTAAACAACTTGAGCCTATGCGTGGTGTAAATATACAAAAAATAAATCTATCGACAATAGACCTAAGAATATCAGCTGTAACAAAATTTATATATCAGAAATTGTAAATGATTTATTTTGGGATAGATACACGATTCTTAATAGCCTGCAAATTGACAATATATATTGTAAATGTTATAATTTTGGGGAAAATACACGATGCGTAATTGCCTGCAAATTGCTTACGTTCGTCAACGTATGAATATAGAGTTATCCTCCCTGCATCGCAGTGCTAAATTCTGGCGTGTTAGCACTGCGGATCCCGAGATATGAGTTTTGAAGGTCAAGGTGATGCCGCACGGACAAATGGACGGGCCCATGTTCGTTCCCGGGTCGAATTACGTGTCCGTACCAAGTTTGGTCGAAATCGGTCCAGCCGTGTTCGAGTCCATCGCGAACACACACACACACAGATCTTCCAAAATATATAGTAGATAGATAACCGAAATTGTCAGTAAATACACATAATACCTGTGTATACGGTTTTACTGTAACATATACACATGTCATACATTATATCAATTTTAATGGAGGCAGATTTCTCGGAATTCTCACCTCAAAATACTCGGCACACAAATATTCATGGTGAAACTCTATCAACTTTGCTGATAAATCGTCCCACAGACATTTATCGAATCGCACACGTGTTGTGACTATGTCAACATTTGACCATACAACAATGTCACACCAGTCAATCTTTAGTATGCCCATTTGCATTTGAGTCTGCAAATAGTACTTATGTGATGGCTTTAATATTACAGAGCCATCCTTGTATGCAAGGCAAAAGTTACTGAGTTGTTGCCCAGTGAGGTTTTCTGAGAAAGCAGCAACACTTTTATTTTCCAGAATTTTCGGGCATTTTATTTCCAAAACACCATACTTGCTAAGTTCTGGTTCATTGGGATCTAACACAAGTCCATCTGGGCTGCATGCCAACTCCGGGTGTTCGGGATGAACCCAAAGTCCAGTTGGTATAGCTTTATATGAGGTCACCCTCATATAATCATCGTGCGCATTCTTCTCGTTTTCGATGCCACACTTCATGGCACATGTCTGTATATTATTCGAGTCCCATAACTTTCGCCTCAACAGATTCGATCTTGTCCCGTCCGACTTAACAGTGTATACGGATTTAGCAATAGACGCAGTTATCCTACACGATCGTTCCAAGAACCAGGCATCGGTGTTCTGGTCTTCGACGATTTGTACCGGATACTTGTCCGATGCATTTCCAACTTTCAAATTTATGAGGAATATATCTCTCTTTTTGCTGAGTAGCAGTAGATCTTCTTCACTCAGACTGTAGTCAGAATATGAATACGAGAGCAGGGTGCCCCACATACTGTCATTATTGCCTTAAAGGAGATGTGATGTTGCATCAGCTACAGTCATTTCTCTACCTGAAGGAGGTCGTGGGTCGTGGTTGATCACTCCAAGAATCCTGTTGGATTTCGAAGCCTTGTACGCTTTGTATCGACAATCCTGTACTTTTTTCGGGTCTTTTTTAGATTTCCTCCCAACATTCCATTTACACTTAATTGAAGTACATGTTGGATTATCATTTCCAAATTTATCGACATAATCCAACAAGGCAAATAACACTGCTCCAACGTGACTGCATCTCCCCATTGAAGAAGCTACACATGAACATGAGGAATCCTTAACAAATCCGGTAGCAGATGACAAGGTCACAGTTGTATCATACCTAGTCTTAACTTTGAATGAGGCCATCACTTTAGCTTGTAAGAAGTAGAAGCCTCTATTCTCACAGTCCTTCATATCCTGCACATGACCATGTTTGAAGTAGATGTTTCCTCTATCCATGGGCTATGACGTATGCACATCTTCTATATCCTCATCGCTATCATCGGAATCTACTTCGTGATGTTTTATTCCAACAATCGGCAGATTCCACGAAATGATGATGAATATGTCCCATATTAAAATGTTTCGGCAACGTGCATGATGGAAATCCTGACCAACCATGAAGTGGGAGAATGGGCCTCGAATCTCTATCTGAAGATGGAAATGTTTTTATCCTGACCACTTTGTATGCAGTTCTTTACCCTAAAAAATATAGATTAGGAACATTAGCAACAAGTCATTTCAAAATTGTTTTATTGTTGGTATACATGTACATGTGTTGATTATTTAAAAATAATGTCAGTGAGATAACTCAGATTACGAAGGAAAAACTTAATTTATATGACATGATATGAACAGTATTTAATCACATTTTTAAACAGTTTAATATATGAGAATGGTACCATCATTTCATATTTTGACACTGCCACTATGCGTGAAGTCGTGAAAGTAAGCAGTTTGGAACTTTGGAATCAATTGAGTCTGATTCGAGTCATTGCAAACGGAAACTCGTCTGCGCATGTACGCTTCACCCTGTCGCGCACAGCAGGCACGCATGATATCAAAATTGCGCATCGTGATTTGGGAATGGCGCATATGCAAATGGGATTACATATCCCAACTTGGGCCTGTCCATCGGATCATTTGAGTTGTCATGAAAGCTAAATGGTCAACCATATTCCATTTCCCGGATAACATATGCTGTATAAAGATGTTGATCGGATTTGGACTCGACATGTTGGAGCCCGAACTGTTTATTTAATATATTTATATCGTGTTAAGTTTTAAATTAAAAAAATATATATATTATTTGATTGAGCTGAGTAACGCAATATTGACTGTTCTGGTAAGAATGTCAAATACCGACAAATATGCCCCACAAGAACTTCACTCGCTTCCGCAGCTGGGGCTGGGCAAAATCGCGACATTGCTGGTTTTATGTGGTGGAGGAAACCCATGTGCGCGACAATTATGGCAACCGTGATGAACACGCGAACCATCAGATACCTACCAGCAGGTTGCACAAGTAATCCACCGACCTGCCACGAGTAGCCAGCGCTGGGACTGGGAGGCCAATATATATACCGGGTATGAGCAGTGGGCTATTGGACAACTTACTCTATACACATTGGACCACGGTGGTCCCAGATGGATATAATGAATGTTTTGTATATATAATGCACTCTATTCCCGGTCTATAAAGGACTTGTATACAATGAATCGAAATATCCAGAATCATACGACCGCTTTCGAATCAAATCGAATCGGAATGTAAGATTCGAAATTGAATCGAATCTCAAATCTCGACCCTACTCTTTTATATATATATAGATACTTTGGAGTGGTCTATTATTAATAAATCAGGTGAATTAAGTTGAAAAAGGGCTGTAACTCATGTAAAAATTATTTCTGAGGCGCAAACATGGGTAAACTCCATAGAAATAGTCGTATCAAGCTTATAATCGCAGTTTCACAGGTTCGCATACTAGTAGTGGTAAATATCTGGGCCAAGTTTTTTTTAAATTGAACGGAAATTGTAGGAATATATATTTTACAAAATTTGGGATGTTGTGAAAAAGTTATGTCGAAAAAAGGGGATAACTCAACTAATAAAAAAGTTGGACGGACCTCAAAATCGTAGGTGCACAAGTTGTATCCGTGAGCAGATGGACAAGCTGATTCCAATATACCCTATATACTTTTTCATGTACAGTAATATTCTAAATAATCGACTCCTTAATCACAGCAGAATTATGGGTAAC
Organism: Siphonodentalium dalli; assembly: GCA_032622095.1. Classification (NCBI taxonomy): domain Eukaryota; kingdom Metazoa; phylum Mollusca; class Scaphopoda; order Gadilida; family Siphonodentaliidae; genus Siphonodentalium; species Siphonodentalium dalli. Next base: position 83,006,796 of record CP136066.1, read on the forward strand.
TTTCAGGATTTAGTCTGTTGCCATTCATCGGAAAGCTCTCACTGAAAAGTTACCCATGATTCTGTGGTTAAGGAGTCGATTATTTAGGGCATTACTGTACATGTAACGACTTGAGCAAATTATACCATAGCATATATCACCTAAAAACTAAGTCTGGGTTTAGTGTGCCTGTCATTTGCAGAATGATCTCGAGGTCCCCAGAGGGTGAATTTAGTGACTCTATCCTGCATAACGGGCTAGCATCACTAAATTCACCCTCTGGAGACCTCATTCTGCTTAGGTCTCATCTTCTCTGGAAAGTTTCTTTATTATCACATTTCTATAGAAACTTCTTCACATAGATTGTATTTCTTTTTTTAGTTTAGTTTCTCTATATCCCAAATTGGCAGACGACACATTGCATAATTAAGGTTCCCAATGGGTGCACATGACAATATTCACCATTTGAGAACTTCGATCTGAGTCCATGTCTCCCATAGCAGATGAGACCATGCAGAATGTGGTCCCCAGAGGGTGAATTTTGTGATGCTAGCCCTCTATGCAGGATAGCATCACTAAATTAACCCTCTGGGGACCTCATTCTGCAACGACAGGCACACTAAACTCAGGCTTGCTAAAAACATATCTGTTTTTATCAAGGTGTCCAAGTTTTACTCATTATGGTATTTTGACAGAAAATTTATTTTGCAAAGTATAAATTTTTTCTTTTGTTTTAATATCAAGAAAATGAAAGTGTCAATGACTTATTATATGCTTTACATAACATATCTCATATATAATGGAGTTTGGTGAACAATCTTCAGAAATATTAATTGTTGTATATTTCATCTTAATTGATCTAGACTGATCAGGATATAATCAATTGTTGATTTCACACTTGATTGTGTGTCATACTAAACCTTGTTCTTATGTCACTATTGATATGTAGCACCTCATTTTAAAGCATATACAACAATGCATATCTTTAGATACCTTGAGATTCTAGTAGATAATTGTATTATCTCATCTATGACAACATGATATACTTCTAATATCCACTCAAATCTGCAGGTATTTCAGGAATCCGTGGATACCCCCTATTTCTTTTCTTGTTATCTAACAAAACAGCATATCTGATTACTTTAGTTAAAATAAATGTTTAATTGGAAAGTTATTTTATCTTACTTATACTATAGGTAGTTAGGGTTATGTCAGGTTACATGAGACAGTTGAAATGAGAACTTGTGATGTAGTAAAATGTGAAAAAATTTGAAAATATATCAGCCCAGAGGCTCCCACAAGTGCCACAAATTAAACCTGTGAATGTCTATTAAATGTAGTTTAAAGGGTTTGAATACTATTTGTTGAGCTTTTAGGATTCCAAATTAAACATCAAGACACCCACCCACGGCACCCCCACATATGTGTCTTGAATCTATATGAAGGTTGATCGGTTGAAGGAGGTGGCCTGTACGGTGTGCCAAAGGATTTAGTCTTAGGAAGAGTAAAATCCAAGATGGTCACTGGCAGCCATGTTTTTCAAAGAAATTTGAAAACAAAATGATGGTTCCCATCCAGAGGTCACCCCGATGCTCTATATGAAGGTGAATTTTCATTGAAAAAATCCTTCAAATTCGATAGCTGCTATCTAGAGGTGATCCAAAACATGCCTGTAAATTTTCAAAACAATTATCCAATAAACGTTGGCTGCAGGGTGGAGCAATGGATTCAAATTTGAAATCCAAGATGGCTGCTGGCTACCATATTTTTTAACGAATTTCGGAAACTATTAATGGCTCCCATTTAAAGGTCACCCTGAAGTTCCATATGAAGTTTGGTGATGATCGGATGAGAGATGTGACCTGTAGGGTGTGCTAACGGAAATTGTTGATGGATCATGAATGCACGCACGGACGATGGATGCCAAGCCATGGCAATAGCTCAAACTTTACTTCAGCTAAAAATTAATGGATGTATGGGTAATTTTATGGTAAAAAAATCCCACAATTTTCAAAGCAATGTATAAAATATATCTTGCAATGTCTTTTAACCCTCCATTGACTGGAGCTTCCTGAAATTTTGCGAAAACCCTGTGCCAATGCATTCTGTTCTCCCATGAGGAGCCTCACATACATAAGAGAATACATTGGCCTAACAATATTTATCTCGACCTTGTAAAGCAGTGACTTCTCTTATTCTCTTATATATACGAGGCTCCCTATGGGAAATTTGCATATATAAGAGAATGCACTGGCAGAGGATATCTATGTTGCACAAGCACAGCTCCCATCATGAAAGAGTTAATCATTAAGTCTTCAACATAAACCTATCTAAATGTTGCGCACACGATCCTGATTGTCCCCGATTAATCCGGATGCCGGATAAATCCGGGACAATCGGGACCGTGTGCGCCTAACTTTGGAGCGGTTTTTGTCGGATCCGATTTAATCGGACCGATCAAACTGAGTTTGATTTCATCAGGAAAATCTGGCTCGTGACGATGGCAACGCGCATGTTTTGCTTGTCACATGACCATCACATGACCAAAACCTCATTCAAAATTTCGGAATAGTTAGCGGCGACCGCTATTCAAAATTAAATCAAGAAATCTGATCGACCGACAAGGAACAACGGCTCGTAGACCTGTGGGCAGAAAATGAGTGCCTGTATAATAATCGCAACAAGAGAGCGGCAGCTGTGGAAAGGTCTATAATGCCAATTTATGGCTATTGCTCGTGACCTCAGTATAATATATTTTATATTTATAATATATTAGTCTTTAGAAATACATATTAATATAAATCACCATGACTAGCTATAGTAACTGGCTAGATAGGCTGACCACACCAGTTGGCTATATACTACAGTGACCATAGCATGCATATGACCGGAGTGAAAATCCGACTCGTGTGCGCTGACCCCCCCCCCACCCCAACCCCCCACCCCCCGATTTTATCGGGCCCGATTTATCTGGCAGCCGGATTTAACCAGGCACAATCGGGATCATGTGCGCCGACACTAAATTTCTTATAGTGAATAGAATAAATTGGAGACTGAGATTTGAAAATTCTCGATAAAACTGCAAATAAACTTTTGTCGGTGAAGAGGGAGGTGCCTGAGAATACAGTATTTTTATCTATTTGGTCTTAGCCCAGGTACATGTACATGTATATGTAATACTTACAATGCTAATAATTTATCACCAGGTCCTTGAGCTTGGCCTATCACAGAGCCCCTGGAGCTATTCTGTACCCATCCTACAAGTCCTAACTTTGTAGCGTTCTTCTGTGTATACTGCAAGTAAAACAAATTTAGTGATGCCACCAGGAAGCCACGGGTGATGTACAGTAATGCCCTAAGTAATCGACTCCTTAACCACAGCAGAATTATGGGTAACTTTTCAGGATTTAGTGAAAAATATTGTCAAGGACAAGCCCAGAGGGCAACTTGGGAGACATCTTCGCCATAAAATGTGCCACTTCTCCCTATTCTTGTATGCATATGTCCTAGCAGCATATTTAAAGTATATTTTATACTGATTTTATAATGGTGTTCTTAAGGCTCATTTACATGGAGACCAACTTTCTCACAAAAGATGAATCAAGTTAAGTAAAATTTAGAGCGACCATTGCCCTCTCTTTTATCTGTATAAGTAATAATTGTACAACTGAATTAGGTTCCAAACATGCTGCTGGGACCGTAAACAGGGGAGTGATATGAATATTCATCAAATTGGTCATAATCAGGTCAGAAATTTTGACTGACAGATATTGTTTAATCTGAGAAATAAAACCTGGCTAAATATATTTCAAAAACATATTTTTCTGCTTGGATGATAACTCATTTATTACTACCTATAGTATCACTAGTATGTTTCTATTAAGTCTATTTACATAATATTATCATTTTAGCAACAATCATTCAGAACAGACCTTAAGTAACAACAATAAATGAAAGTGTCAATGACACTGTAGCTCAACTTGGAAAGGGAATAATTTCATGTATTACAGTCAATGGAGTGATTAGGTATGTGGAAAGTTGAAAGGCCTAGTTATGCAAAGAGTAAAATCCAAGATGGCTGCTGGCGGCCATGTTTTTTCACCGAATGACCCCAAAATGACTCATTCCTATCTACATGACAATATTAACATCCATGACAAATTTCATGATGATCAGAAGAACAGTAAGACCTGTAGCCTGTGCTAATTTATTGAATTTTTAAATCCAAGATGGCTGCTGGTGGCCATCTTTTTGGCCAAATGACCCCAAATTAACTCGTTCCCATCTACATGTCAATAGCCATGAGAAATCTCATAATGATCTGACCAAAGGTACGACCTGTATCCCGTGCCAAAGGATTTAGTCATGCAAAGAGTAAAGTTCAAGATGGCTGCTAGTAGCCCATGCCAAAGGATTTAGTGATGCAAAGAGTAAATACAAGATGGCTGCTGGCGGCCATGTTTTTGGCCGAACGACCCCAAAATGACTCGTTCCCATCTACATATAGTTGTTAACATCCATGACAAATTTCATGATTGTCAGAAGAACAGTACAACCCGTAGCCCGTGCTAATGGATTAAATTTTGAAATCCAAGATGTCTGCTGGTGGCCATGTTTTTTGGCCGAATGACCCCAAAATGACTCATTCCCCTCTACGTGTCATTGTTAACATCCATGACAAATTTCATGATGTTCAGAACAGTACAACCCGTAGCCCGTGCTACATGTAATTGATTAAATTTTGTTTTTTTGCCGAATGAACCCAAAATGACTGGTTCCCATCTACATGTCAATATCAACAGCCATGACAAATTTCATAATGATCCGACAAAAGGTACGTCCTGTATCCCGTGCCAAAGGATTTAGTCATGCAAAGAGTAAAATCCAAGATGGCTGCTGGCAGCCATGTTTTATGGCCGAACGACCCCAAAATGACTAGTTCCCAGCTACATGTAATTGTTAACATCCATGACAAATTTCAAATGATCAGAACAACAGTACGACCTGTAGCCCATGCTAATGGATTGAATTTTGAAATCCAAGATGGCCCATGGTGGCCACGTTTTTTTGCCAAATGACCCCAAAATGACTCGTTCCCATCTACATGTCAATGTCAACAGCCATGACAATTTCATAATGATCCGACAAAAGGTACGACCTGTAGCCCGTGCTAAAGGAAATTGTTGACGAATCACGCACACATGCACCAACACACACACGGACGACGGATACCAAGCCAATTTTGGCAATAGCTCAAACTTTACATGTTTGTAACCCTGGTGCAATTTTTGCATATTTTTAACATTTCACCAATATACATGTCCATGTATTTTAGGGCTGCAACGATACACTTGGTCATGATACGATATGAATCATGATACATGATCAATGATACGATACATTGAAACACAATACATTAAATTAGTATTTTCAAATGAATAACAATTTTATAACTGGAGGTAGAGTTCATTTTAAACTAAAATGGAGTTTAATTGTTAGCCAGATGAGTCAAATATACATACACTGTACTACACATGTAAACTTGTGAGACAATTGCAGGTTTTGCTTTTTTACGCTAGCCCATCCTCAGACATTACTTGATTTCCCGTATCGAGATACACATGACAGTTTGAAAGTGTATCACAATACATAGAATTCATGATGAATCATTGCAGCCCTATTTTCATAATAAAAGTTTGTCAGTATTTAACCAAATTTGGACCAATTTCTTTCTGTTTTATATCTTAGAATATGAAACACCAAATGTCACGCCGATTGGTCAAAGAAAACGAACAGGTATCCCAAGGTCGTCAAGTGTCTTCCCTTACTCTCAGGTGCCTAGTAATCATGATGGCCTAATAATAGTGATGTGTGGGGATTTAGGCTAAAATTAATAATAGTGATGGCAATTTCACTCGATGTCTCAATTCTAAATAATAGTGATCAATTGGGAATTTTCTCCAAAATTAATAATCGTGCTGACACTATTATTTGGCACCTGAGAGTATATTAATGCATTGCAATTTTAATGAGAAGAGAGAAAATCTAGAAAATTTAATTTAAATTTTTTTTTAAGCCTCCAACTGTTCAACGTATTTTCTGAAATGTCTATAATTCACATTTATTAATAATTGTGCTTTAGCGCAATCCAATTGTGCTTCAGCGTAATTAATTGCGCTGAAGTTGCAACTCAATTGTGCTTCAGCCCAATTCAATTGTGCTTCAGCGCAATTCAATTGCAATTTCACTAAATGTGAAAATAAATAATTGTTAATTTTGTGAAGGAATAAACAGATACAATCAATCTACTAGATTAAAAACACACAGTACTGCCCTAAATAATCGACTCCTTAACCACAGCAGATTGCCCAATACAAAATTAATTGCGCTGAAGCACAATTCAATTGTGCTGAAGCGCAATTAATTTTCCATATATGGCCAAACCCCCCAGTAAATTAATGAATAAATCGCAATTGATAAGAATCAGGCTGGATTGCGCTGAAGCACAATTGAATCGCAATGAAGCGCAATTATTAATAAATGTGAAAATAAATAATTGTTAATTTTGTGAAGGAATAAACAGATACAATCAATCTACTAGATTAAAAACACACAGTACTGCCCTAAATAATCGACTCCTTAACCACAGCAGAATTATGGGTAATTTTTCAGGATTTAGTTGGAAATATGGCTTGTTGCCATTCATCGGAAAGCTCTCCTGAAAAATAACCCATTATTCTGCTGTGGTTAAGGAGTTGATTATTTAGGGCATTACTGTACTTCAACAACACTTTAGCCCATTGCTTTTGACGAGAAATCCCATAGTCGCTGATAAAGAAATCCAAATAGAATACTATACTGAATGGAATCTCCCATCTAGTTATAAAAGTATACATTGGAATGGTCTATTATTCATTTGGACGGATGTTCAGATAATAAAAGCAGACCAGACAGCCAAAAAGCTTAATACAAGTGCAGAAGGATTCATATTCTTTGGTGGGAAATGTTCGGATAATAAGTTCAACAAACGACCTATTTCTGAAGGGATAACTACTCATCAATGAGTAGTTTAACAGTATAGAAAGGGTTCACAGTCGCAGATTTATCAGCCATAACTTATATACAGTAATGCCCAAAATAATCGACTCCTTAACCACAGCAGAATTATGGGTAACTTTTCAGGATTTAGTCAAAAATATGGCTTGTTGCCATTCATCGGAAAGCTCTCAATGAATGGCAACAAGCCATATTTCCGACTAAATCCTGAAAAATTACCCATAATGCTTCTGTGGTTAAGGAGTCGATTAATTAGGGCTTTAATGTATATGGGAAACAAACAATACAGTTTACATACTCATGTGAATATACTGTATTGATCATCTGCTTAAAATAACTATTAAATTATCTCCATTTGTCTGGATCCTAAAAACAAAGTATAATATGTACCCAAGACTAATACAAAGAAAGAATGAATGAGCTGTTCATGAGATCGTAAATCATGAAACTGGCATGTATTTCAATAGATCAAATAAATTACTTTGCTGAAAATGCAAATTGTCAACAACGAAGATCAATGGAATCCGCAAGTGAGTATGCTAAAAAAATAGTCTCCGATAGCAACATTTTGTGATTTCCTCAAGCTGAATAATTGAATAATTGAATGTCACAATGAAATGTCAAACTAAGGTTAGTTAACAAGAAGCAACGCCACTCGACAAAATGAAATAATCTAATATTTACTCAGCCAACTCACAATCTTGGTTCAAGTTATAGAGTAATGCTCTAAATTATCGACTCCTTAACCACAGCAGAATTATGGGTAACTTTTCAGGATTTAGTCGGAAATATGGCTTGTTGCCATTCATCGGAAAGCTCTCACTGATCAGCTTTCTGATGAATGGCAACAAGCCATATTTCCTGAAAAGTTACCCATAATTCTGCTGTTGTTAAGGAGTCGATTATTTAGGGCATTACTGTATATGTCAAGCTGAGCATTTTTTTTCAATTTATTTCCATGCTTTAATTAATATCAGGATCATGCCAAGCAATATCCCTATGTTATAAAAAATTTAAGATTCTCTGGAAATTTCACCCCGTGCACTATTATTCCACCCTGTATTATTAATTGAATTTTGAGAATTCCAACCCTGTGTTAATATTCTGCCCTGGGCAATTTTTATACCACACTTCAGAGAATGAAGATGTCATTACATGCACTATCGTTATGTGTTTTGAATCACAATTTCTCTCAACACAGTGCAAAGGTCACACAAATTTAGCAGCCATAAGGAAAATGCACATTCATGTATATAGTATATGATCTGAATAAAAAACATAACTTGACTGATATCATTTGCAGGGCTCAAAATACATATAATTTTGCGAGAATCAAAATGATTCGAAATCGAATCGAATCTCGAATCAAATCTTTTTCAAACACTTTAGTAGATTGGCGGTACCGATGAGTGGGAGGTATGAGCAAAAAATGGGGGCAAATGTCCGATGATTTTATAATGTCAGTGAGATTACGAAGGGGTTCATTAAACTTAATTTCTATGACATTATATGAACAATATTTAATCAGTTTTAAACAGTTTAATATATGAAAATGGCACAACATCATTTCATATTTTGTGCCACTGGGACTATGTGTGAAGCTCGTGAAAGTAAGCAGTTTGGAACTTTGGAGTCAATGGACTCTGATTTCGAGTCATTGCAAACGGAAACTCTTCTGCGCATGTATACACTTCACCCTGTCGCGCACAGCAGGCACGCACGATATCAAAATTGCGCATCGTGACTTGGGAATGGCGCATACGCAAACGGGATTACAGGATCTATGTATAGTATCCCAACTTGGGCCTATCCATCGGATCAATTGAGTTGTCATGAAAGCTAAATGGTCAACCATATTCCATTTCCCGGATAACATATATATGCTGTATAAAGATGTTGACCGGATTTGGACATGACATGTTGGAGCCCAAAATGTTTATTTAATTTATATATATCGTGTTAAGTTTTAAATTAAACAAATATATTATTTGATTGAGTTGAGTAACGCAAATACGCAATATAGGCTTTTCTGGTAAGAATGTCAAATACAGACATACAAATATGTCCCACAAGAAATTCACTCGCTTCCGCAGCTGGGGCCAGGCAAAATCGTGACATTGCTGGTTTTATGTGGTGGAGGAAACCCATGTGCGCTATGATTATGGTACAACCGTGATGAACCCGCGAACCATCACAGACCTACCAGCAGGTTGCACGAGTAACCCACCGACCTGACACAAGTAACCAGCACTGGGACTGGTAGGCCAATATATATATGAGCAGTGGGCTATTGGACAACTCAACTATACACATTGGACCACAGAGGTGCCAGATTGTATATATAATGCAGTCTATTCCCAGTGATAAAGGACTTGTATACAAAGATTCGAAATATCCCGAATCACACGACAACTTTCGAATCGAATCGGAACGTAAGATTCGAAATCGAATCGAATCTCGAAGCTTCGTCGGGCCCTAAGTCATAAAGCACTTAAAATTGAAAAGTTTTACGAGAATCATTACTAGAATCAATTTGGTGATTTTCCTCGAATCTTAAGGCCTGCATTTGTCTGGATTCTAAAAACTAAGTACATGTACCTAACACCTCTATAGCTAACACTTATAGAGAAGCAATGAATGAGTTCTTCATGTTATAATAAATCGTGAACCTGACACAGGTTTCAACAAATCAAATAAATCACTTTGCCACAAATGCAAATTCTTAACCAGAACATCAATGGAATACATAAATAAGTATGCTCGAGAGATTTCTCTGGTAGCGACATTCTTGTGATTTCCCCTCAGCTGAATAATTGAATGTCACGATGAAATGTCAGACTCAGGTTAACGAGAAGCCATGTCTAGCAATCCTGTTCCAAGTCTCAAAATTAGATAATCCAGTCCTCAGCCAACTCGCAATCTAGGCTCAAGCAATGACGAGTTTGTTCTTCAGTTTCCTTGCTTTAAATATCATCATCAGTGCAAGTCTGAGTTTAGTGTGCCTGTCATTTGCAGAATGAGGTCCCCCAGAGGGTGAATTTAGTGTCGCTATCCCGCATAGTGGGCTAGCTTCACCAAATTCACCCTTTGGGGACCTCATTCTGCATGGCCCCATCTGCTATGGGAGACATAGACTCAGATTGAAGTTCCCAAATGGTGACTATTGTGATGTACACTCATTGGGAACATCGATTATTCAATGTGTCATCTGCCAATTTGTGGATATAGAGAAACTAAGCACATAGCAGGATAGCTTCACTAAATTCACCCTCTGGGGACATCATTCTGCAAATGACAGGCACACTAAACTCAGACTTGAACGAATGCTGTCAAGCAATATTCCTATGTTGTAATTAAATAATGCAAACGCCTCATCAGAGTTGCCAACGAACTGATCATATTAAGTTTTCCTGTCAGTGAGTTATGGTTGTAATAAGAGTTTTGTATATGTGTACGATTAGACCTTTTCCAACTGACTGACAGAAGCATAATTATAGAAAGCCATGAAGTATGTTATTTGCACAACGGGGTCCCCAGAGGGTGAATTTAGTGACACTATCCCACATGGCAGGATAACATCACCAAATTCACCCTCTGGGAACCTCATTCTGCTGAGGCCTCAACTGCTATTGGAGACTTAGGATCAGACTGAAGTTCCCCAGTTGAAGTTGGTGATGTTCACCCATTAGTCACCTCTATTATGCATTATATCTTCTGCAAATTAGATATAGAAACTGAACAGAAGGGAAAAAGTTTCTTTAAAAAATGCTCTTCCGTTTACTTTTCAGAAGATGATGCCTAAGCAGAATGAGGTCCCAAAAAGGTGAATTTATCTATAGACTCAAATTAGCAATGTAGTTTAGTTACTCTTTCTCTTTACTGTTCAGTTTCTATATACCCTAAATTGAAGAAGATAAAATGAATTATTGAGGTAACTAATGGGTGAACATCATCAACTTCAACTGGGGAACTTCAATCTGATAATAAGTCTCCAATAGCAGTTGAGGCCTAAGCAGAATGAGGTCCCCAGAGGGTGAATTTGGTGATGCTAGCCCACCATGCAGGATACCGTCACTAAATTCACCCTCTGTGCAGACTTTCATTTTGAGGCGCGCGATCGCTCTTGCGCACCATCGCGCGCCTGAAATTGAAAACCAGCGAGCGATCGATTGCGCACCTAGGCCAAATACAGAGAGCGAAGTTGGCCGAACCTGATAAAGCTATTTTCAGTGTCTACCCAGACGATATTGGTTAATAATGTGTCCCATTTTCCGTTTTATTACCGCGTTGCGAGAATGCCTGTATGGTGTGTCGCGAGATCAAAGGTGCCGCGACCTACATGTAGTTACCAATTCCACAACTTTCCATTCACAGTGCAGTGTCAATCAACCCGCCCGACGTTTGATCACCGACACCAGTAAATTATTTGAGGTCACACGGTGTCGAATGCACTATCTGTCTGAATGATTCGAAGCTAAAAATACATTTGAATGATTTCTATGTATGGCTTATGACGTCGCATAAATTCCTGGAAAATCAAAGCGATACCACGTGGCCGGGAGATGTTGATATTATTCTGTCAGCATGGAATCGTAGTATTAAATTGATTCTTTATTAATAATTATGAATTACAATTAATATAGGAGCATGTACAATATAAATCATAGTGTGTAACATTCACTTGTGCTTATGGATAGTGGATTAAGCAGTGTTAAACAATCAAAGAGATTCACTGGACATCGATCGTGAGTTAACTAATTCAATTTACGCGTCATTTATGAATGTAGTTCCAGCAATCCGCTGTTTATTTTATCTTGATAGAAACTGCGCGCCTGGGCCCAAAACCCAGCGAGCGGGACTATGCGCGCCTACATTTTCTAAAAATGAAAGTCTGCCCTCTGTGGTCCTCATTCTGCAAATGACAGACACTATTTCAAGGCTTGTGCAGAAGTACAAAGAACCACACTCTTGTCATATGGTGTGATGGTGTATTAAAGAATAGCACAAGAGTGTTCAAGTGTTCTCCCTCTTGATGCGCTCAAGGAATGCTCTGAACATTTCCGCGAGACTGTCTGAAGTATTTGTATTATGCCAGGGAGAATCGAAATAAAATCAAAATTAATTGATAGAAACGTTTCCAGACGGGCATCTGATTCATACTTATTATTTTATACTCGTCATGAAAGGGTTAATTTGATTGCATCAGGAAGAACTAGCATGAAATGTTTTTTGTTGCTTCATGTATTTACCGAAAAGAAAAGGGGATCCGATTTTTATTAACTATTGGTTACCTGGTTACCTAAGCAAAAACCAGGGGAATGAAAAATATGCTACACAAAATGTTGCAGGCATACCCTCTAGCATTCCACTAGGTTAACTTGAAGAACAACTAAGGATACTAACAAGGTTAGTTTACAGATGACACTCACCTTTCTGAAGAATACACCTGAAAAAGAATAAAAAGACCACAGTTATAATACTGAAAGATGAATTCAGCAGCCCAATATACTTCTTACGAAAAACCTAGTTTGCCACGAGATGCTACAGTAATAAATAATTATCATGTTAGGGTTGAGAAGTGCAGCCATGAAGAGAACATCGCATTAGAACTAAGATATATAATTTTCTAACTACATGTATATCTCGGATAAGTTAGAGGGACACTAATAACTACACTAATCATTTTGCAACAAACAAGAGCCGATCAATGAATGTTTGAACCTGCTAAAATAAATAGCAATCTAGAAATAAATTTAGTTTAACATTGATCAGCCCTTTTGATTCAGATTGTTTGGCTTTGGCACTCCGCTATGGCAATTAACCCTTTGCTGTGACCCAGTTTGCTTCAGCAAATGGCTTCGGCATTGCTGATTGCCATAGCCAATTGTGAGGGCTGTGTTCATATACATGTACTAGTACATGTATCTCCTACTCTACTGTAAAATACAATAATGGTCAGCTCAATAAATCTAATTGTAATTTATTGGAGTTATCAAGACAGACAAACCAAATATTCTAAAAATTGACAAACTAAGGTCGATAACAAGACAAATTAAAAACACAAACAATGCCATTTTGCATTCCTTTAGAAGCATTCATTATGGCAAACATCCATACCAAATTTCATTCAGATCTGACAACCCATGGCTGGGATATCTGCTTGAGTAGATAAAAAGAAATGATATCCAGATAAACAAAGAAGGATAACTCTAATATGGAAACAGTGAAATACCGCTTCAGTTACAAGAATTGATTAATTTAATTGCCCAAAAATAATGTAAACCAGTCAACTATGGTATAAAATTGTCCAAAACATGTTATTTATCAACATTTTATTCAACAAAATATGGCTGGATTTTCAAATTTCTAATATTCAAAGCCACTTGATTTTAGAGTTATCCATCTTCATCCACAATTTCGTCCGAGACCGTCGCCTTGACAAATTTTTTACCAGGTCACAAATAAGTACATATCTAGAGAAATAACAAATTTGAAAAATTGATATCTGATCACTCTGTGTTTGAAGGGTGGGTTCCTCGACTCAAATCAAATATTTTGTAATAGTAATTTGGGAGAGTTAATTCGGATTATGCATCTTTAAGCTGTTAACGTTGTTTCTGTTGATATTATATCACATGTGCTGTCCATATCATCCAGAAGATTCCACTTGATGATTGTCCTCACAAAGCTGAACAATGAATGATTTTTTTTTAGTGATGAGCAGATGATCAGAAACTTTATGTGGAACTTACTCGTACATGTCAGTTTTATACATGTGTTATTTATCTGCTTTCCTGATGTTCCGTTTCAGGAATCTTAAGCGCTGTTGGATCTTTTGTTTCTGTGGGATGACCAGGTTAAGTTGGTAAGGCCAAATAAAGAAGATACAAGTAGTATGTTTCAGCTAACAGTGTGAAAAAATTAGGGTAGGTAGGTATAGTAGGGAATTTTTATTATTTTTATTTTTTATTTTTTATCCAGAGCTCTGAAGAAATATTGAACTACCTCGACCAAAGTAACAAGGCTTAAAGCAAGCCTGATATCCACTCTCAGGAAACTATAATCACAAAATCATGCCCATCAATCCATCAATCCACACCTAGAGTTTTAACTGTTGAGGTCCAGCTGTCATTTATGGTCACTTTACACAGGGATATGTTAGAAACCATGTGTTTTGCACTAACGAACATCATTATGTATGTGCATCGGTGGTAAAAAAAAATAAAAAATTATAGATTTTTTTTGCTTTTTCTCAAAATATCAATAAAAATATTAGGGTCGGCGGTTATTTTTAGGGTCGGTCAATGTGCGGAACATAGTATCTTTTTTTCTTTGGCCTAAATATAGTGCATGGTGGTCAGTCTGGTTGTTGCTTTGTCGGCAGAGGAGCAAGGGTGTCATCTCCAACTTTTTTCTTAGTCTTTGAACTTGAAAGCACTCAGACTGATGTCATTACATGTACATGTACTACTAGTATCATCATATGTCAAATCACAATTTTCTTTCAACATACCGGTAGTGCAAATGTCATACTCTCGGGCTCCAAATAAAAGTGCAGGCCCAAATAATAATCCAGGAGGGGGGGGGGGGGGAATTCCATTGAAAGTTAATAATGAAAGTGTCAATGACATTATGACACTGTAGCTCAACTTGGAAAGGAAATAATTTCATGTGTTACAGTCAATGGAGCGATTAGGAATGTGGAAAGTTGAAATGTCTAAGTAACACCAGATTATCAACATGAAGAGGTATATATAAAGTAAAATCCAAGATGGTTGCTGGCGGCTATGTTTTTCAATGAAATTCAAAAACATTTGATAGCTTCCATCTACTAGATCAATATAAAGATTAATATGAAGTTAGGTGATGATCGCTGAGGGAAGTGGACTGTAGGTTGTGCCAAAGCATTTAGTCATGCAAATAATAAAATCCAAGATGGCTGCCAGCAGACATGTTTTATTGTTTTATGGACGAATGACCCCAAAATGACTCGTTCCCATATGTACATGTCAATGTTAAAGCCATGACAAATTTCATGTTGATCGAACCAAAGATGACTTGTAACATGTGCCAAAGGATTTAGTCATGCAATGAGTAAAATCCAAGATGGCTGCCAGTGGCCCTGTTTTATGGCCGAATGACGCCAAAATGACCCGTTCCCATCTACATGTCAATATTAACATCCATTCAAATTTCATGATGATCAGGCGAAGAGTTCGGCCTGTAGCCCGTGCTAATTTTGAAATCCAAGATGGCCACTGACAGCATTGTTTTTTTTGTCGAATGACCCCAAAATGATGCGTTTCTCATCTACATGTCAATGTCAACAGCCATGACAAATTTCATAATGATTCGACCAAAGGTACGATCTGTAGACCATGCCTAACGATTTAGTCATGCAAAGAGTAAAATCCAAGATGGCTGCCAGTGGCCATGTTTTATGGCCGATCGACCCCAAAATTACTCGTTCCCATCTACATGTACATGTCAATATTAACATCCACAACAAAATTCATGATCAGACGAAAACTCTGGCCTATAGCCCGTGGTAATGGATTGAAATTTGAAATCCAACATGGCCACTGGTGGCCATGTTTTTTGCTGAATGACCCCAAAATAACAAGTTTCCCATCTACATGTCAATGTCAACAGCCATGACAGATTTCATAATAATCCGACAAAAGGTACGACCTGTAGCCCATGCCAAAGGATTTAGTCATGCAAAGATGGCTGCTGGTGGCCATGTTTTATGGCCAAATGACCCCAAAATGACTCGTTCCCATCTACATGTTAATATTAACATCCATGACAAATTTCATGAGGATCTGACCTGAGATACGACCTGTAGCCTGTGTCAAAATATTTAGTCATACAAAGAGTAAAATCCAAGATGGCTGCCGACGGCCCTGTTTTATGTCCGAATGACCCTAAAATGACTTGTTTCCATCTACATGTCAATCTTAACTTCCACGACAAATTTCATAATGATCAGACGAACACTCCATCATGTACCCCGTGCTAATGGACTGAATTTTGAAATCCAAGATGGCCACTGGCAGCCATGTTTTTTTGCCAAATGACCCCAAAATGAGTTGTTCCCATCTACATTGAACATCAATGTCAACGCATATGACAAATTTCATAATGATCCGACCAAAGTACGACCTGTAGCCCGTGCCAAAGGATTTAGTCATGCAAAGAGTAAAATCCAAGATGGCTGCCGGCGACCATGTTTTATGGCCCAATGACCCCAAAATTACTTGTTTCCATCTACATATGAATATTAACTTCCACGACAAATTTCATGATGATCAGATGAACTCCGGCCTGTAGCCCATGCCAAACAATTTAGTCATGCAAAGAGTAAAATCCAAGATGGCTGCCGGTGGCCATGTTTTATGGCCGATCGACCCCAAAAATACATGTCAATATTAATACCCATGACAAATTTCACGACGATCAGATGAATAGTAGGACCTGTAGCCCGTGCTAGTGGATTGAATTTTGAAATCCCACGGCCATGTTTTTTTCCAGAATGACCCCAAAATGACTCGTTCCCATCTACATGTCAATGTCAACAGCTATGACAAATTTTATCCGACCAAAGGTACGACCTGTAGCCCATGCAAAAGGAAATTGTTGATGAATCACACACATATGCACACACAGACGACAGATACCAAGCCATGGCAATAGAAAAAAATTCACAGCAGTCTCCCAGTGTGGGATGGTTAAATAATTTATCAAATCTTTGCGATCATTTCAAATCGAATCGAAACAATTGCATCATTTCACATCAAATTGAATCTTGAACGTTTGCAGGAGCCTAACTCTTTTCTACATGAATATATCATTTAGAACACATATACTAGTAGCTCCCTGTAGGAAGTATATATATATATATATATTGACTGAGAAATAATTAAATATGTTGTTTGAGACAAAATCCGAATTATACTAGTAAGGCTAACGCCCATAGAGATCATATTCCACCAGTACAAAACCTGGCATCTTTTTGGTAGTTTTGACAGGGAAGCTTATAAAGTCGAAAAAATAACGTGGAGAATATATTTCTTAGTTATTATTTGTTCCTTAATAATGTACTTCACTGTCGGTGAAGGTCCCAACTCGAAATTGTATGCTTTTCTGTGATTTTTGTGAGCCGATATCGCAATAAACATTGAATTAATGTCGTGAAATTTCCAGTTGGGACCTTCACCCACAGTGAATTACATTATAAAGGACAGATCACTAAGAAATATATTTCACTCGTTATTTTTCCACTATATAAGGTTCCATGTCAAAACTTATGTGAAACAGGTCTCGATATCATGGTCAGCATTCTTTGGAAGATTGTCAGGCAGATTGAAAATTTGAGCCAGTATGATCAAAAGTTTTATTGAGTAAGTAATAATTGGTGGCGAAAGATGGGTCGATGTAATACCTGTACAATAGATAGGTTTCCTAACTTGTTCTTTTATATTTTTAAGTTGCGATATAGTTTGTTTTGTTAAATTGATAATAAAGGTACCGTACCAGAATGGCCTGACTCAGTTAATACTTAATCCTATAGAATTTAAGTATGTACTGGGGGTGGGATCAAATTTTGTTCTGAGGATTGGGGAACTGTGTCATTGTCATGGAACCTCATCAACATAGTATGGCTTTAGGCCAAAGAAAAAAGCAGTCGCAGATGGCGGCCGAATTGTGCAGTTGGGGAAGTGCATTCTCAATAATGTTTACATTCTCAGTATGCGCTAAATAAGAGGTGGGATTTTGTCAAAAAGCCTGGCTTGCGAACTCATTTTAGGTACTGGTCATGGGAACTCATATACCAAATATCTTTGAAATCCGTTGAGATTTGTGGAAATGAGCCCTGGGACGTTGTCTATTTGCTATTTGGTAAATTCGACAAAAATAATAAACAAAGTCCAATAACTCCGGTAAAAATATCTGGCCAGAACTGGCTTGCGAACTCATTCTAGGTAATGGTCAGGTGAACTCATATACCAAATATCTTTGAAATCCGTTGAGATTTGTGGAAATGAGCCCTGGGACGTCGTCTATTTGCTATTTGGTAAATTCGACAAAAATAATAAACAAAGTCCAATAACTCCAGTAAAAATATCTGGCCAGAACTGGCTTGCGAACTCATTCTAGGTAATGGTCAGGTGAACTCATATACCACAAATCTTTGAAATCTGTTTACATTTGTTCAAGTTATGACTCTTACAAATTCGGGACGGACGGACAGGACAGACAGACGGACGGAACCTATTACTATATCCCCCGCAATTTTAAATTTGGCAGGGGATAATTAAATGTTTGGTTTGGGTTACTAGCCGAAAAAAATAGGGTCGGTAGGTAGGCCTGAAATTTTATTATTTTTATTTTGACATATTCTTATTACCTTTCATGTGCGTATTTTACTCTCCAAAATTGACATAAAACTACTTTTGATTATTTTTGTATACATTTTAATATTGCCCCATACTTTTACCAAGAAATCAACCTATTCTGAAATACTGAAATGTGTTTTTTTAGTTTTATGAAATTTTTTGAGAAAAAATTCAATAGATTTTCTTGAAAACCATAAAAAAAACTTCAGGGTAGGGGTTTAAAATAGGTTCGGTAGGGAAATCCAAACCACAAATATTTTTTTCTTTGGCCCTAGCCCTGAAAAACGATTAGCGATATGTGAGAAACAGGTGTACTTCGACAACGGAGAACAATGCCAAATGTAAACATGGGGCTAGACCCCATGTAGTACCACCTCATCCTTCCAGACAACAAACCATAGTTTCTAGCATACTAGTACTGAATGGCTCTGGACCTCCGACAAGTCACTATATTACTACACAATACACACATATACAATACAATTTTACACCAATAGAATGAACCTGGATTTCATCTGGTTTTAACAATGGATTTTACAAAAATTATAATGTTCACCAGATTATGGGAGATAACACACTGGATAACACGCTCAAAATATGTTGGGGTTAGATTTTGGTGTTTAGGCAGGTTTATGCATAGTTTGTTTGACAGAATAAAGTACAGGTCTATATTAAATCTATATTAATATGATTGAAGCAGATTGTGATATAATTGTTTCTTGCCATTTATTTTTTATCAATAGTCAATAATATTAATAATGGTGAAGACTATGTACTATTGGTAGGATGGCACATACAGTCATACACTAACACATACATGTACGTATATATTTAGTTACTTGTAAAATAGATAGTGGAACAAGATTGGAAACAAGCGTGAACAAGGAATACAATTGGGATGATATTTCTAATATTAAAAGAATTTAGTACGGTATACAAGTTTTAAAAAGTGTTAAGTATCATATCGATTGATGTGGGATAAAGCACAGTTATTGAGTTACTGGACATAAACAAGGGTTTAATCGAGTAAAATCTTATAAATCGGTATCCTAGTATATTATATTAGGATACCGATTTAAAAACTCGATTAAACCCTTATTTTGGGACTTTATCATAGTTTATGTCCAGTAACTGTGGATAAAGTAAAGGGAGTACATGTATATCTGGATCCCCAATTTGTTTTTATATTTGTAAGTTGGGGTTGGTGGTGGGTAGGCTATAGCTTGATGTGGGGGGGGGGGGGGATTTGGGCATCATGTCTGCCATTTTTTTCGAGATCACCACCCTCCCCACCCGTGTTATTCTCGACATCTAAATTTCCATTGCATTTTTTGCAAACTAATCAAAATATCAAAATGTTTGTTAACACGTTCACTGCCGAAAACCAATGGGTAATTCCATTCCATATGCCGACATGGGATTTGATGTTTTGCCGATAGTAGATGATATTTTACGTATGTATGAGTAATGGTTCGACCAATATCGGGTCATATGATGCTGAAACATGTTATAAGACTACTACGAGATAACTCGTAGTCGGCACCTGGGACGGAATTTATTAACGTTTCATCCCTGGTGCCAGCTACGAGTTATCTCGTAGGCAACTACAATTAAGTCTTAGTTGTCAGTGTCTTAGATGACGAAGAGTGCTATACATGTACAAGCATATCGTATGTAAGACATGGTAAATTAATTTATATATGATAATTGGTACAGACTACGTCGAATACATGTAAGACGTCAAAAACATAATATGTATTTACCTACGAGATAACTCGTAGCTGGCACCAGCGATGACCACTGGTGAGTTACATCAAAGGTGCCGACTACGAGTTATCTCGTAGGAGCTTTATAACACGTTTTATCTTTCATTTGACCCGGATTTGATCAACAATTCCTTTATATATACACAATGTGTCCGGGAATGGTCTAGTTGCACATGCATCTCATGGTTCAAGGACGTACAGAAGAGGTCCTGGTGAATTGGAGTATCCTACCAAGATTGCTATCTGGACCCCACCCCCTGTTCACGCTGTGGGAATCGTTGTACATGTATCTCAACCCATCGTAATATACATATAAAATCGATCAATGGGATCGTTGGGCATGTATTGGCGCATACACCAACATTGCTTGCAGATTGTGTTATTATTTATGTGGTATGAACATTACTACGAGTTAACTCGTAGTAGCAGTCCCCATGGAACCGTTTACTACGAGTTAACTCGTAGTGGCAGCGAACGTGTTAACTTAATTTATCTAACATTTATCATTTTAATTTTTATATCAGTGCTGAATTGTTCTATCTCCACTGTGAAACAATGAATTAATGGTGAAACTGAAACATTGGGCTGGTTTTGTAGGTAAGGGCAGACGGACAGACGTACGGACGGACACTGCTCCGATTTTATTTTTCGCCACGACAAAAACATGGTCTCGGTCTCCGCCTCCGCCACCAAAATATACTCACCTTGGACTCGACCGAAGACTTCATAATCCACAGACATCAACTTTCTGCTCGCAGTTGCCATGACTACATTTCAAATGTCACATTTATTGATAAATATGTTTAAGTCTGAACCGCTTCGATCAGCGTGTTCCAACTTCACAAGTTCTGTTTACATCTGTGAGTGTGAATGGAAATGCGTACCGGTAGCGAGATCTATCGCGTTTGTTAATTGGATACAGAACGCACCATAACTGACCAATCAGAAGAATCTTTACATACATTATCATCGATACAAATCCCTGTCAATGTCCTTAACCCCTTTCGATACGATACTCATTTCAATATTTGTAATAAACATTTTACGGTGAACAATATAGAAATGAATGAATCACATTGGCGCTTTCCGTTTCGTGATTTTTAAAGGTACTCAATACAACCATATGCTCCTAAATTACTATTCTTTGGCTTCGGTGGTAAAAAAATATTTGATTCGAGTCGAGGAACCCATCAAAGCTCAGAGTGATCAGATATCGATTTTTAAAGTTTGTTTTTTGTCGAGATGTCTAATAATATATGGTCCAGAAACACGGAGGTTCTCGGACAAAATTGCGGATGAAGATGGATAACTCTAAAATCAAGTGGTAAATACGGTCAATTTTTTTTATACTTTAGTAGGCCGGCTAGTATGTAGGGCCTACGTGATATCTAATACGGCCATATTTTGTTAAACAAAATGTTGATAAATAAAACAAATTAGGAAATTTGATACCATAGTTGACAGTGGTTAGCATTATATTCACTATGTGTGGACGGAAGTGAACGCTGGTTTGCGGTAATCGGACAAAAAATAAAAGTCGCGCGCTCAGACTGACTACGGTACGTATATTTTTGTCTTTCCCTCCAATTGTGTAAAAATCCCAGCCCGGGTGCCAATCTGCCTCGATGAGGGGTATGTTCCGCTACATTTTCGTACTAATTTCGTTTCAGTGCCGTGTGTAGTTCTCTTGTAAATCAAGGTTAAACCACAGGAGCTTGGAATTTGGTCAAAACCCCTCTTTTATTGGCGGAACCACCACCCGGGACCCTTTGGTCAAAACCCCTCTTTTATTGGCGGAACCACCACCCGGGACCCTTTGGACAAAACCCCTCTTTTATTGGCGGAACCACCACCCGGGGGCCGGGACCCTCCCTTTGGTCCCGGGTGGTGGTTCCGCCAATAAAAGAGGGGTTTTGACCAAATTCCAAGCGCCTGTGGTTAAACCTCCTATTTTCGTGCTAAAAACACGTCACGTTTGCAATCAAAAGCACATTTTTCAAACTATATCATGTCTTATTTTATAACAAAGACATGTTTAGGATGGCTTAATATCCCATTGAAAGCCACGCTTAGCGTTTGTCCCCTGTTCCCTGTGTTTTCTCGACATACGAGCCCGATTTCAAAGCGTGGTGCTCTGGGACAACACAATTGAACTCCCGGTAATATCTGACAAAAAACATTGAACTCCCGGTAATTTTTTAATTACTTGTATTGAACGCACGGTAAACATTCGATTACACCATGTTAAAATGCCTTACACTTAAACATTTTTGTATATTGGAGTGAAAACTGAAGTGACGTCGATCGCTAGTATTAAAATAGATTATAGACCACCAATAAAAAACACATGTCGGCATAATACCAGTCGACATAAATTTCGACTCAGTATATTATATATCATATAAATTCATCTTATATAAATATTATAATTATTACGGAGATATTTACGTCGACTGGCATATTACGGTCGTAATCTACAATCTTTGTTTCAACATATAATTTTTTTAATTTAGCCCTCAACCTGGTGCCAAAAATGTGGTATATTAGGGGTTTATATGGAGTGGCATGGTGTTCTGAACCGAACTACATATAATGTCCGTGCATGAACATGGATGTGGTTGTATACCCCCCCCAATTGATCAAATAATTTAGCCATCAAGCAGGGACGGGGCTAGAGGGTCTCCGTTGGGGGGGGGGGGTGTCCACCTTGGGAAATTCCAACTGCACACTCCCCCCTTGAATCAGAAATCAGAGCAAGTTTTGCATAATTCCATTTGCAACCCCCCCCCCCCCCTTGCACCTCAGTATACTCAAGCCTAATATCCTATATATATTCATAAAACATGATTCTATATTCCCGGTATGAGAACTCTCAGATATTTTATCCTGAAATATTGCATAAATCCTAAAATTTAGTGGTCTAACTCCAGACAAATGTACACAGCTACGGCCAAAGGACCAGGACACACCGGGCTGACCATGGTTGTTCGCCCGGTGTGAGAAAACTATAGAAAACTATAGAAGAAAATCGCAAATCCTAGCATCTAGTCGGACTGGCCTCAACTGAAGCTTTCCTATAGTGTTGGAATTTTCCAACTGATGACAATTCCAATGAAAATGTTGAGCAAATGTATGACAATATTGTTTTCATAAATTAACCAGTTTTTGACTGGCCACGATGGGGGGACCAGTACACAAGCATTCCAAGTGTTGGAAATTTCCAACCCTTAAGGTTGGGAATTTTCCAACTGATTACCATTTCAATCCAAACATTTTACCAAAAATAGGAAAATATGCAAATATTGGTCCAAAAACAATTAATTCCCCCCAATAAATTGTTTGAAAATCAAACGACAAGAACATTTTCAACCTATTGTTGGTGTGAAATTTCCAACTAATGTTTTGGCAGGTATGATATTTCCAACTGTTGAAAATTTCGACCGAAGTTGGGGGGGGGGGGTGAGACACCCCCCCCCCCCCCAAATCCCCCTGTTGCCACGTATCTGCCCTCAAGCTGGTGCCAAACATGTGCTATAATAGGGTTTTATATGGAGTGGCATATATGGTGTTCTGAACCGAAATAAATATAATGTCCATGCATGAACATGGATGTGGTTGTACCCCCCCCCCCCCCAATTGATCAAATACTACTAATAGTTGGTCCGAATATATTTCTGAGTTATTATCTGGTTCCTTATAATAATGCACTTCATTGTAGGTGAAGGTGCCCAACTCGAAATTTCATGATTTAAAGGCCCACTTAATTTTCAAGTCACCGATTATTTATTTTTTTATATTTATATAGCGACTTGATATACGGTTTTAATAACAATCTATACCATAAAATATGATTAAAATACTGATCACCATTTGCAACATGTGTCTCAGAAGACGCCCATAGAGAAATAGAAAACACCTGAATAGAATGATTAACCCCGTTTTGACTCCCAGAATGCAACAGAATTCAAACTAAAGATGAATATTCAATGGAAGGGAATAACTCTGTCCTTAAGATATAGTTATTCCCCCTCCATTGAAAATAATACACTTTTTACTACAATCTAGATCACAAAAACACGATGGTAACTCAACAAAAACAACACGTTCACAGTTTATTACACCGCATAAGTTGATACTACAATGTTTATGACCTTATTCTTTCAAATGGTACATAATATGGCATTTATTTTATATATGTGATCTGGGGGTTCGAAAATTAAGTGGGCCTTTAAGAGTCGCAGAAACAATGACAGACGACAGCTAGATAACAATTAATTGTTAAAATGTACTTTTACTTCCATGAAGAAGAAACTTAATTACAGAGAGTAAATTAACTGTTGTCCAAGCCTTGAAATAGGGTGTCTGTCATTAGCAGAATGAGGTCCCCAGAGGGTGAATTTAGTTATGCTACCCCGCATAGCGGGCTAGCATCACCAAATTCACCCTCTGGGAACCTCATTCTGCTGAGATGTAAGATTTTGCGCATTAGACTGGTCCTTAAATTGCCCCAATCGAATCGATTCAACGATGATCACGCAGTGAAAATAAAAATCTGTAGCGACGAAAAAGGCCAAAATTGATAATTAGTTATGGGCGTGCATCGTTTAAAGTTGAGTTTGGGGCGGGTGCATGTGCCGGCCTTCTGGATTCGTTTTTTACTGTGCAGTAACCAGAAACACACATCCATTTGTTTTGGCCTAACATTTGAATTGGTCAAGTTCTTGAAAGTTAGTTGAACATGGTACATGTATTGCCAATTATATACTCAGTGGGAAACCAACCATCTACCGGTACTAAAATCTATTTCAAAATTGCACGACTCACAAGAATCGGAGAGTTATATATATATACCGGTGTAACAGGATTTTCACCCTCCCTGATGGATACCTCACCATTTAGATTTTTATTTTTAGATTTTTTTTTTCAAATCACAGAATTTTTTTCCACTCAGTTGATATCGTTTGCGTAATACGTTTGATTCTTAAATGGCCAGAATTTTTTTTTTTATGTGACTAAAAATCTTAATTTTTTTTGCAAGTCAACACAACATGCCTTCATCCAGCAACCGGCTATATATGACAAAACATCATACCAAGATATTTCTTCTTAAACGGCAAGAATTTCACCCTTTCTGAGAAAACATTGTATATGAGTCAAGCTTAGGGGGGGGGGGGGGGGGGGGGGTCCAAGTACTCCAAGATATCCACTTCACTTGTACAACTGACTTTGTTTTTCACTGCACAGGCTCCAATTTGGGGTTTAAACTTTTAAGGACCTATATATCAATCAAATGTGTCTGGGGCTATACCTTTGTATTCTGGGAATATAATAAGATAGGATAGGTTTTCTCCACACAGGCTCCAATTTGGGGCTCAAACTTTTAGGGTCCCATCATAGAAAATGGTCCTATACATTTGGAATCTGGGCATATAATATGGATGTTGTGGCATATATATGGGAGGCCAAATTCACATTTAATAATTAATTGTGCTTAAGCGCAATCAATTGCGCTTAAGCGCAATTCATGGTTATATGTAACAAAACACCCCTGGTGAATAAATAGGTTTCTCCATAACTTAGCATTAACTCCTATTGACATGTGACCTCTTGGTTTCATTGGTTTGATTGGGTAGGGAGCTAGCCCAACTTCTTTATCAAAATGGCTGACTCGCAATAGTATCACCTTCTGTTTTAGTTGGAGCGATTCGTGATAGCATTATATTATCTTCAGTATATATTAGTTGGGGCTACTTGCAATAGCATTACTTTCTGTATTAGTCGGGGCGACATTGATTTTCTTAAATTTTCGAGTATACAGGCACACCATATGAGGGAAGCAAACCCTCGGTGACACCACATTCACACTATATGATCATGGAAATACTATAGATTTGTGCAAGAGATGCTGATTTAATAAGAAAAACTAGAGCTCCAGGACTGAGACACCAAAGCTCCAGTGATTACACACCATTTTTTGGACAGGGATGCTGATTATATGAAAATAGGGTTTTTTCCCCCTGATTTAAGTCAATAAGTAAACCATACAGTAATGCTCTAATTAATCGACTCCTTAACCACAGCAGAATTATGGATAACTTTTCAGGATTTAGTCGGAAATATGGCTTGTTGCCATTTATTGGAAAGCTCTCTAGAGCTTTTCGATGAATGGCAACAAGCCATATTTCCGACTAAAGCCTGAAACGTTACCCATAATTCTGCTGTTGTTAAGAAGTCGATTAATTAGAGCATTACTGTATGAGGTAAGAAAGCCCTCATGCAGTGACACTGCATGCATGTATAGGCTAAAATCTGTGCAAAAATACATTAAAAACATCATACAAAAAGTTACTAAGAGTTCCGGGAAGGCGACATCAATTCTTTGGATAGAGGGATGCTGATAATATGTAATTAGGGATTCTCCTTGTTGAACACATACTCACAGTTGACTGTTGAGTACAGGTCAAAATTAGCCCAATGCTCATCTTGTGTTGCTAGGTGATACACCAGGTCATGCTAATAGTTTATGGGTAGGTTAGATAGTAGTCACAATTATGCTTAAGTGCAATTGATTGTGCTTAAGCGCAATTAATTGCGCTTAAGCGTAATTAATTACGCTTAAGCGTAAATGCCATATTTGCGCTTAAGCACAATATGTGGTATTTGCGCTTAAGCGCAATTCATTATTAAATGTGAATTTGGCCTCCCATACATATATGGACCCTCTTGCATCTGAACATGACTCAGGTATAGCTAACTTAGGTTTTCTCTGCACAGGCTGCAATTTGGGGTTAAAAAAATTAAGGGCCCATCATAGAAAATGTATATGGGTATATACCTTTAGATTCTGGGGATATACTATGGATGTTTGGGGGCATATCTGGACCCTCCTACATCTGGACATGACTCAGGTATTGCTGACTTGTTTTCCCCCACACAGGCTCCAATTAGGGGTTCAAATTTCAAGGGCTCATCATAGAAAATGTGTATGTGCCTATGCCTTTGGAAGCTGGGCATATATTATGGATGTTGGACCCTCCTGCATCCAGACATGACTCAGATATAACTGACTTAGGTTTTCTCCACGCAGGTTCTAATTTGGTGCTCAAACGTTTAAGGGGCCATCAAAGTAAATGTGTATATATGGCTCCAAACCCTGACTCAAACAACTTTTTCTCAAAAGAAGATAATTTCACACCATTTCATGACTGTATAAAGCAAAATACGCATGTAGGTGCTGCTGGGTGGGGGATTGGGGGATATCCAGGCCTTAGCTATTTAACTATTATATCTCTATCATGGGTGCAAGAAGAGATTCTTTTATGAGCTGAAATGAATTGAAATTTACCAGAAATGGATCCAATATAAGTCTTGACGAATGTCACTGATAAAAACTGGCTATACGCTCTGGTCTGATCGTAAATGTTTTCAGCCGGTGTGCCCAGAAAATGTCCGACCAGAAATTTTGGCCAGTTCTGATGTCTGTGAATTTTTATACAATCATCTGATCGAGTCGGGTGATATGTCGAAATGAACTGTAGTCCTTCGGGAACAAAATAAATTTTTTTTAAATATGTTAGCCACAGCTTGACAATGCCAGTTGGTGGGAATTTTAAAATTGGATGTTTTGCCCATGATTTGCAAAACATCCAATTTAAATTATTTTTTTTTACTAAATTTGACCTGTATTTGGAGCTGATAACCTCACATACTTTGGTTCAGATCTGATAGCACAAACTAAAGTTATCATCCGGAAACCTCATGACGACATCCTGTATTTTGAGCTGATAATCTGACATACCAAATTTGGTTCTGATCCGATAACCCAAAATAAAGTTATCATCTGGAAACTTTCCAGGTGGATGGCTAGACGGACGGACACCAGCTATTTTAATAGACACCTAAAAAAAAAATTACCATCTAAATGCTGAACAGGCTATTAAAATGATCTCTACCAGATAGATAGTTCTTATTTTTCCTTATATTTGCATCAATCAATTGGAATAATTATAAGTAGTACATAATCTTCAAGCCTCACTTTTGTCACATTCTGAGGATAAAAACTGGTCAATTAATACACAAAATACTTATAATCAGACTCAATAGTCTCTGTCAGTCTGAGAAGATTTAAAGAAGTGACTAAGCCTGGATATAATTTTAGGGGCATCTGACACATGTTAGATACTGATGGGAGGCTGTCTGACATTTTAAAAAGTATGTTTGACTTTGGTAACTTTGCAAAGAAAATGTCCATTTCTATCGATCGTGCATGACAAAATAAAATAAAATCTATTATTTCATGTTTTTGTTTTGTTGCTACAGTACAGAAATCAGCAATTTTGTATATGTATATTGGTCGTTCATTGCTGATCCAGCCAAGTCTGAGTTCAGTGTGCCAGTCTTTTGCAGAATGAGGTCCCCAGAGGGTGAATTTAGTGATGCTATCCTGCATAGTGGGCTAGTGTCACCAAATTCACCCTCTGGGGACCTCATTCTGCATGGCCTCATCTGCTGTGGGAGACATAGACTCAGATTGAAGTTCCCAAATGGTGAATATTGTGATGTACACTCATTGGGAACCTCAATTATGCAATGTGTCATCTGCCAACTTGGGATATAGAGAAACAAAACTAAAAAAGAAATACAATCTATGTGAAGAAGTTTCTATAGAAATTTTATAATAAAGAAAGTTTCCAGAGAAGAAGAAGCCTAAGCAGAATGAGGTCCTCAGAGGGTGAATTTAGTGATGCTAGCCCACTATGCGGGATAGCATCACTAAATTCACGCAAATGACAGGCAAATGACAGGCACATCAACTCAGCTTGGCATTTGTACTGAATCATGTTTTATTTATTAAACCAAAATATAAATTACTAGCCGATGAGCCTGACGTTGTCCGGGCTATTCAAAAACCAAATTTCAAGTCGATAGCTCTACCCAGCCTGACGTTGTCCGGGCTATTCAAAAACCAAATTTCAAGTCTATAGCTCCACCTGTTTCCGAGATCTGGTCTGCGCATGCGCGAAGCTGGCGTCGCACAGGCTCGGCGACCCGATAAAATTTGTATCCGGGGCAAGATACATTCACATACCAAATTTCAAGTCGATAGCTCTACCTGTTTCCGAGATCTGGTCTGCGCATGCGCGAAGCTGGCGTCGCACGGGCTCGGCGACCCGATAAAATTCGTATCCGGGGCAAGATACATTCACATACCAAATTTCAAGTCGATAGCTCCACCCGTTTCCGAGATCTCGTCTGCGCATGCGCGAAGCTGGCGTCGCACGGGCTCGGCGACCCGATAAAATTCGTATCCGGGGCAAGATACATTCACATACCAAATTTGAAGTCGATAGCTCCACCCATTTCGGAGATCTCGTCTGCGCATGCGCGAAGCTGGCGTCGCACGGGCTCGGCGACCCGATAAAATTTGTATCCGGGGCAAGGTACATTCACATAGCAAATTTCAAGTCAATAGCTCCACCCGTTTCCGAGATCTCGTCTGCGCATGCGCTGCACGGGCGTCGCACGGGCTCGCCAATACGACAATGACGACCGCCTGATCAAACTACACACACGTACCAAGTTTCGTCCCGATCGGTCGAGAATCGTAGATGTGTATTAATGACAGACAAACAGACAGACAGAGGTCTTCAAAATATATATGAGATAACACATCCTGTTATCTTGTTTGTGACAAAAAATGCATTTGTTTATCTTTAATGCATGTTAGTTCAATTTTGAGGTTGATTATACGTTGTACACTTTTTAATATCAAACCCGCTATGTCAAAATATTATATGTCTTCATTAATTGATCTCAAAGTAATCTGATGTAATCAACAAGTATTTGATTACATTTGGAAAAGTATTGTATTTGTAATCAAATACATCAACTGGAAAAAGTATTTGAATTGTATTTGTAATCTTCAAATTGGAAAGTATCTGTATTGTAATCAAATAATATAGTATTGTAATCGCCCCTTCCCTGCTGACTTCATTGCCTGTGATAAGTATTAAAATCAAAGTAGTGAGCATATTCCTGACAAATATTAAAATGTGTATGTTTAATATGCTTACAAAAATATTGTCAGACATAATGTTAGATTCAAATAGGATTGTAATATGACCTTGCCTAAACCTACATACAGGTCGAACGTATGGCACTATAATTTCGACCAAAACATAAAGTCGAATTACAAAAGAAATAAATACACTGCGCATCAGTAGTATAGTAGAATTTGACCACAGAAACTGATTGTAGGATCGGACTCCGCTCGCGTCGTCCTACAATTAGTTTCTTTGTGGTAAAATTATACTATACACGCCGATGCGCAGTGTATTTATCTATTAAATGACCAGACATTGGGCTGTTTTGCAGCTGACAATGGTATAATCCAGGTATGGAAGTGACAGACATAAATTTATTACTTGTTTTGTACTTGTTTTCCCCCAACTTTTTATTTTTACCATATCAGAGAATGAAATTGCAATAAACGTACATTTACGGTTCATGCTGTCATGCTGTAGAAAAAAAGAAACCCTTTTACTTTCTGAGGATATATTTTCTATCACTATTTAAGTCGAAGTGAAGCAAACATACTCTGTATATAATTACTCCATCTATTGACCAACCTGTATTTAATCCTGGAAAGTGACCAAGCAAATGATGAGTACCGTAGGTTTAACGTGAGGCATGAGGAATGTTTGCTGCTTTAAATGAACGAATATCATAATGAAATTGAGTTGCTGAGTACAGTATAAAATACCGATTTTGAATGTGGATGAATAATTTATTGAATCTTTAACAATGGTATATATATCACAGAAATGTTTTCAAAGAATCCTCATCAAAATCAACACTCAACATCATCCCAGTACCCATGAAATCGATCAGAAAACTCCCTGAATACTATTAAAAAAAAAAAAAACTAATGATAAAACAGTCATCACGTTTCCTCCACAGCCATTACTGATGCATAGTCTTTGTAGAGAATGGTTCCTTTGTCCGGGTCAACAGCTGCTGATAACATTTCTTCCATTTCTTCTTGTGTGAAAGGCTCTCCTGAAAAAAGAGAAGATATTTATTGCACACATACAAATACCATCAAGCATATTTATTCAAAAGAATCACTCTTATTAAAGCCATATAGTGATTTGCACTTCAATATAACCTAATTATATTCGCTTTTGAATTTTTCCCAATATCGAAATTGGTCAATAAATAACTAAAATACCTTTTTACAACCATAATTGTCACAGAAAGACGAATTGATGTATTAACGAGAGATAGAAAATGTTTGAGTTATCGCATTATGCGTATAAAGTGTCTAAGGACATATAGACAGAAGGACAAACAGATGGACAGACAGATGGATGGACAGATGGACTGATGACTGACAAGTGGTCAATCTGGATGTTGACACTATATGTACCATACTATGGTATGAACACACATAAAAAAATAACACTTCAAACAGGATTTTTGGGCCCAAGCACTTAATTTGGTACGCCATTTGTATTCCAAATTCAGAAGCAAAATAATGTGCAAAAGTATATTGTGTTATCTTAACTGGAAATTATTTTAACTACATGCGCTGCTATCTCTTCATTTTAATCATCAAAATTATGTAGTACCATAAAGGTCGCAGAGCAGTGACAGCTCTATATTTTCCTCCATGGTCTACCATTGAAATTTTTTAAGACGACCGCTGATAAAAAACAAAAACAAACAATCTCAAATTTACAGAAGAATATAAGAAATAAAATATGCTTTTTTCAGCTCTATATCAATGAGTTTGTTTGAAAATCTTCCGTGTAGGGATATTTTAAACACCTGTTACCAAATTATGTATATATTATTTTGGGGTTTGAAGGAGCCATGTCCATTGAAATCAGGGATGGGTCCATTACATTGCAAAGTAATGCATTACCATTACCATTACTTGACATTTTTTGCATTACCATTACCATTACCATTACATGGAAAACTCAATGTAATGCATCACCAATACCATTACTTTGAAAAGTAATGCATTCCCATTACCATTAATTTCAATTTGAAATACACATTCACATCTTTAACACACTGAAATTGACTGTATACAAGTGAGATTTACATGTTGACATAAACTGCGTCAACTTCAAGTTTATGTTGATGTCTGAGTTACTGAATTTTATTTCCTCAAAATTTAAATTATTATATCAAGGTAATTCACAAAATAAACTGTTTGGAATAAACACAGAATCTCAAATCTTATATGAAAGCATCTAGATTCAGATACACACTACCTTGTCAGTTTTACAGGTTTCACCAGATATGTGGACCATTATAGAATACCAAATACCAACATTACACCATGTAATATTTCATATCCAGAAAGACTTGTAATTCCCCTGTTAATTTCTTGACAACCAACAAATTTCAACAATAATTTAAAAATTACTGTCTCGGATAAAGATAAATATTTGTGATAAAAAACAAATAAGGAAAGACCATTCTTATGTTTCTGTTAACCCTTTACCCAACAGAAGGGCCCTGTGCCAATGCATTCTCTTATATATGCGAGTCGACCATAGGTCGCCTCGCATATATAAGAGAATGCATTGGCTTAACACATTAAAAATTATAAAATTGTTAAAGAATGTAAGAAAAAATGGTAAAACAAGATTTTTTTTAGGCCAATGTATTCTCTTATATATGCGAGGCGACCTATGGTCGACTCGCATATATAAGAGAATGCATTGGCACAGGGCATAACTGTATCTATCACAATGTGGTCAAGGAGCCGGTTCCAATGATATCCATATGTGTATGGTTCTATTGAGACAGACCGAAGATATTTTAGGCTGTTGAAGCTTGTTTTGGCCGGTTTGTTGGGTAAAGGGTTAAGACATGTAGATCAACAAAATATTTTAACTGATTCTAATATTATGTTTTTGATTAGAGATTATAAATAGTAACTCATGGCTAACCGATCGGCGCAATTTCAGCTAAAATTTTATGAACTTTTAGTCATAAAAATTCATATGTTTTTATATGTTAAATATTAATACCCCGCTACATCATAGTGGTGGCAGAAATTCTGCTGTAATTATTGTGAGGTTGAGTCAGTACATTGACTGGAGTATATATATGCATGACTGGTCAATGTGCAAATCTGGTTCAACAATTGAGCTCACTTGTTATACTAGTACATCACATTTACAGCCATACCTTCTTCAGTCATGAATTTCTGTAACTCCTCTTGTGCGAGATGACCTTTGCCCTCAGAGTCAAGGACAATGAAGGCTTTGAGAAGCATGTCCTCTGGTGCCGGTTTATACCTGAGATTGAACAGATAAATGATTACATTCAACAAAATTCCCTCATGACATCATAACCTAATATTAGGGATGATATAAAACATTTTAGTCATATGGTAGATGTAATTCTGTTGGCGATATATATCAAGTCATCTTAATTATGGCCTAATTTTGCAGACAGAGGCAGTAAAGATACAAAGGTGGCAATACAGCATTAAAGATCCTGTGCCAGTGCATTATCTTATATATGTGAGTCTCCCAAAGGGAGCCTCGAATATATAAGAGAAATTAGAGTATGCACTGGCTTACAAGGTCAAGGGAATATTGTTAAGCCAATACCTTCTCTTATATATGCGAGGCTCCTTATGGGAAACTCGCATATATATGAGAATGCATTGACACAGGGTTTTTGCAAAATTTCAGCCTCAGGAAGCTCCAGTCATGGAAGGGTTAAAAGACAAAGGATTATATTTCGTCCCAAGTTGACAGAACACTAAACAAAGAGCTGACACTTCCTGTAAGGGACTTATGGTTCTTATTTAAAATCATTTCTTGCTGTGGCCATTCCACACCAGACCTGTTTACTTTCCCGATTTCGGCGGGAGTCTCCCGATTTTGTGTCATTTCTCATGTGCTCCCGATCGGGAAACGAAATCTCCCGATTCAAAAGATAAAACCAAAAATTAGCCTACGGCTGTAGCAAGCGATAAGCCATGCATGCTATAGTGTTACAAATCAATTATGAATATATCGCCTGCGAGTCAAACAGTGACAAAATGTTGACACAAGGTCGACTCTCTTTTGTTTAACAGCGTTGAGTAAGTAAATGCGGTCTTCAATGTCCAGACAATGATTATAATATATCAAACAAGAAGCCTTCCTTTTTGGCCACACTTAATAAAGTGTTGGTTTCTGCTCGTCCCGACCGACTGCTTTAAAACCGCCGACTCAAATTATTATTATATTGCCGATTTAAACTTTTTGTTTGTTTTAGTTCCATTTCCATCTTTGTGGTATTCCATGTTTTGTATACGCAATAACAGAACGCGAATCGAACGGACCTCAAACAATTCTCTCTTTAAATTCACCAATGTTACCTGAAGTTACTGAATATATTTGGCGATAAAATTATCCGAGAGCACCATTTTACAGTGTGCAAATAAAGTTTTAATCGTTGTATAGTCTTTTTCGAAATAAAACGTGATCCATAACCGGAAAATCGTAATTTTATTCCCAATGATTCAGTTATTTTACAGACACTCGGCAGTCGATGTCAAGGCTGTTAATTGTGGCAGATGCAAACCAAATATGCAACAAACAGTCTATATATGACATTTAAATGAAAAATATGAAGTTTTTTCCATGATACTGACATTGAAAAAAATCTCCCTATTTTTCACTAAATCTCCCTATTTCTGAGGACAAATCTCCCTATTTCCAATTTTGAAAGTAAACAGGTCTGTTCCACACCCATATCAAGATCGAGATCTGATCTCTTTATGCTGCAATCTTTACCAGTTGATCAGGGCGGGAAACTTATATACATCATAATGTGCTCAAAATTGCAGCAAAATATCACACCTGGCAATTTCAACACTCACTTTTATACGCCTGTTGAAAAACGGTCAACTTATGCATTCAGTCGGTCAGTCTGTCTGTCTAAAAATAGAGGCAAAGTTGGAATATGGGTTCCGTCCAATTATTTCAACATGAGTGACAGCCCTTTTTCATCTTAGAACTCTCATTACATTTTGGTTTCTGACAGATAGCCCCAGTTTGAATTATTTGACCAGAACCAAAGTTGGTACATGTATGTGTGTTTCTCAGCCAAAAATACAGGCCAAGTTTAAATATATTATGGCTCTTTTTCAACATAATTTAGCCATGCCCCAGTGTAGCTCCTGTTTGCATATTTTCCAAAGATATTAGCAAACTAATAGACTAATGTGCTATCCCAACATCTCGTCTCAGACACTGCAAAAACCAGATATAGAACAGATTTGTTTTTAAGATTTTGGCGTTCTCAACCTCGAAAAATGTTGACCCAAGTCACTTGAATCTTCCCAACAGTCACATTTATATGGGGAGCGGATTCATAGTGAGCTAGCAAAAACAGATACATAGCTCATTTGCTATATTTTTTGATTGCTTTATTTATATAGTCTTTTGTAGAGGTGAAGGAAATAATGAATACTCGCCTCGATGTGAAACATATTGCCACCATTTTCAAGCAATTATGACATACATGTATGTTCCCAGCCCTGTTGACAGGCACAACAAATAAGATGGCTATTCGTGAAAGTCAATTTAGTCACTCCAGATTTCTCCCTCACATCAAATTGAAATTTGAGAGATAAGAAACGTTAGCAAAGAATTTCACATTATGTGGTACTCATACTGGCCCACACAAGACCCTACACGGATAACAGTATGAGAACTACACTCATTCAATGGACAATTGTATTTTGCATCATATATATTATAACCCTCAAGTTTATAGGGATTAAACATATCTTTTTATCTTCAGTGTTAATTATATTAAGCTACAATGAAATACATTATGCCAATACCGGTATAAACATCTAGAAATAATTACTACTTTGGAACATGCATTTTCATAACTATAACTGAAAGTTTTTTTCATTGGTAGTCATTGAATTAATATAGATAAGGTATGTCTAGGACAAATGATACTACAATTATGGGTACAATACCTTCGCTCCATCAAAACTTTAGTCATCATCTCAAGAAATTTCTCAAATCTGATATATCCTGTGGGTTCCTCTTCTTCTATCTGTTGACAAAATAAATGTTCATAGTGTATTCTAGAGTACATGAAACAAACTTTCTGCATTTGGGTAGGCTACATTTGCAAGAAAAGTCACATGATGAGTTCACTGCTTTGTATGAGCTCAAACAAGTTATCATTTCTTATCGAAATAGTCATATTACGATTGGAATGGCACATTCAGTTACCCCAAACTCTGATCAAGGTTGAAAAACCGTTCTGAGTTTTGCCCATAAAACTCAAAAACTGGGATCAAACCCACAACCTCCTTGTAAACCACAGGGGCCTGTAACGCGCTCCGCTATCCGCCCCCCTTTTGCACTGCCCATATACGCCGCCTCTATATACACGTCTTCTTCGCGTTAATGGGATATTATATAGACAAGGGGCACTGTAGAAATTCAACGTTTCACCATCGCTCGGGAGTCGCACAAATTTAGCCCATTGACCCCAGTAATGATAACGATATATACACGGATGGATCGGCAAAGAATTCATCTTACAATAAATACCACAAACTCCCACCAGAAACATTCATACACGTTGCATTTGATAAAATTTTAACCACCGAATATTGTCTCCGGAGAGCGTATTTTTTAGGATTGATCCGACTCAGAAGTAATGGCCGACATGTGTCTCTAATTCACCACCCATACAGTTTACTATCATTAAAAATCGGTCAAACGATCAACTAAATATCTGGAACTTAGTGATTTCTTGTCGGCTAATAATTTATTTACTCATACAAATCAACACATTGTCAGTAAACAATTCTAATAGAGGAGAAATCTGTCGATAATTCCAACTTTAAAAAAAAAAATTGTCAAGTCACACAGTTCCTAATTTTAATATTCATTGTGACCTGACCTTTCCATGACTGACATAGTAGAAACAGCCAATCACCGCTCAGTGTTAGAATCGAGGTCAGGTCATAATGAATATTAATCTGCAATTAGTTTGATAAAAGATCCTAGATTATAATGCAAGTTGTGTTCTGTATTTATCCACACATTTGTGTCGAATAAGTTTAATCCATGACTGTGACTACCATTGATGCTATACAGGCCTTAAGATGTATCCATTTTTGTGAGAATCAGAGCTGATTCACAATTTTTAGGGTAGGAGAATCAATATAAAATCCTGATTATGCAACAAGTTGGTTGCGAGGGGGTATGATGTATCACTCGTTCCATGTTAGAGATGGTTTGAACGGCATCACCTGGGAAAGTTTTGAAAATTTAATGCAGTGAGTCAATTTCCCCAACAGTAATATCTTATTTTGAAAGATTTACTGTTGGCCAATTGAAAAAAAAGCAACCTGGCATAATAGCTATGATATGAGGTCTTTATATAACAAAGCAGAGATACATGTATATATGCAATAATGCGAGAATCAAACTTGATTCTCATGTTTCACTTTGCGGGAATCACTCGCGACAATAGATTCTGATTTAAGCCCTGCTATATAACTACCTTCATTATGATTTAAGTCAGTTAAAAAAACTATAATTATCTTTGCATCATTGAAGCAGATCGTTGATGTTATGTATGTCATCGCTCTTTGGAAACAACGAATT
This sequence comes from Siphonodentalium dalli, assembly GCA_032622095.1. Classification (NCBI taxonomy): domain Eukaryota; kingdom Metazoa; phylum Mollusca; class Scaphopoda; order Gadilida; family Siphonodentaliidae; genus Siphonodentalium; species Siphonodentalium dalli. Next base: position 83,044,659 of record CP136066.1, read on the forward strand.
AGTTCTGGCTTGTATTCCACTTGAGATATACAACACTTTGTATCCAATGGTTGTTATTCAGTTGAATACATGTGTCTCATGCCAATGGGTGTTGAATAAATGTATGTATTTATATCTAATATAATTTACAATTGGGACTTGACCAACTGAAAACTTACCTCAGATAACATATCATGGAGTTCTCCTTCACTTGGACAGCAGTTTAGAGACCTTATTATTGTTCCTACTTCCCTGGAAATGAATCATTTTAAAATGATAAAGATGATGGTCTCAATCCTATTGAATCAATGACTATAAAAACTACTTACCGGTATAAATGTCATTGAGTGAAACTCTATAAATAAAGGTATCAGGTATTAAATTTACTATACTGTACTGATTGTACTCTATTATACATGTATAACAGTAAATTTTGAAACAGTTTATTTGGTTTATCTCTTTATGTACTGAATGGATTCTCTCATTATGTTTTTAATGTATACATTAGAGGGGTGTACAGGAAAATGAGCAGACGACAGACAGAAACAATAAGACATGTGGTAGGGAAATGTTTAGATAATAAGTTAAACAAATGGTTGTTGAACTTATTAATCTCAACACTATTATCTTGTCAATGAGTATTTAGTAAAGACAGGGTTAACATCATTTCATAATGGGAGCTTCCTGAAATATTGTGAAAACCCTGTGCTAATTCATACTCTTATATAAGTGAGTTGACCATAGGTCACCTCGCATATAAAACAGAATGCATTGGCCTTACAAATTTTATATTATTTTTTATAATTGTTAAAGAATGTAAGAAAATATGAAAAAAAATTATTGTTAAAGAATGTAAGAGATAATAATAAAAACAATAATAGAAATTGTTAAAGAATGTAAGAATACATGATAAAAATTGACAAAGAATGTAAGAAAAAATTAAAACAAATGAAAACAAATTGTTAAAGAAAGAAAAAATGATAAAAAATGTTAAAATTGTTAAAGAATATAAGAAAAAATGATAAAAATTGTTATAGAATATAAGAAAAATATTTAAGAATGTAAGAAAAAATGAAAAGGATAAAAAAGGATAAATATTGTTAAAGAATGTAAGAAAAATTGATAAAAAATTGTTAGGCCAATGCATCTCTTATAACGACTCTCATATATAAGAGAATGCATTGGCACAGGGTTTTTTAATGTTGCACCGGCGCAGTAGAGCCCGAAGCCGCCATCGCACGCCGCCGCCACCAGCCATATTGGCCACAAGCCTCCGCCAGCCATATTATTTCTAACGCCAGCCACATTTAAAAATCTCCGCCGCCGGAATTGTAAAATGGCTTAGCCGTGTGCATGGGCTTATATGTCAAGCACAACTGTACTGTGAATCGCAAAGAACTAAACCGCATTGCCTAATATTGGCATACTCGCATGGACACGGCATGGTTGTTATATTATCAGAACACCTGGCCCCTTAATGTGGAATAGACTATCCCAATGCATGCTTTCATATAGCTGAATGGGCGCATCCATTCGGTATTGAAAGGGTTAAAATATAAATTGTTTATATCGACAACACCCAGTCTCAGACATCACTGGCATTTGTCAATATATACACATAAGAATAGAAAATAGTTTGAAATATTATATATCATTACTATCGGGTTCATCATTCAATGATGCATGCATATATCGAAAGATGGCAGTGATGATAGCAGTCTGAAGTCGACAGAAGTCCCAATGTAACTTCTTATACCGATTAGATGGGAAACTACATAGTATATCCATGCCAGTCCTTCGTGAATTTTCGCCATAATGGAAAAGCCCAACATCAAAAGATTATGTATGGTCTGGAATTCTACAGGTTCACCACAAACGCTAAAAAAAACGGCGTCTATAACCGGTAACAGGGGATTAGGAACATTTTGGAAACGAAAATACGCTGAATGCTAACATCTCAGCCGGCTGAGCCACCATATTTCGTCAGCCACGAACATTGTGACTGAGCCGGCCTGGCTAGCTAACCAGCCACGAAAATCGGTTGAGTCAGCCATGAAAACTATTTGTCGTGGCTTCGGGGACTACAGCGCAGCTCCCGTCAAGAAAGGGTTAACATCGTTTCATCATCCAGGCCATATCATGAGACAGTACATTACAAGGTAAACATATACATGTATATTATGAATTGACTTATAGTAAAAATAGCTCTTTCGGCCAACCCTTGAAAAAGTGTGTCAGTCATTTTCAGAATGCGGTCCCCAGAGGATGAATTTAGTGACACTGTCCCGCATAGTGGGCTAGCATCACCAAATTCACCATCTGGGGACCTCATTCTGCTTAGGCCTCATCTTCTGGGAAGTATCTATAGTCTCAAAATAACATTGTTTTAGTTATTGCTGTTCTGTTTCTATATCCCCTAATTTGGAGAAGATAAAACGCATAACCAAGGTGACCAATCTGTGAACATCACCAACTTCATCTGGGAAACTTCGACCTTATCCTGGGTCTCCCACAGCAGTTGAGACCTAAGCAGAATGAGATTCCCAAAGGGTGAATTTGGTGATGCTAGCCCATTATGGGGAGCTCATTCTGCAAATGACATTGCTTTCGGCATGTTAATAACCAGGTTTAACCACATGTACATGTATCTTGCAACATCATACTTACCTGTGTTACAATGGTATTGCCATGGAGATGCACTTGGCAGGAAAAATCATTTGATTTTATGGTGCCAAATCTACACGTTTATAGATATCGGTCCCACTTGAACTAAACAAAAGTTGATGGTGAAGACAAGCTGCAACCACCGACAGGCTTAAAGATACGGATGGCGTTTGTGGTGGTTATTGCTGTTAAAATAATCATATTGCCTTAAACAGTAAGAATATTAAAATATAGACAGACTTTGTTCTGATACCAATCATAAATCCTGTTACAGAAAGTTTGTACATAAACAAACACTAAAATCCAGCCAAAGTCTGAAGAAGATCATAATTTTATTCATGGCAGCATGCACAGCAGTCTCAATCAAAGCACATCAAGTCTCATTTTAATTAACCCATACTACCCATTGTCAGTTCAAAATCCAGCTACTGTACGTTACTTCGTGATTGGGGTGATCAGACATAAAATGTGGCCCTAATAGAATTGTTTTTGCAAATTAACTGTTATTAATCCAGTTCGTGGGTTCTCCAAACATACACACGCCAAATAAGGATTTTGACTATGATAGTGTATGTAGTAAATGTTCTAAATAGCATACATAATTACGTCATACACCAGGAAATTACTGGCAAGTACATTCACTAAATTCACCCTCTGGGGACCTCATTCTGCATATGTCTGGCACCATATTTTGAGGGCTGTCAGAAACTCAAACTGCTTCTTTACATTAAATCACTGAAAATTATTTAAAATACTCCTTTGAAAAGATACTACTACCATCAAATGCATTAAGAAGGCTATGCGGTGGATAACATATGACTCACCGCACGTCAACGGTCTTGTTGCTTTCATGGTCAAATATGTCAAAAGCATCTGTTATTCTCTTCTGTATATCAGCAAGCAGGGAATCTGGGGGTGGAAATATAAATAAACTGAAGATAACTGCTCAAGATAACCACTTACATATATAGGATAATGAGTCATCTAAGGTCTAAAAAAAAGAATGTATTTGCTATTTGGGGTCTGTAAAAAAATCCCCGACTCTTAAATTTATATATTTTTCCAAATGTATATAATATATGAATTTGTACATGTACACTATTAATTTGTCCACAATGATCTTCGAATAATTGATTTGTCATGAATTTTCATTATGGCCGTGTCATTTCGGTGACGGAAAAGAAAAATGCCATATCTTGCTATGACAGCTCGCCATGGTGTTTTGTTACTGTACATTTGATACACCATTCGCTAACTCGCTGCCATATTGGATCCACCAGGTCCGGTTCCTGGGTATTAGTGCTTCCATATATGGAAGTCATGAATAACAAAAAGCTCCATATATGGAAATGCCACTCCAGAACTTTGACCTGTAGCACAAAAACCATGGAACCAGGGCTGGGTGAATCTCTGAAACTACGGAACAGAGCTGGATGAATCCAATATGGCCGCGACTCAGTAATCTCGCTTATTGACATCATGGTTCTTCGGGGAGATAACGTCTGTGACTATATCAGCGTATAGCCCTGAATAAGAGGAAACAAGAACAATGTTCATCAAAATAATACTGTAATTTCTATTGGTTACATTTTGGAGACACAGATTTGAGGTTGTCAGATATACCGGTACGTAATGTTCTTAGTCTATTTATTATAAAATCCCCCATATCATCCCTTGAAAGCCAGAAAAATAAAATCATTCATCTTGATTGCCAGAAAAATAAAATACAATAGAATTATAACCCCGGGTGATGGTCATTTCAGTGACGATACTGGTATTACCAATGTCACACGAAATGACATTTTTCTGATTTTGTGTGTTTTTGGTATAAACAAAATACAAGATTTTTCATTTGCCATGTTTCTTTGGCCATTTTAACATTATTTATTCACTAATCAATGGTCCGCTGCAGCCTGCACATAACGTTCTAAGAAATTATTGTTTTGGAGAGATCACTGGTGTAATTTCGGTGAAGCAACTGATGCTACAACCTTGGTGAAGAGTGACAAAATTATACAGTGCATTCCTATAACAGCAATTATGCCATGATGCTACATGTATCATAAAATGAACTTGATCATTTTAATACAGCGATTGAGCAAAATAACCATTGATAAATGTATCAACAGATCATCACCAAAAAGACGCACACTTGTTTCATTCCTCAAATAAGAAGTTTTTCCGAACCCTTTTTGTACAGAAACTGTAGGTAATGCCAAAAAAAAGAAGATTGTATGTTTCCGCAGCAAAATTCCGCTAATGGAGCCAACAAATTAGGGTAAGTAGATAAGGAATTTTTTTTTTTTATGTCTGTTGATAGTGTTCATATGTTCCATAAGTCACAAACAAGGCATAAAACAGGCCTGAGATCCACTTTCAGGAAATTAAAATTGCAAAAACTCATGCCCATCAATCCACAACCCATCACACACCTGGGGTTTTAACTTTTGTGACAGCTGTCACTTCATGGTTACTTTTCAGGCATATGTTAGAAACCATGTGTTTTGCACACTAATGATCATCAAATTTATGAGCATTGGTGGTAAAAACAGTAAAAAAAAAAAAAAATTTAAAGAAAATTTTGGCTTCAATAAAAAGTTTAGGGTCGGCTGTTATTACGTGCGCTCACGCAACAGTATGGCGATCAGTCAGATTCGTAGGTACGTACGTTGGTATCACCCTACCGATTTCACTCCATGACGTCACCCTTACACAGTACATGCCGGTGACAACGTTACGGTGTAGATTATAGAGTTGACGCCCTTGGCACTGACTTCTGTTACTAGCTCGTTGCTATATAAACAAACCAGCGATGTGGCTTTTGTCGAAAATTGACAGTCAGTACAATCGCCCTGTATACATGTATACAAAACACCACAACGTTATACCCCACCAATGTCAGTGTCTCGATATCATTTGACCAAATTTCTTGACATGAAACCGCGTGAAATACATCGCATTGAGTAAACAATTTCCCATTGTTTCAATTCAACTTCAAGATCGCGGTAAAATCAAAACCGCAATTTGTAAGTGGTAAACATCTGAAAATGACATCAGGTACATGCAGAAACTAATTGTTGTGCATATATATTTCTATTTGAGGTGGCAATTTTTCATGTTTATCAGTATTTTTAACGATAAGAGCGATGGTAATTGGGGGACTATATTTTATCTAGCGCATTAAATTTAAAATAAAAAGTCGTGAATTGGCTGAGTGTTTTCTATGGTCGCACATTTCGTTGATAATTACGAGCCATTTGTTTGTCTAAATAACATTTTTAAGTTCGGAGAGCATTAGAATGGGGATAACAGTGTGGTGTTTTGTGATTTCGGAAAGGTACATGGCGAATATTCTGTGGCAAATACCCGTTAATGGGCTCCGGCTCCGCCGTCGCCCATTAACTAAATTTGCCACAGTATATTCGCCATGTACCTTTCCGAAATCACAAAACACCACACTGTTATCCCCTAAATAAAATTATTGAAGATTGTAATTGTCTTTTTTTGCTAACATTAAATTAAATTAAATTAAATAAATTAAGTAAAATACAGTGAAATTATTTTTTTAATTATTTTTTATTACATTTTTGCGCACGTTGGCATCTCTCTGAGTGCATTCTAGTTTTTAGGGTCGGTCGATGGGCATGGATATATGGACATGGATGCAATCAAAAATAAAAGGTCAGCAGACCACAGTGTCCCCTGAAAAAGTGGCAAGTCGATGCCGCTTTGTTGAAGAAATTAAAAAAAAATGTTGAATTTTCTAAGTTGAAAAGGGTTAATACCTCCGTAAAAAAAAAAAAATTCCGTCATCTATATACATGTTGCACATCTTCAATATGTGGGTAACAATACTCTGAAGTTTCAAATATCTATGATCAAAACTGTAGGAGGAGTTGATTACACCACGAAGGTACCCTCATACAGAAAATTTTAAATAATGTTGAAATTTTCTAAGTCAAAAAGGGTTAATAACTCCGTCAAAAAATAATTTTTCCGTCATCTATATACATGTTGCACATCTTCAATATATGGGCAACAATATTCTGAAGTTACAAATCTCTAGGATGAAAACTGTAGGAGGAGTTGATTACACCATGAAGGTACCCTCATACAGAAAATAATAAAAAATGTTGAAATTTTCTAAGTCGAAAAGGGTTAATAACTCCGTTAAAAAGTAATTTTTCCGTCATCTATATACATGTTGCACATCTTCAATATATGGGCAACAATATTCTGAAGTTTCAAATCTCTGGGATGAAATCTGTAGGAGGAGATGATTACACCATGAAGGTACTCAAAAGTGTGACGGACGAACGGACGGACGGACCCCGTTTCTATAGTCCCCCAAAAATAAATTTTTCGGGGGACAATTAAATTGATACATGTATTCAAGAGTTGTGACACTTTACATGTACATTAAAATTGACCAGTTTGGGGAAAATAACCCTCATACCGATACATCTAACAATTTCTGATGAACTTCCCTGTCTGGTGCACCATTTTGTACTGTCAGGGTCAGATTCTCCCAGATGATGTCTGGGCAGTTAAAATCGCCACATATTATGTAAGTGTTGGTTTTACATGCATTTGCCGATTAACGACGATGGACTATTTTATCCGTTGAAAATGAAAATGAGAAAATTAAACTTCTAAAGTGAAAACAATTGGTAATTAAATCAGATTAAATGGTTATTATTGTAAACTGGGCGTCATATAATAAACCTTTTATCACACTCACAGCAGAGCCCAGTGAGTTGACCCGTGACGTCGCATCACGTCTCATTGAGCCTGAGGTGGGCAGATCAAACTCTCTGCCTGTGGCGGGTACCTCGAAACAGTGCGTGGAACTGCGCAGAAGTGCGCGGTACAAACAAAACAGTTATTATGCACAGGGAGTTGATTTAAAACATGTATATTAATGAAATATAGTAGTAGAAGGTCTTCTGTTACGAATTTGCAAGATCATTTTAACGTTTTATTAGAGAAAGTGAGTGGTAGAATCTACCGCGCACTGTTTCGAGAAAAGCTTACTGCGCTATATATCTTCCGCGCATTGTTTCGAGAAAAGCTTACTGCGCAGTTGTTACCAGAAAACTTAATGCGCGATGTCGGATTAATAGCCACAGTTACGTGATAAATTATAAATTGCATATATGGCACCTCTTATCTCTCTCTCAACAAAATGTTGTTGTTGTTGTTGGAATATATTGAGATGGGGACACTCTGATCGGATTGAGTACCTTTAGTTGCGTTTTCAGTGGATTTAATTTGATTCTGCATTTGGAACACAATTTTTCTAGGCTATATATGATTATGAACACTTGATGTATAGGGTCATTTGGGTATGAAATTGTCAGAGTCGACTTCATACTTGGGTTATACCCTGCAGATTTAATCACTCAATAATCACTGCATGATGCCATTGATGGTTGTGTTGTTTCAACATTTTAACTTCACACATTTTCTACAGTGACATGCAGTAAGCTGTCACCTCTAATCAGTCTACCGCTATACTAGGCCTATTACTAATTAAGACATGTAGGCTAAGTGTAGTCCCTTATCCGAAACCACGAGTATGCTTTTCGTGAAACAATGCGCGGAAGATAATATTGCGCAGTAAGCTTTTCTCGAAACAGTGCGCGGTATATTGTACCACTCACTCTATCTCTCAAATACAAGTTAAAACGTTAAAATTAAATCAACCCCCACCTGCCCCTGTGCATAATAACTGTTTCATTTGTACCGCGCACTTCCGTATAGTTCTGCGCAGTTCCGCGCACTGTTTCGAGGTGCCGCTGTGGCAGCTCGTTTGATCCAGCAATCTGCCTACCTCAACTCGACGTGATACTACGACATGGATCAACACACTGTTGTGATAATATTTATTTATTATTAATTTTTAACTTTACCATAACCATATCATCATATGATATTTCGATCAAGAGACGAGACTCCAAAAATGTCAACATTTCCGATTTTTCACCATGAATCGCATGATTTATAATAAATATGAATTTATGATTTAATTTTACAAGGTCGTGACATCAGATGTACAATATGCTAGATTATTTTATCAATAGACTAGTATAAAGAACTGCAAGAACACAAATTTAAGTATAAAGTAGGACCTGCGTTTTCTTTCGACTCATCGGTGGCCGCCATGTTGTTTGTTGTGGTTGCTACCTGCGCAAAAAAATGGACGCGCAAATCCCAACTATATTTTCTAAATCATAAAAATTAAAACAAGAAATAGTGTTTTATGAATTTAGACGACAAAAATTCTTGAGTTTAGCACGGTATCATTAAATTATTGTATTCATAAATAAATAGAAAACAATCTTAGCGTGCATGTTTTCTAAAATTCTGACCCGGAAATCAGTACGAAACGAACACGGTGGGCTGAAACGCGTTACTCGGGCATAAAACTTAATAAGCGAGATTTATAACTGAATCGCTATATGTACCACATTGGATCCATCCAGCCCCATTCTGCGGTTTAAGTACTACATGTCAAATCATGGAGTAGCATTCCATATATGGAGTATTTGAATATTCATGAATTCTATTATATATATTTTGGAAGATCTGTTTGTTTGGGTGTAATTAATGAACTTGAAAACGGCTGACCCGATTTCGATGAAACTTGGTATGTGGGGGTATTTTCGGGCCAGGAGTAACATAGGCCTATTGATTTTCAGATCCGAGGTCAACTTTTCACGTGCCGAGGTCAAATCTGTTTTTACGCTGTGTTACGGGACTTTCATTTGAGTTCGGTGCTTACAAATCGATTCGAAACAGCGCGAATAATAAAATGCCAGTCATAATAATGACACTGTGAGAATCTTTCGTGTTTCCTCTTTCCAACGATATATAATGCGTATGTATCCGTTTTAGTTATCTGCCTCAATTATCAAGAAGAAGTGGTACTATCTTCCATCAGGATAAAAACAATGCGTAACTTCTATGACGTCGTTAGAGGTCATAACGTTAGATCACGTTAACGCTTAACCGGCCGATGCATTTGACTGTTTCAGACGTCTTTGTCTGGGCGATATCTCGGGCACCGATGGTAATTTATCTTTACGTTGAAACTTGATAATTAATGAGCGTGTGTATTTGAGGCGCGTTTATATACTTGAGTGGAAATCAAATCGGGTTAAACTGACTGATTTTTACGGACGAAATTTGATGCATAGGGTATCTCGGTATCCGCTGGGCCGATTTCCCGGTATCCGCTGGGCCGATTTCCACCATTTTTGGGGTGTTGGTGTTTGACCCACCTGACCTTGACCTTCAAAATGGTCAATTCAAGGTCAAAGCCCGGACGAAGTTGGGTCACCTTCTAGTCTCATATATATTTTGAAGACCTCTGTATGTTTGTCTGCATGTTTGTCTGTATGTTTGTTTGTCATTTATACAAATCTACGATTCTCGACCGATCGGGACGAAACTTGGTACGTGTGTGTAGTTTGACCAGGCTGTGGACGTTGTCGTATTGGCGAGTCCGTGCGGCGCCCGATTCGCGCATGCGCAGACGAGATCTCGGAAACGGGTGGAGCTATCGACTTGAAATTTGGTATGTGAATGTATCTTGCCCCGGATACGAATTTTATCGGGCCGCCGAGCCCGTGCGACGCCAGCTTCGCGCATGCGCAGACGAGATCTCGGAAACTGGTGGAGCTATCGACTTGAAATGCATGCGAAGACCAGATCTCGGAAACGGGTGGAGCTATCGACTTGAAATTTGGTTTTTGAATAGCCCGGACAACGTCGGGCTCATCGGCTACTTGAAATTTGGTTTTTGAATAGCCCGGATGAATAGCCCGGACAACGTCGGGCTCATCGGCTAGTCTCATATATATTTTGAAGACCTCTGTCTGTTTGTCTGTATGTTTGTCTGTATGTATGTCATTTATACAAATCTACGATTCTCGACCGATCGGGACGAAACTTGGTACGTGTGTGTAGTTTGACCAGGCGGTGGACGTTGTCGTATCGGCGAGCCCGTGTGGCGCCCGCTTCGCGCATGCGCAGACGAGATCTCGAAAACGGGTGGAGCTATCGACTTGAAATTTGGTATGTGAATGTATCTTGCCCCGGATACGAATTTTATCGGGTCGCCGAGCCCGTGCGACGCCAGCTTCGCGCATGCGCAGACGAGATCTCGGAAACGGGTGGAGCTATCGACTTGAAATTTGGTATGTGAATGTATCTTGCCCCGGATACGAATTGTATTGGGTCGCCGAGCCCGTGCGACGCCAGCTTCGCGCATGCGAAGACCAGATCTCGGAAACGGGTAGAGCTATCGACTTGAAATTTGGTTTTTGAATAGCCCGGACAACGTCGGGCTCATCGGCTAGTCTCATATATATTTTGAAGACCTCTGTCTGTTTGTCTGTCTGTCTGTCTGTCTGTCCTTAATACAAATCTACGAATCTCCACCGATCGGGACCAAACTTGGTACGTGTGTGTAGTTTGACCAGGCGGTGGTCGTTGTCGTATTGGCGAGCCCGTGCGACGCCCGTGCAGCGCATGCGAAGACAAGATCTCGGATACGGGTGGAGCTATCGACTTGAAATTTGGTATGTGGATGTATCTTGCCCCGAGTACGAATTTTATCGGGTCGCCGAGCCCGTGCGACGCCAGCTTCGCGCATGCGCAGAAGAGATCTCGGAAACGGGTGGAGCTATCGACTTGAAATTTTCTATGTGAATGTATCTTGCCCCGGATACGAATTTGATCTGGTGGCCGAGCCCGTGCGACGCCAGCTTCGCGCATGCGCAGACCAGATATCGGAAACGGGTGGAGCTATCGACTTGGAAATTTGGTTTTTGAATAGCCCGGACAACGTCGGGCTCATCGGCTAGTCTCTTATATATTTTGATACAATCTGTCTGTCTGTTTGTCTGTCCTTTATACAAATCTACGATTCTCCACCGATCGGGACGAAACTTGGTACGTGTGTGTAGTTGGTCGTATTGGCGAGCCCGTGCGACGCCCGTGCAGCGCATGCGCAGACGAGATATCGGAAACGGGTGGAGCTATCGACTTGAAATTTGGTATGTGAATGTATCTTGCCCCGGATACGAATTTTATTGGGTCGCCGAGCCCGTGCGACGCCAGCTTCGCGCATGCGCAGACGAGATCTCGGAAACGGGTGGAGCTATCGACTTGAAATTTGGTATGTGAATGTATCTTGCCCCGGATACGAATTTTATTGGGTCGCCGAGCCCGTGCGACGCCAGCTTCGCGCATGCGAAGACCAGATCTCGGAAACGGGTGGAGCTATCGACTTGAAATTTGGTTTTTGAATAGCCCGGACAACGTCGGGCTCATCGGCTACTTGAAATTTGGTTTTTGAATAGCCCGGATGAATAGCCCGGACAACGTCGGGCTCATCGGCTAGTCTCATATATATTTTGAAGACCTCTGTCTGTTTGTCTGTATGTTTGTCTGTATGTATGTCATTTATACAAATCTACGATTCTCGACCGATCGGGACGAAACTTGGTACGTGTGTGTAGTTTGACCAGGCGGTGGACGTTGTCGTATCGGCGAGCCCGTGTGGCGCCCGCTTCGCGCATGCGCAGACGAGATCTCGAAAACGGGTGGAGCTATCGACTTTAAATTTGGTATGTGAATGTATCTTGCCCCGGATACGAATTTTATCGGGTCGCCGAGCCCGTGCGACGCCAGCTTCGCGCATGCGCAGACGAGATCTCGGAAACGGGTGGAGCTATCGACTTGAAATTTGGTATGTGAATGTATCTTGCCCCGGATACGAATTGTATCGGGTCGCCGAGCCCGTGCGACGCCAGCTTCGCGCATGCGCAGACCAGATCTCGGAAACGGGTAGAGCTATCGACTTGAAATTTGGTTTTTGAATAGCCCGGACAACGTCGGGCTCATCGGCTAGTCTCATATATATTTTGAAGACCTCTGTCTGTTTGTCTGTCTGTCTGTCTGTCCTTAATACAAATCTACGAATCTCCACCGATCGGGACCAAACTTGGTACGTGTGTGTAGTTTGACCAGGCGGTGGTCGTTGTCGTATTGGCGAGCCCGTGCGACGCCCGTGCAGCGCATGCGAAGACAAGATCTCGGATACGGGTGGAGCTATCGACTTGAAATTTGGTATGTGGATGTATCTTGCCCCGAGTACGAATTTTATCGGGTCGCCGAGCCCGTGCGACGCCAGCTTCGCGCATGCGCAGAAGAGATCTCGGAAACGGGTGGAGCTATCGACTTGAAATTTGCTATGTGAATGTATCTTGCCCCGGATACGAATTTGATCTGGTGGCCGAGCCCGTGCGACGCCAGCTTCGCGCATGCGCAGACCAGATATCGGAAACGGGTGGAGCTATCGACTTGGAAATTTGGTTTTTGAATAGCCCGGACAACGTCGGGCTCATCGGCTAGTCTCTTATATATTTTGATACAATCTGTCTGTCTGTTTGTCTGTCTGTCTGTCCTTTATACAAATCTACGATTCTCCACCGATCGGGACGAAACTTGGTACGTGTGTGTAGTTGGTCGTATTGGCGAGCCCGTGCGACGCCCGTGCAGCGCATGCGCAGACGAGATCTCGGAAACGGGTGGAGCTATCGACTTGAAATTTGGTATGTGAATGTATCTTGCCCCGGATACGAATTTTATTGGGTCGCCGAGCCCGTGCGACGCCAGCTTCGCGCATGCGCAGACGAGATCTCGGAAACGGGAGGAGCTATCGACTTGAAATTTGGTATGTGAATGTAACTTGCCCCGCATACAAATTTTATCTGGTCGCCGAGCCCGTGCGACGCCAGCTTCGCGCATGCGCAGACCAGATCTCGGAAACAGGTAGAGCTATCGACTTGAAATTTGGTTTTTGAATAGCGCTGGGTAGAGCTATCGACTTGAAATTTGTTTTTTTTTGAATAGCCCGGACAACGTCGGGCTCATCGGCTAGTAGATATATATATGGAATTCATGAATATTCAAAACTCCATATATGGAATGCTACTTCAGAACTTTGATCTGTAAATAGCACCGAATGCGCGGAACGGGCTTTGTTTGGTCCAATATGGTAGCGACGTGACTCAGTAATCCTATTGTACATCTGATGCCATATTAATGTGTACAGTTGTTTATATATGTTTTTTGTTTTACAGTCGGTCAAACGCTCTTCAGAGCTTGTGTTTGTATAATGTGTTTACCTCCGATTTGTTGGGAAGATTAAGCTACGCCATGTTCTATGTTCCCTGGAATCATCCACTATCACGAACAGCCGCGTCCAGCATGCTTTGTAGAAAGCGTTGCAACTCTCTATTTCTACATGAATATTGAATGCATGGCGAAATGTATATCTCAAACAAATTGAGTCAAATCGTGGGATGTCCATATTCCCCGTATATAGGCTATATAGTCCACATTACATCGCTTTATATATTACCCTAATTTATATATATATTTTGATAGCCCCCATGAGTTAGTTTTAAAACAATCTAAATATGATAGTGCTTGTCATATTAAGTAGGCCTACAGGTCTAGCACTGAGAAAAATCCTTAGCCACTAACTTGTTCTTAGTCATCAGCTAAGTTAGTCATTATGAATTTATGACTAAGTTAAAATTGATACGACTAACTTAGTACTTAGTCAAATAAATGTTAGTAATAATGATCTAGTTTAAATTGATACGACTAGCTTAGTTAGTCAAATAAATTTACGCGATTTGTTTGTTCGAGGAAGAATCGTACAGTTCTAAAAAAATATATCGACCACTATATGAAGGCCAATGTGTATATATGCACACTCTCCAAGTATACTCAGTCGGCACCTTAAATTGTATATACATTCTGAGAAAATAAGCAGGTCAATATGAATTATAGGGTTAGTAAAAAGCATTTGGAGTGACGTTGACTAATCCATATCTGTCATTGCATCGAGTCACTGTGACTAACTTTGGCCTCAGTCACGAAATTACACAAAGAATTTATAACTCTAATTTCAACATTGCCTTAACACGTTGAGTGCCACTACGAGTTATCTCGTAGTACGCAACCTTCGCAGGTTGCCACTACGAGTTATCTCGTAGTGGTTTCCATGTCGTGTAACTGACAAATGGAAGCAGTGGAATAGGTCGATGTACCACGAAAACCCGCCTCGGGACATCAGAACAGTGATTTTATAAAATAAATAGTTTGGCTCTCCTTGCATTGTTCAACAGAGGTGAGCACCATGAGCACATATATTCTACTCAAAATGATCCAGTTGTGAGTGAATACAGCTGATACTGTCTCACTGAGTGACCACCAGAGGCAGTCATGTGTGGGCAATTGGACTGGGTTTTTGGTATTCAATAGACTGATAATGTGCATGCACCCTTGCAAACACAGTCAGGGGGGGGGGGGTGGATATTCACAATGTAGGCTACAAACATGCGAAGGCAGTTTCGAGGAATGGTTACATCGTTGTGTTTCAACACATTGAAACTTCGCACATCCACCCACACACGTCACACAGGCCTGCCAAATATGTTTCCTCTCACGCATATGTGCGAATGGACGCATCCAATACAAAATAAGCGGATAATCCATGACGTTACGCACGCTGATGCTACCATTATCTCATTATTAGGGAACACAGCAGTTGTTTTTGGAATAGGCCTACACTGTGCGGTTCCATTTGGGGGCTAGGTATTTTATTATTTATAATTCAAGTAAAGCGGAACTATTCCCCAAAGCTACATTGTACCCTCGTCCGAACGTGTTGGACAATGGAAATCAAAACAAAAACCGTACTCTAGACGTCATGCAGTTCATCGAGCTGTTCCACGTGTATGTACGGATAAATGTTTTTGTGTAGCATAGAGGTTTGGGACAAGGGTAACTTATTTCCAGACGGATGGATTATAATGGAATCGTTACATGTAGCACACTCCTGAATGTACAGGATTCTATTTGGCTACTGTTGCATCGTTGCTTTAATTTTGTGCTGACAATTATTCCTACACTATTATTTCGGGCTGTACTTTGGAACCCTAGCATAGGCCTAAATCAGGCTATATGGGAGATAACTTGCAATGCCCGAAATAACAGAAGATGCATGCATGCTCGTAAAGATGCATGCTCGTAGTCATGGACGAAATAAACTCATCCTCACAGGAAACAAGTTCACCCGATTCCACGTCGGATTCACCGTCTGTAGCCATGCATGCTCATATAAGTAATTTGCTCCAGCGTGCATCAGCCATAATATAACTATATAACGAGCTATAACCACCACAAGGACAGACATACCTCCATCAGGGGCGTAGGAACCGGGGGGGGGGGGCAAGGGGGTATTTACCCCCCCCCCCAATACTTTCCAAAGGTTAGTAAAAAATATTTGGCAAACTAATGAAGTATCGCCGACGATCGCGGCAATGCACACCCCCACGATACATACCCACACCATACATACCCAAACTATACATACCCAAACGATACATACCCATACTATACATACCAACACTATACATACCCACACTATGCATACCCACATTATACATACCCACACTATACATAGCCACACTATACATACCCACACTATACATACCCACACGATACATACCCACCCACACAATATATACCACCACTATACATACCCACACTATACATACCCACATTATACATACCCACACTATACACACCCACACTATACATACCCACACTATACATACTCACACAATACATACCACCACTATGCATAACCACGCTATACATACCCCCACTATACATACCCAGGATACATACCCCCACGATACCTACCCACTCTACATACCCACTATACAAACCCACGATGCATACCCACACTATTCATACCCACACGATAAATACCACACGATACATACCCATGGTGATGTGTGTATCCATGTAGTCTACTTAGTCTGGTCGTTGAAGCATTGGACCTAGAACAAATTATTAACAAGCTGTTTTTAGTGCAATTTTGTCGGGCAGAATCTGAGGAATAACATATCCAAAATCCGCAAAAATCCGCTTTGGGGAAAATTCTCTATTCAAAATGGCGCCCAATATGGTTGTTAATATCTGAACATTGTTTAATTTCGGCGGTAGGTGCAACAATTAATGCCAAATTCGTAATAAATTTAAATATTGACAAACAATGTTTATCCGTAAACAATATTTGTAGAATGTATTTCCAAAAACGGCCGCCAAAATAGAGAAAACTGAATGAAATTTTCACTTTGTGCAAAATGTAATTGCTAGTCATATAAGATAGAACAAACGCTCGAATTATTTGTGGATATTCATTGCAGAGTATAAGAGAAATGTTTGATCAGAGATGTAAGAATCCCCCCTAATGAATCTCACGTGAGAGCAATCGAAAGCAGGGTCTCGTGCAACCGTTAAATCTGGACTTTTGGGCGCACATAAACGGAAAATAACGTAGTTTGATATGTATTTTTGATCTTGAATCGTATGGTTATATGTGTAATTAAACAATTAATTGCGATTTGATATGGATGTATGGATCCTGTGATCTTTTCTAGAAGCAGAAATATATGTAGTCAGAGCAGTCTCGTGAATGTGACCGATCATCATTTTTTTTATATCTACATCATTAACCCTTTCAAAATGCACTGCTATAGAACAATATAAGATATATGCATATAGTTTGGGGTAAAATGTGAAGATCCTATTGTCTATATCTCAAAATAGTAATCATAGTTGCCTCCAATCAGGTGACAAAACACGAATATTTCGCTTTTATCACAAGAATGCATGGTGGTATATTATGAACAAAATTTATCAAAACACAAAGGAGTACAAAGCCTATCTTCGATAACTTCTGAACTTGACCAATATGGTTTACATATTCTGTGGCTGAGACTGTGTTTATATCTGGAAATTATATTTATTTATATTCACCGAAGCCACATATAAGCGAAACGTACTACGATTTCTGCAACCGCATCACCGCGTTTGCCCCTTATGACTAAGGTAACATATAGTTGCTGTACACCAAACCACAAATAGCAACATTTAGCGAATGTTCAACGCTGAAATAACAGCTTTAAACGATGATCCCCTGCTATTTAACACAATTACGTGGGTGGTATTGGTAAGATATTTTAAAACGATACTGAAAATTAATATTGTGCATTGCGTGGTAGTATATTCCAGTTGTAAAGTGGGGACTGAAGTAATTTGAACTACATGTTATAATAATAAACCGGTTTGGTAGCCGCGTGAAATTTTTCTTAAATAATCTGTAAGATGTACCATCTCTTTGATCTCGTGAGATATGGCGCTAATCAATTGAAGAGATTGGTGTTTCTTTGCAGTGTGATAAGCATTGGGACATATGTGTATGGTATATTATCACGGAGAGTGTAGCAAATTCCATGAATCTAACTAGTCTGTATACCACAAGGGTGTGCACTTCGGTGTATGTGTTACATTCAATAATTAATCACAGTATTCAATGAAACTAGCATGCACTGCGTGGCGAAACATTACATTGTGTGTTGCAGGACCAAAATTATTATATTTTGTCCGGACAGTTGGATGTTAGATAAGCAAAACCCCAGAATTTTAACCGTTGGGTTTGACTTGCGTTAAAATGACCAATACATCCTTCAGATAGATGCTTTAATGATCTGTGTACCTTTAAATATAATAAACAACATGAATATACATTAATAATACGTATATTTACTCCTATATGGTTATGTAATATGTTGCTTTCGTCGTGGTATGTCTTGGAGTTGCGGCCATTTTGACAGCCATTTTATAACCGCGATTGTATTCTTTTATATCCGTGTCACTCTATTCGCTCCGTTGCTCCAATTTCACACATACTTGTATAACTACGTAATCCCTATGCCATAACATATCGTATACTTACCTTCATAATTTAAGTCAGACCCCACCCCTATTCACGGCGCTGTAGAACATTTTCCCCAAAGCGGATTTTAGCGGATTTTGGATATGTTATACACGAAGACCTCCTCTTTCCAACGATACCAAAGTTAGCTTGTTAAGATTTTTTTCCTGGTGGACCTTATATTTTCAGCCCGACTGCCAGACTAACTTTCTCATGGTTGTTTGTGACATATTTACTTTCTGAATATCTGATCCCAGTTATGGGAGTAATTTCACATCATTAATGACTAGATAATAACACAACATGAATTCCCATATACCTATTTGTTCATTACACTTTCAATCGGCCTACCATTTTATGAAATTAAATTACAATTGATAAATGATAAGAATGTTGATCTAATCTATGGTAATGTAGTGGGTGGGAAAACAATGTCAGATGGGTCAGAAGCCACCAGAGAGCCACTTTAAGCTTCCAATGTCAGAAAATTTTCCCGGGGAAAGACCCCCGGACCCCCCCCCCATCCAGAGGGTGGGGGGGCGACCCACTCTCATGCTCTCCCCCACCGACCCATTCGGCGTCGGGTCATCGCTTCGCGATGAATGGTTATACCCCCCAATAAAATTTGCTTGCTACGCCCCTGACCTCCATAAATATGCTGACCACCAAAATAACTTGTTTGGGTTACATTCTACTTCATATTTGTTGCTCAAACGTGTCCAATTGTGTCTACGAGATAACTCGTAGTTGGCACTGGTGGTGGGAATACCTAAATTCCTTCCGCCATTGCCGGCTACGAGTTATCTCGTAGTACTATCAATCGCCGTTTCTGTCATCTAAAGTCGCGACGTCGTCCAATTCTTGCTTCATTGAAGCCAATTTATGGTCTACTACAGGTAGGGTAATGTGGGGCATAATGCGACGCGGGGCATAATGCGACAGACGGTCGTTATCAGGCCATATTATTTTTCCATGACTGAAGTTGAATCGCACATTAATTATTTTAGTAAGACCAATCATAGAAGTGGACATCCCAATTGGACCGACATCATTATGACTGTTTAATCTCACATGCGAAAGCTGGAGTAGGGGTACCCACATTTGGTGACCCCCTTTTTGAATGGTTTATAACTTCCGGTTGGTCGTGTACATGTTAAAACGAGAACATCTTACCACTACCACCAAAGCTACATGCATATTTTGGTAAAGTAAGACAAGTTATATAGTAAGTTGATCAGTTCTATGTACATCGGTTATTCACATTCACTCATATTTGGGGGAGAGACAGGTTGTCTGGTTGTGGGGCATAATGCGACACTCGGGTACAACCATGCAGTACGAGAAAAAAATATGATTAGGCATATCGCAAATCAAACCTGGAAAAATAAATCGTATCATAACCTTAGTTCAAAAGAAAAGAAATAAAAAAACATATTCGATCATTCCCAAACATTAAAACATGATATAGATAAATAATTATTGTTAACCCTACCCCGGCCATTTTCCTGAAATCAAAACTTTATGGTGATATTTTACCGGCCATATAAATCAATAAAATGTCTCATTGGTCTGCTGCTATGACTTTAAATAACGCTTATACATTCTTTCAATCCACAAAAGAAAAGAAACTGCAGACCGTCTTGCATTTATTAGGTTCGGTATATGCTGGTGTTGTGGTGTCAAATGTGTCGCATTGTACCCCGTGTATGGGGCATAATGCGACGGATTGGGTACGTCGACGGGGAGTAATGCTGTTCAGAAATTGGTGCTTCCCAGGCAAGTGTGAGTATTAATATATATAGTGGAAATATTTATCTAACTTTTAGTTTAATAATGTGTGCCCTTCCATCGTTTTTAGTGGCATGGTGGGGTCTAATGTGCTTATGTGTCGCATTATGCCCCACAAAGACCGCTGAATAGGTCACTCTCACCGGTTTTCTGTGATAAAGTTACCCAGGTTCCTGAAATTGTGATAAAGTTACCCAGGTTGGAGAAGAATGTGATAAAGTTACCCAGGTTAATAATAGTTCATGTTTAGCAACAAATTATTGATATTTGTGATCAAAATGACGAACTTCAGTACTAATATGTCTTAATTTATGCTTGATAAGGGCTATTACTTGCCAAAACTGAACAATATTTCCCTCTGTCACTTTTAAATCGAGTTGATATTGTGAGATTTGCTTAACCTGGGTAACTTTATCACAATTCTCACCAACCTGGGTAACTTTATCACAAAATTAGGAACCTGGGTAACTTTATCACAGAAAACCGGTGAGAGTGACCTATTCAGCCACATGACCCTATCTATCTTGCCACGATTTGGCAAACTGGCGAGATTACTAATTGATTTCCGGCACTCAACGTGTTAAATGGTGCTGAATATTCATTGATAAATGCTGATAAATGTACAATTTCCACTGAATCGCTATTATTTCCGTTTGAGGCTACAGACCCTTCACATGTGTCAAAGTTTCTGTCTGTTTCAGCTCACAGTGAAATGAAAGGGAAACATTACCGGTCCGTTTTATTTTCCTGTTTGTTAACATTTTGTAATCAACCCTACATGTGCGTCCTCTCGGCCACCATTTTAGATTTGATCGCAGGGAGGAATAAACTAGTTTGTAAACTTACTACGTTTACTCTGGTATTATACCACTAAACTTGCTGGTTTTAAGCGGACACACAAAAAGGGCAGTTTATTAAACAAAATGAGTGACATTGACCCAGAAAAGATGAAGGTGGCGGAGCTAAAAGAAGAACTAAAAAGTCGCGGCCTCGACACAAAAGGAACAAAAGCCGTTTTGGCAAAACGACTGAAAGAGGCCATACGATCAGCAGAAGGAGATGGTAATAATTATGTACAATAAATAAGGAATTCATTAGGATCAGATCTGACCATAACCACATGTTTAACATGAGAAGAGGCAATTTGAAATTATTTGCTGCAAAATATGTATTTTTTAGAAGCAAAAAAATAATCAGAATTTCAGAGATAGGCCTAAATTCCTAATTGTTTTTTTTTAACTCATTTTATTATACCTTAATTATGATAATATCCATATGACCACTTTATTTTCTGAATGGCTATTAATTTTAGGCCGACGGGCAAAAAAAAGTTTTATTCAGCCATGGAACCTGACCTACCCTAATTATTTTTCTCGGTTGACAGAAAAAATATATACAGACCTTCTCAAAATAAGTGGCCCTTTTAACGCGGTCCTCAACGTGGTCGTAACGCCAACGTAACGCGGTTTTTGCGTTGATAACGCGTTGTTGATACGTTACGACCGCGTTGAACATCAACGGACCGCGTTGAAGTTTAACGAAGACTGCGTTGAAGTTTAACGCAGACCGCGTTTACGTTAAACACGTTGCGCTAATGATCAACGCATCGTCGCGCACACGTTTTCAAATGTATATGTTTTGTTTTTAAATATTTGATGAGGACACATAAAGAAACTGAATTGCAGTGATTTAATTCTGGTGAGAAAAACAGAATTTAACTGAATTATTAAACTTATATATACTACTACAGCCCTGGCAATTCAGATTTGTTTGCTACGGCAGTAGAATGCCGTAGCCAATTTGATGTGCTTCGGCAGTGACTACGGCATTTTTACGTGCTGTCAAAAAGTGTGGCTTAATTGCTGTTTTGTCAAAATTTACACGACTAATCATAAAACGTTTCAAAGAAGATGTGTACTATTTATTTCTTCCTGGAATATATAAATTGTATATGTAATACCCACTAACAGTAACCAGAACCACGTTCAACCACGGCCGTGGGATTGAATGACAGAACCTGCCATGCCTCTTGGGGAATTTAAATTTCTTGAATGACGTTGCCTCACAATGAGTCAACTGCCAGGCTAATTCTGACCGAATTATGAAATTTGCCATACAGTATTCAAACAGTATAACTGTATTTGATATTTTGTCAAACAAAAAATATTTTAATTTTTAACTTAATTTGTAACAAACGCAATATGCAGCCGCGTGTGCATAAATGCAAATATAGCAAGAATCTAACACGGCCACAGCGCCGTTACCTTTGAGAATTAGAGTGGTCTCCCATTGATAACATCTGAGTGACTGATTGTTTGTGAAGACCCCGCCTTCCCCCAATTTGAAACGAATCGGCTCACTCGATTGGTTAAATTCAATTGTCTGTCATCGTGATCACTAGACTTCTGCACTAATTTTCAAGTCAGCAGCTGGTTGACCTATTTCCATCAATCAAACTCTGTTGTACTTCTATAACCACGTGCCCTTGTGTATATTTGTCGACGATGCGACACAGTCAATCAAGCGTAACCGACATCACCCATTCAAGTCTTTGACACATTGTGATCAATTCGCACGTGCGTACTACTTGTTTGCTACACAGGTGACTAGAATGTTGTGTATCGAGTGTAACTTTCTTGGAAAGCGCGGGGCACCTTCAAAGAAGCCGACATTGTCGATTATCCGGGATTGTTGGATTGACACAGGGCGGATAATATAACTTTGATTCAATTTCATTTTGAATTTGTCACTTACTTTGAGTTCCCGGTAGGTGTTGGCTATCCGCTCCTTGACTGTTTTAACAGTTATTACTTTTGTCATGCATGAATTTGACCATGGATAAGAGAAATTCAACTCCCGTTGTATTGTTTTAAAACTATTCAATTTGAATCAGTGTCAGTGTCGGGTCAGCAATCCGCTACGGCAGTGTACTGCCGTAGTCGGAGCCGTTTACTTCAGCAAATCGCTTCGGCATTGCCGAATGCCGTAGCCAAATGTGAGGGCTGCTACTAGTACTGTAAAAAGTAAAAGTTAATATTTAGTTATTTACCATACATGTACATGTATGCTTGCCAATACAATAGCGGACAATTACTGAAACATGTAACGTCTCTTCGAAGCCACGTTGAGTAAGTTTATTTCATCATCGTGAAAGTGACACGGCCTCATTGCGCGATCATTGCGGCACACGATGTCCGCTAGCCAATCAAAACAGACAAAGTTATGCTTGCACGTGTCCAGTCGAGAATTCTGTGTTTGAATCACAGTCAATCAATACAGAATACAAGCTGGTAGGAGGAGTCATCTTCACAAAGTTGCTACATGGTATAAAAATATCTTGCAGAAATTCCTTTGATCTAAATTTAATAATAACTTCAAAGAACGAGACAATGTCACCATTCAGCAGCGTGCGTGGTCCAATAGAGGTTCGCGATGGGGAAGTTATGTTTTCCTTGTATTAAAGGGGCACTGATATCTGGATAATATTTTACGAACTACCGACGAGAGGCTAATGAAAGTCCGAATAATCAAGTCATGGTATTCTTCGACACAAATCGTGTTTATTTTACAATGATTATTGGTTTATTTAATGCTACATGTACATGCACGTGTATAGTGGTATATATAACGAGCGTCGTGAACATTTCTGGAATTTTTCATGGCGTTTGTTTATGGCGCTTTATTATTTCATACAGTTTCGGCCGACATCGGAACTGACACAATACCCTTGGTCTATACATGAGCGTACAGGTAATCGACATTTAAACGGATATGACGCTGAACATTAAATATTCAAATAACACACATACATGTACATGTACATAGCGACGTGACATCAATATGTTTTGTTTGTTAGCAATTAATTCGTGCAGCGCGATCAACGTGATTTACATTAATTTATTATTTTTTCCCGGAAAAAATCTAAATGTGGGCCAATATGTAAAACATTTTAACACAAATCTATCATGCATTACTCCCATCACGTCAACAACATTGTATTATTTTGGAAACGTTCCATTTCGTTGATGGTTATCTCGACTGCGTTTGTTGCGTGACGGTTTACTCGACCGCGTTGTGATCAACGTGATCTACATTTATTTATTAGTTTTTTTTCCGGAAATATCTAAATGTGGGCCTATACATGTACCGTATGTAAAACATTTAACACTAATCAGAATGCATTACTCTCGTCACGCAAACAACATTGTATTATTTTGGAAACATTCCATTTCGTTGACGGTTATCTCTACTGCGTTTGTTGCGTTGACGGTCAACTTGACCGCGTTTGTTGCGTTGGCGGTCATGCCGATTTTTACATACTGCATGTACACATATCAATCAATTTTCAAATATGGGTGGAGTTACAGAAAATTATCTGGTGGTGGTGTGTGTGTGTGTTTTTTTTTTTAGCGGGACATTCAATTACCGTATATATTTTGTCCGGCATCGGCGTTTGAAATCAAATGGGTAAGCCATTATGTGTCGACTTGTGATTTGAATTGTTAATATTTTACGATGTACTTGTCAGTAGAAATGATAACGAATTTCGGAGAATACTGTAAATATATGTACAAAAGAACTTTTTATTATATGAGCTTTTGATGACTAGATATCGGCTTTCAAGAGAATACATTTAACTCACTTGTTGTCAGTCTTGCAAAAAAATTCAAATTATCGCTTCTAATAAAGAGCGTCCATGTTTACACCGAAATGTGGTATGTAATAAACTATTAAAGAGCGTTTAGATTATGATAGTTTGTACTCGTTTTCAATGTAAAACCACAAACGTATGTAGATATAGATCGATAATAAAACGGTGGACATTTGTGTGTTTTTTTGCGATTTCTGTGACATAATAATTGATGGTGACTATATTAAAGTTTTCTTTTATAACCCGGAAATCTAGAAAAAAAAATTTGTTTGTCTAATTTGGTATCTACTGCGTCGGACGGCGCTTGGATCTTCAAATGTACACTGTACATTGTTTTCAAATATTTGATGAAGACAAATAAATAATTGAATTGCAGTGATTTAATTCCGGTGAAAAAAAACTGAAGTTAACAATATTATTCAACTTATATATCCTACGGTAAAAAGAAAGTTAATATTTATCATATGTTTGCCTCCACAATAGCGGATTAAACATTGTTGGTCTCTTCGAAGCACCATTGAATACGAATGATTTCGTTATTTCATCATCAATGAATAAAGTAACACCTGAACAAGACTTCATCGAGTGGTCACTAGCCAATCAAAACCGACGAAGTTATGACAGCACGTTTTCAATCGAGAATTCCGTTTGAGTCGCATGGTATCACTCTCCACTTTACCGAAGACACGCCCCGTATTGTATTTGCGTCTATTGACACCGCTGTCAATCATTCGCGGCATGCTTTTGATCCGGGGTCTGTTGGTTAAAGTGACAAATCACTGGTAACCAAATCTGAGCGCTGTTTGTTTTACATGTATTTCACAACACATGGATAATTAATATTCTAAATTATTTGCATCACTGTACATGTATATCCATGTGTCAATTACGAACGTGCGTGTAAATGTAGATGTGTGTTTTATCGTACCCTCACGAAGATTTCAAATGACATCGGACCCTTGGCGTACAGGTTATTGACCTTTATTAGGAGGTGACGCTGAATATTAAATATTCAAAGAATACACGTACATGTACATTGCGACGTGAACTCAAAGTTTTTTGTTTGTTAGAAATCTCAATTGCATCTCTATTAATTCGTGCAGCGCGATCTGCATTTATTTATTATTTTTTTCCAGAAAAATTCTAAATGTAAATGTAAAACATCACCAATAAATCATGCATCACCCAAGCCAAACACACGGTCACCGTCTCGATTGATTACAACACTTCGTTCTGTTTCCTATCAGAAAATTGTATGAAACTTAAATTGGTGGCCGTCGTTTCTCTTTTCAATTTAATGTTTTTTTAATAAAATGAGTTCATGTCTCAAAGTTCATGTTTACAATGTTATTCAATAATTATTATTACAGTTGATAAGCTATTCTCCCGATCTCGTTTGTTGCGTTGACGGTTATCTCGACCGCGTTTGTTGCGTTGGTGGTCGTGCCGACCGCGTTATGTTGCGTTGGCGGTTTCCTCGACCGCGTTGGAGTAACGTTACGACCGCGTTGGAGTAACGTTACGACCGCGTTGGACCAACGCGGTCGTAACGTTACTCCAACGCGGTCGGGAGGGCCATTACTTTTGAGAAGGTCTGTAAGTTACTGAGAGCGTCAATGTGTGATATGCAATGGACGAATGGTTAACACAAGAGTACCTTTTTTGCAATAAAGCTCTGATGCATGCAACAAGTACTGCTTGCATACTAGTTCAGTAAACTAAACGAAAACACCTTAACGAGCAAAGCTCTGGTTTCCGTTTAGTTTCTTAACTCCAAAATGCATTCTCCATAATGTATTTGGATTTTGGAAAGATGAAATTTTATGCCTTTGACCTGACTTGGACGAAACAAATTGAATAAACTTGTCAACTAATACTTAACAGTCGTATATATACAAAGATCAAGCCGATTGACCGACATATGTTTTTGAGAGCGAAATAACAAACATAGAAAAGTGTAAACAAACCCGATTCCACAGTCAAATTGACTGGCCTAGAAATTTTACAACGCTGACACCCTGAAACAAACACCCAAATATAACGCAAAATTCAAACAATTCGTAACGGAGTCTTACCCTGATCGATAGAGAATACATGTAATCGTGCAAATATATTGTTCTAAACAGCACACACTTTAATTCGCAATTAAGAAGGTATTTATCGAAGCATAATTTGTGTTTACATCAGACTAATTTAAGCACGTGAAATTGCGGTTGTTACAATTTCAGGAATACGGGTCAAATGCGACTCAGTCGGATACGAAACGAACACCGGTAAACACGAGTGTCATAACTTGATTCAGTCTTTGTGTGATCAGGCCTGGCCCTTTGAAATTGGAAGGAGGGCAATGATCGCCCTCCTTAATTTATCCCAGGAGGGCTATTTTATCTGACCATATGATGCGAAGCATCATCAGAGGCGAGCGGGAGTGAGTTTGAGAGGGGGTGTCCCCCTCTCATGATTAGTGGGGTCCGGGGGTCCTCCCCCGGGAAATTTTTAATATGTAGTGTCCCTGAGAGCGATTCTGGCATATATTTGTGAATTTTGTTCAGTGTTTCTTGAGGGAAAAAATGTAGTTTTTTCCTCAACAATTTGTTAACTTTGAATACATTTGAACAGAAGACATACTAGAAAATTTGGCAGTAATCCGCCGTCGGCAAATGAACTATGCTATGTCACTGAGACTCTTTGTTAATTTTCGTGTGGGGAACTACATTCAAACACTCTATAAAATATAATAAATGTAAACAAAAATATTTGTTCCGTGTATTGTCATTCCACTCCCTCTTTCACACCTGGTCATGTAGGTACCGATAACAAGAAATACTTCGATATAGAATTCTGAAAATATACCACAAGTTCAAAATCCCTGGTCCCTGAAAGAGTTTACTCAAATTATGCAAACTTCGATTGGTGATTTACCCAAATGCCTAAAATAATTAAATTGTGAGTTTTGTGCATAATTTTTGTTTGTCAAAATCGGCTAAACCCAATCGGAACCCTCGGTACTTTCCGTTGATTCCTCGGAATGTAAATCGGAATCCTCGGTACAACCCGTTTCCTCTTAGCGGCAATCCTTTGCCGTCCGGAACATATTACTCCGTACTTTTTCTACATCCGGTACTGGCTCATCGGAACTACTCCGTGTGCATAATCGAGTCGTTGTACCACATGCAAATGTCGATTGGCACACCTCGCCAGTTTCCGACGTAAACAACTTACACTGTCAAGGGCGCGGTGTTCCGAATGATGCAATGCAATTAAGCGTGTGCGCTTATAATGCGAGACAACTGTGTATACAAAAACGAGATGACAGTTGTACCACGTGCTTGTATGTCGGCAAATAACGTTGCTACTCAGATCGCCCGGGCATACTTACGCGAGGAGGGCGATAGGCGCCCTCCTTATTTTCATTTCAGGCGGGCGAGGGCGATCGCCCGCCTTAAAAGGCCAGGCCTGGTGTGATACACTCCGTCATATTTAGTTTGTAATTTTCTTTGACGTCAACGCGGGAATGCGTATTGTAGCATATTAACCCATGGTTAGGGCATATTGATATGCTTATTAAAGCAAACTGTTTTATACATACACGGCATGCATAAATTTTGCTTTGCAAAAGTTATTGGTCACTGCAACAGACCATTTTAACTCGTTCAGTGCCGGTGACGTATAATGTCGTTTATATACATATATACGTCGCCCGAAACGCGCCAACCATTTGCCGGCGACGTACGTCGCCCAGAACATCTCGTTTAAAGCATGATCTACTGTGTGAAAAACTCATAATTTAATTATTGGTGTACATGTTTAAAACACTGCGGATTACAAGTTCCATCTTGGCAGAAATTTCATTGGGGGAGGGGGTGAGGGGTGGGTGATGTGTTTATACGCGCATGCGCAGATCCGACTTGTAAACCATGGCGTACCGCTATTCTCAAAGTAATTGACCATAAAAACGGGGTGATACCCCGGTCATGACCGCGGTGATACCGGTAATAAACGGTAGCGGTATCGAGACGGTCATGGCGTGGAGTTACGGTATTGGGCGATAATGATACCGTGGTCTTTTAGCGGGCACCGCATTAATTTTGTTGAATACCGCAGTGATTTTCATGGAACTCTTTAGGGGGAAGTGTTTACTCACACATACTTGTTCGCGTTAACAAGCGGTATCAGTACCGTGGTATTGGAGGATACCGCGGTATAGTACCGCCATATTAACGGGGTGACACCACGTTAATGGTGGTCAATTACTTTAAGTATAGCGGTAGCTGAGCATATCCCCGTTCAAAGGACGTATCGTGCAGCTCCGTCAGTTGAGGCATTCGGGATATATAGAGCCTGAAATCTGCAAGACTGTCGGCGAGTAAATAAATACATTTTTCATTGCATATTTTATTTAATTTTTTTTTTGGCAGCCTTTGCATGACTATTTTTTTTTATCACACCAAAATAACATTCGATCACGTTTTCAATAATCTGGCAGACATAACTACTCAATATTGATTCATCCATCGACGTATATTGTATATTAAATATAGATCGATGATTCATCTTATTAGACGTTAGGCCAAAGCGAAAAATAGGCATGTTTCCACTCCCCCGCCCGCCCCACCTCAAAATCCCCCGACGAAACTCACTTTATTTATTTTCCAAATCCCGAAAAATAAAATACGATGTATTTACTATTTCCACGTGAATTAATACTACTAGCAGGCATGTAAATCGTCAAAAGGCGATTAAAATCTTAACATTCAGCAACACTGAAATGTCTGTTCATAGCATAGAGAAGGTGTTGCCATGCCAACTGCCTAAGTACTAGTAGTCATTGTTAGCTATATTTTTCTTTTCAGAAGAAGAAGCTTCATTTGTTGAGTTAGATACCACAACTGAAGAAGCAAATGTGTCGCACACATCTGAGCCAGCACCTGAAGAACCCAAAGTCGAAGAAGCGGCTGCTGAATCAGAACCGGAACCAGAATCAGAACCTGTCCAAAATGGGGTATGAATTGCATCCCAAGTATCGGTCTTGACAATGGTTTTTCATTTGATCACAAACATTGGATACATATTAGGCTAACAGTGTGACAGAATGTCTTAATAGGTGTAAAGCAATTATTTTTCAATCATTTGGTTTATGGATCTGGCGACCATAAAAATAGCAAACTTGAAAAAAGTTACAATTGTTATCAGTGCTTATTATTTTCCCACAACGCCAAATGAATAACTGCCTGCCATAAAAAGTACATTATCTGAACTAATAAATGGCTCGAATGACAATTTAATTGAGTTCAATACTGCTATCCTCAAAGTAATTGACTTGAAAAACGGGGTGATACCCCAGTTGAAGTGTTGACAAATATTTTTGTCCCCGAAAAATTTATTTTTGGGGGACTATAGAAACGGGGTCCGTCTGTTCGTCCGTCCGTCACACTTTTGAGTACCTTCATTGTGTAATCATCTCCTCCTACAGATTTCATCCCAGAGATTTGAAACTTCAGAATATTGTTGCCCATATATTGAAGATGTGCAACATATATATAGATGACAGAAAACATATTTTTTGACGGAGTTATTAACCCTTTTCGACTTAGAATATTTCAACATTTTTTAGAATTTTCTGTATGAGGGTACCTTCATGGTGTAATTGAAGATGTGCAACATGTATATAGATGACAGAAAACATATTTTTTGACGGAGTTATTATAAACCCTTTTCGACTTAGAATATTTCAACATTTTTTAGAATTTTCTGTATGAGGGTACCTTCATGGTGTAATCAACTCCTCCTACAGTTTTCATCCTAGAGATTTGTAACTTCAGAATATTGTTGCCCATATATTGAAGATGTGCAACATGTATATAGACGACGGAAAAATTATTTTTTGACGGAGTTATTAACCCTTTTTGACTTAGAAAATTTCAACATTTTTTATAATTTTCTGTATGAGGGTAGTACCTTCTTGGTGTAATCAACTCCTCCTACAGTTTTGATCGTAGATATTTGAAACTTCAGAGTATTGTTACCCACATATTGGAGATGTGCAACATCTATATAGATGACGGAAAACATATTTTTTTTACGGAGGTATTAACCCTTTTCAACTTAGAAAATTTCAATATTTTTTTTTAATTTCTTCAACAAAGCGACATCGACTTGCCACTTTTTCGGGGGACACTGTGGTCTGCTGACCTTTTATTGTTTTAAGTTCTAGCTTTATAACATTCTTACCACTGATAAGTTATCAGTACGATCATAGTATAAAAAAAATACACAGTGTTTCTGAACACCAAATTAACACCACTCGTGGGATTGATTTACTGCACTCGCTAAAGCTTCTGCTTGTGCGGTAAATCTTCAATCCCACTTGTATAAATTTGGTATTCAGAATCACTACGTGTGTATTCTATATAAAATCGATAATTAAATCAAATAATTTTTTTAAGTAAATATCAGTGTCTACTAGAAATTGAAGATATACATCTCCATATTATTATCCTTCGATCAGTAGAATCTGTTTCTCTTTCATCAGAATGATGAATCAATGGAGGCAGTCGAGGAACAGCAAGACGATGGGTCAGACAAAGAAGGGCCCCCAGAGGGAGAAGAGTTTGAAACTGTAGATGATATTGGTAAGTTTGACTTGAAGGACTGATGGAATGCATCATGTTCTTGGAGCATTTGGATTCATATGAAGACAGGATGTAAGATCTTGATAAAAGCAGCCATTGAAATTGGTATTTTTCTTCTTTGTATTACTTTTGAACTGCTTGAAATTCCATATTGGCTTCTAAGCTTATTTCACTGACCTAATTTTGAGAGTTGTAAAATGGCTGGATATTATTGTCATATTGATGATGATTTTGATAAAACAATATCACCTCAATCTGTGAAATTGTTTGCTTCAGAGCCATTGTTTTCTAAGCATTATTAAAGGTACTCAATCCGATAAAACTGCTCTCAATTACTATTTCAATGGCTTCGGGGGTCAAAAATATTTGATTTGATTCGAGTCGAGGAAGTCACCCATCAAAGCTCAGATTTGTTAGATATTGATTTTAGAAATCTATTATTTTTCATTATCGGGAATACTTTCTGGCCCAGAACTCAGTCAAAATTGCGTTATTATTACCACTTGATTTTAGAGTTATCCATCCTTGTCTGTTTGAACAGTGTTTTGGTGTACACATCTCGAGCAGGATACGAAATTGACGGCAATTATTAGTACTCATCTCGAGAACATAACAAATTTCAAAAATCAATATCTAATAACTGAGCTTTGTTTGATGGGTTCCTCGACTCGAATCAAATATTTTTTACCTCCAAAGCCAAAGAAATAGTAAATATAGGACCCTCTGATCGGATTGTTGTTGTTGGAATCTGTTGAGATGGGGACCCTCTGTTCGGATTGAGTACCTTTAACCTAATGGTTTTAGAATTTCATTAAAGTGTCCCTATTGTGAAACCTATTTCTTGTTTTGAGAATACAATAGCTAAATTTATCTTCATTCTAAATGAAAGTTAATAAGAGGATAATATTTTCTGAGACATAATGTAACTGCTTGTCCAGTTCAAGATATTTTCTATTTTGAAAAATCTGAGCAGAAAATGTAACTTATTATAAGAAATGTGACTTGTTATAACTCACTAGTTTTGACTGACTGATGACATAAAAGCAGTCCTTCCCAGGAGACTGGAGCATTTGCTCTTGCACTCGTATGCACTTGCAATTTTCCGAAATTTGGAGAGCTTGAAGTACCAGTTGTAAAATTTCAACCTTAGAGAGGGATGTGCAAAAGGAATTTTGTGAACTTCTAAAAAGGACTGGTATGGTTGTCTTGTTTAAAAATAGTAGGGTGTAACTGGGGGTTGGAGATTTGTCAGTGGTATGCAATTAGATATTTAAAGGTGAAGACCCCATGTTCCAACGAAGGATCCTCTGGCTATGTCACTGTTTAGTACTACTTGTCTTACGTCATTTTGACAAGTACTGATGGTTTTAGTCTTCAGAGTCTCAGTCTTTGCAGTCAGGAGAGCAACTCCACAGTCATTGACTCTTGGTTTTTTCTGAATTTTCCATTAATATGTGTTAATATTGTAATTTTTCAGATGATGAGGACAAAAGGGGAGAGAAACGAAAAAGATCTCGCTCCCGATCTAGAGAACGTCATAGGAAAAGGTCAAGATCTCCAAGAAAGTGAGTCAAGGAAATCAATGTATTTACAATGTTCTCTGGGTCGTTGTGCAGTCAAGACTCACACTGGTGTGTGTTAATTGTATAATTATAGTTACGGCCCTTTTTCGACTTAGAATTTGACTGTCTGTTAACATTTATGGTTTCCGATCGATAACTCCAGTTTGAATTATTTTATCTGAACCAAAGTTGGTATGTGTGTTTCCCAATTAAAACTACAGGCCAAGTTCGAATATAGGTTCTGTCCATTTATTTTCGCATGGGTTACGACCCTTTTACGACTTGGAAGTTGACCGTATTTTGGCATTGAAATCGGGTATATCAGATATTTATTTTGCGGTAGTACAATTCAAAATGGCTAAAGGGCGTATTTTGCCACACCCTATCGATGCTCTTGTTGCATTTACATACAGTTTAGCATATGATTGGAAGTAAATTGCCAACATCTTATTTCACTTTATTTTGAACTATGAATGTTGATTACATGGCAAATATGGTAAATGACCAGAGAAAGAATTTTGATGAGAGGCACATGTTCGCTGTTGTGAAAGTGTCCTTATTTCTAACAAATAGTTACAAGAAAATCAGACGAGGCTGTCGCGCAGGCAAATCCAAACAGACCAGGCTCAAAATTATGGAGGGCACTGATGGATTAGACGAGAGGTTCATTTTCATGAACTTCTCGTTATGTGTGCTTTGAAGCGATTTGGTAGTTTGAGCTTCAAAATAAACCCTAAATAAAACTCACTTTGGTTACGTATCGGAATTAAAAATAGTTTGGTATATGCCCCAGTAAAGCGTATTGAAATTGTAGATCACCACTTAAGAAAATAGGAGGTTTGTTTGTCGGCATCAAAAGTTTGGAATGGGAAATGTGACAAATACTAAGCATAATCATGATTTTAAATTACAATAGTGTGATCAGCATGAACAAAATATGTGGACAGATACTAATCTACATATGATTGCAAAATATAGATTCTGAAGCCAATAGAGCTGGGACGGTTATGCGGTTAACCGGTTAACCACCAACTATGGCCGTGACCGGTCACGGATTTGCCGTGGTCGGTTAACCGTAACATCACTATTATAGTGTATGATCACTGTGATGGTCAGCTATAACTGGCTATAAGAGGGTTAATCTGTCTCCGTCAATTAAAATGAATCCGAGATTGACGGAACAACATCAAACGCGGTGTGTCGACTCTTTGAA
Source organism: Siphonodentalium dalli (assembly GCA_032622095.1). Lineage (NCBI taxonomy): Eukaryota > Metazoa > Mollusca > Scaphopoda > Gadilida > Siphonodentaliidae > Siphonodentalium > Siphonodentalium dalli. Next base: position 83,079,019 of record CP136066.1, read on the forward strand.
GGCTACATATAACAGCCTGCCGACGTCAAAACGAAACATCAAAGGACAGCCGTCTTGTTCCCAAAGTGTATGCTTGGAGTCAGGAATGCCCTGGTTATTATGTAAGCGGCAATGTGGGTTATCTATAGTCTGACTATAGTTTATATCAATGTTCCGATTTAATCCGATTAGGACTGATTAGGAAAACAATAAGCCCGGCGCTTTATTCGTCATCCATTGTCTACATACATGGCGACTAATTGCATGTTTAACAAAAGCCAGGGAGTGTAATTATTTAACAGCACTGACAAGGCAGTTGTATTTCTACTAAAACGGCATTCTGAACTCCTCGACCTGTGACCTCTGGGGACAAACGGTGACGGAATCTGACGAGGTTTGCCGAATGCTAAAACGTATAAAAAACGTATACAAAAGCACGTGTTTGAATATTTTGGTTTCGAGTGAATAAAGTTGACGCAGTTTGGAAGACATTTTTGTTAATTGACAAGTTCCCCCTTCTGCTCCATTATGATACCCACTGTGTGTTTACATAACCAAGAGGCCAGTTCTTTGTGTTTGGCCACATGTAGGAACACATAGGTCTACGTTGTCACTGAACACGAAAAATATGTTTTTACAGTACCGGTATGTGATTATGTGTGTCATGGGTGACAACTTCTTTGTATAATGGGCAGGAGCCGTTCTCAAACTTACCATGTCAGTGAGCATCACAATCATCGCCGTTCTGCATACTGGGCTTACCCACCCATAATAGTACCTATAATATGCGATTAACCGGTTAACCGCGGTTTTTTGCCGTTCATAACCGGTCACGAAAAACCCGTAACCGTCCCAGCTCTAGAAGCCAAATCTTCATCTGTTGCAGGAGGAGTCCAATTAAAGTCGAAATGGACGATGATAGCTGGGAAGCTGGAACCGATTTTAAAAACGATAGATGTGAGTGTTGATATATTAATTACCTGGTTTGTTGACCGGAACATCTACTATATATTTTGAGAACTCCGTATATAAATATATGTGTGTGCGTGTGTACTTTATAGAATCGAAAACGACTGCACCGATTGAGACCAAACTTCCCATCTAAGGGTAAAAACCCACAGGAATGGTCGTGCAGCGTTTTGGAGAAGCTCTGAGCACTCATTCTCCACTCCCAATAATCAAAATCACCGTCCTCCGCACTGCGGGGGTTAATTATCTTGATTAAAAAGGCAGAATTAACTCATTGGAAAACAACAAATGCGTGTCGTGTGATTCTTATGTCTGTCGTTCCTAGGAACGGGGGAGATTTTCATCGAATCATACCTCTTTTAGGGACGGGTACCATGATTTCTCTTGATTAAAAAGGCAGAATTAACTCATTGAAAAACAAAAAATGCATGTTGTGTGATTCTTATGTCTGTCGTTCTTAGGAGGGGGGGATTTCATCGGGTCAGTATTTCCGCCCTAGGGACGGGTACCATCATTTCTCTTGGTTAAAAAGGCAGAATTGACTCATTGAAAAAAAAAAAAATTAAATGAAAAAAAGGCAGAATTAAGTCATTGAATAAAAATAATTTTAAAAAATTCATGTTTCTGACCAACCACGCCAGTGGCGGGCTAACCTGCTAGTCTATTGTATATTTTGGACCTTTTGTCTGTCTGTATTATGTTATAGACACGAAAACTGCTCGACCGAATCGACTGATCCCGGGAACAATATGGGGTGTGAGGGTATACTGTCTGATGTCTGTTCGGGTCATAAATTGAACAGTTGTGCTCAGATCTCAATAAAATTGAGGTATGAGGACATTCAATGGAGTGTTCAATTGTTTTGTTCGGGTTTATCCGTTGAGTTATTCGTTATTGTTTATCTGAAAATGCTGATTTTTGGGTCCATCTGCCTGAGTATCTCAGTCATGGGTTATACTATAGGTTTGCCCACACTAGGCGGTATGCCACATGTTGGGGGGGGGGGGGGGGGGGGGGTATGCAATGGGCAACAGTCCATCTCTTGTTTGACTTGAATTTTGATTAATATATTGAGGTACAAATCTTTTGGCTTTATTCTTGATTTATTCCAATAAATGCGGTGTATTTTTAACCTGCGTATATTAATCAACCCTAGGCTATAGTTGTCCACTCTTGTCAATTTTAACTTGAGATCCAGCTTTGTTTTAACTTTCATTAATTGTGACACATTCATCTCGGCTTTACCAGGCTCTTTAATATAGCTTTTGTCATTTCAAATGCGGGATCAACAGTCATTTCAATTTCACTCAATGTCTCATTGCCAAATAATAGTGATCATTGGGAATTTTCACCTAAATTAATAAGTGTGCGGGCACTATTATTAGGCACCTGGGAGTATGCATAAGATTGCCTTCGCCACCGTTTTGTTGAGAATTCAATACATGTACCACTTGTATTTCCAATTTAATGTCAGGTTGTTTATACTTCCGACAGGAAATTGTTCTACTGTTCGGGATGCAGATTTTAATGGTTTAATCTTATTGCTTACAGTTAATGCTGACTTGAACTTGCGAATCATGGATGATGGATTAAAAGCACATCCTCTAACAGTCGAAGGTTTTGCATTCATGTGGGCTGGTTGCCGAGCCATGTATGGAGTCAAAGCCGGAAAAGTAGCCTTTGAAGTCAAGGTCAGTAACATGGTTGGCATTAACGACAAAAATAAGTTTAGATTGTTTGAAGTTTTGATAGTTAGAAGGTGCTATATCTAAAAATAAATAGTAAAGAAATGAAGGGATGTGACTTGTTTCTTCATCAAAATTATATGAAGTTATGGGTCTTCAAAGTCATGTAGTGATTTTATTCAGTTCACATTGATTTTTAGTCTGTTCATGTGATTCAATTGGAACAATTAGTAGATTTCATATACTGTTCTTCCTTAAATGTAGGCGTGTAGACATTTAGTGAATTAATATTGGATCACCAATTTTGTCATATTGTTATTATTTTACCTGAAGCAGAATCCTCTTAGATATCATAGAATGTGCTATAAACTGCTCGATTTGATAGCATTTGAATGACTAACAAGCTATTATGAATTTATGATATATACTTTAATAGTTTAAATTATGAGAAACCTATTGCAGATGTTGGAAAATTTGCTTGTCGACCATCTACCAGAGGAAGAAACAAACCCCCATGTATGCAGGGTCGGCTGGTCTGCAGATAGTACATCAATGCAGCTTGGTGAGGAACCACTATCGTGGGGTTACGGAGGAACTGGAAAAGCTTCAACGGACTGCAAATTCGTTGATTTTGGTGAAAAGTTTACAGCTGGTGATGTCATAACAGGCTACCTGGTTAGTATTCATACTGATTTGTTCCTTTCAATATTTAAATATTTATGAAGCGTCATTCAAGATTTTACTACACTTTTCTCCTCTTGAGTTTGAATAGTCAATATATAATTTAATCATAAGCTGTCAATCCATGGAATACTGTAAAACAATTGGCTGCCACACACTTTGTTGCTAAGATTATTTCTTGATAACTTAAATTTCTTGATTACTTCACGTCTTTTTTGGCAGTAATAATCTCAATGTTTTTTGCTTGTTTTACTTCTACCTTCTACTATCTGTCTCCTGTGATCAGTAGATTTTTCAGAACATCTCGAGTCCTGCATGATTGGGTAGAGCAGGTTAACATTAATGCTCAACTTGGCCATCTTGCTGTAGTGGTAAAATTGTGATAAGATTATGCTTTCCTTTATCCTCCACAGGAACTTGGACAGTGAGCAGCCAACAATATCTTTTTCTAAGAACGGCAATGATCTTGGCACTGCATACGAGATCGACAAAGCAACTCTTGGTGATCAGGCTATCTTCCCACACGTCCTCAGCAAAAATGTTGAATTTCATATCAACTATGGTGCTCAGGTTAGTTTTAAGAAAAAAACCTGCCTATCTCATGCTAAAAAGATAATATTGTTGGAGTCCCGAACATTGTGTTCGAAGTTGTATTTTGATGACTTTGTTAATGCATCTTTATGAGATATATAATGCTCGTAGAAAGGATGTTCATGTGTTTTTAAACCTATTTCGATGCAGGGAAAAATTCAAAAGGCGAATAATATAGATGTATTTTGGAGTGCAAACTGCCATGTGGCTTTAACTTGGTTTGGGCAGCACATTTTTGTAGTATTATTTACCTCAAATTAAGTATTAATTTGAGATGCCAAATTCCTATTTACAAAGCATGTCTATTAACATTTACAGGAAGAACCTTGGTTCCCTTGAAGGAGGGCTATGTCTTCTGTGAAACTGTTGATGCTGAATCACGAGTGAGGGGTTCTTCGCCTCCAGCTAAGAAAGAGGAATGCGAGGTATACTATCAAATGCAAATTAATAATGTGGGGGAAAACAATTGTAATTGATAATGGTCAATGTTCATTCAGCTTATTTGATTTTAGAACCCATTTTATTTATTTCCATCTTTCTTTTTGTCAGATGAATGTCTCAGTTACCCTGGTAATTCATTTCTCATCATTCTTGACTTGTTATTATTGAAAAGTTACCCACTCGATGAGTGTGTACTTTTCCAGGGTGTTCAAATAAGCATAGCAAATAAACTTTTTCAAGGCTAGTAATTTTTGTATAATAATTAACAGTTCAAATGATTCCTTTGTATAAAGTTCTGTAGTGATTTTCTGACTGAATTATTCCTGCTTGTTTATCAGTCATTAATTTTAGACAAATGATGGACTGATTATGTACATTTTTGTGTGTTTCAGAAGTTGTGTTACGAACGGGTACAAATGATATTGTGAATTTTTTCGACAATCATAGTTGAGTGGGCATATGGCACTCGCAGTGGTTACCTGTCAAAAATCAAAAGTTCACCAAGAATAAAATGGGGGGGGGGGGGGGGGGGGGGGGGTACAATAGATGGATTTTGTTCTTATTTTGGTTATTGATAGCTCTCCAGTGACGTGATTTTGCAAACCATTGTTATGTAAACAAAACTCACAGCGTAATTCATTTTATTAACAAACATGTTATCATTAAATGGAATAGTTTTCATTTCTCTGACATGTAATGTACACCTTCATGATTTGATCACAATGTGCTCCAATGTTTTTGATAAAATGGCTGGCTCTAACAGCAATGTTTACATAACACAGGTTTTAATACATGCTATTACGCCAAGAATTAGCAATGATAAAAAATAGGAACAAAGTCTATTTATTTTTCCATTTTCTCCTTAGTTTAGAAAGTTGAACAAAGTTTTATGATTTTTCACATTTGCTTTCTGTGAATGCCTTATGCCCCTTTAATTGTGAAATAACAATTTGAATCTGCAGTAAAATAATAATAAATGTCATTGATTTCAGATTATTATGATGGTTGGTTTACCAGGTGCTGGAAAGACATACTGGGCCAATAAACACACAAAGGAGTTTCCTGAGAACAAATACAATATTCTCGGAACAAACAACATCATTGACAAAATGAAGGTTAGTTAACTCTTTTATTACTGATAGCCTGGACATAGTGTGTCCGTCATGTGCGGTGAATTTAGTGACTCCATCCTGAACAGTGGGCTGGCATCACCAAATTCAGCCTTCGGGGGACCTCATTCTGCTGGGAGGTATCTGAAGTCTCAAATTAACATTGTTTTTAGCTACTTCAGTTTTGTTCAGTTTCTATAATATCCCCCTAAATCACAGAAGGTAAACTGCATAATCAAGGTGACTAATGGGTGAACATTACCAACTTCAACTGGGGAACTTCAATCTGGTCCTAGGTTTCCCATAGCAGTTGATGCCTAAGCAGAATAAGGTCCACAGAGTGTTAATATGGTGATGCTAGTCTGCCTTGCTGGATAGCGTCACTAAATTCACCATCTGGGGACTTCATTTACAAATGACAGACACACTATTTCCATGCTTGATTACTGAATGGATTCTCGCAATCAGTTGTTCAGTCATTTGTAGGGAATCATCCGGTTCAACAAACGGTCTTAGGCCATTATCTGTTTTAACAACAAACGACTGTAGGCTGTCAGTTGAACTTTTTAAAACTTTTCCCACGTGAAATACCCATCAGAGTTCAACTTAAAGAAATTCCATTGAAACTTGTTGTGAGCATAATTTGCCAGCTGAATTTTAGATTACCAAACTTACTCTCAGCCCTCATAATTAGTGTTGAAACGATTAATCGACTAATCGAAATCGACGCGATTGTTAAATTAGTCGATTCCGAAATCGGCTAGTCGACTAGTCGGAACACACCCACCACCATTATGCCATGGCGAGAGCAGTGCCGTTGCTGCCGTTACCGAATTACTGGACAATTTAAACAATCAGGCTATCGAAATACACAATCGAAATTAGCTTGTTAAAGCCTTCTTTGTTGTCCCTTTGATGCGATAACTGCTTTCAGTACTTGGTGGTCATGCACGAGCGCGAAACCCAATGACTTCAACTCAATGTATTTGTTGGCGCCGCGGCGGCTTATTCTTTGAAGTTGAGACGGCCGGCTTTGATAATCAACTTTAAAGAATCAGCGCCTATCGCAACCGTGTCTATTTCGGCGTGACGGAATTGATCTGAGTGTGATAACTGGTCAACGTGTTTGCAGGTGTGCAGGACTCAACTTCAATCGAGTTAGTTGCGAGGTGACATTATTTAATAAGTTTTAAGTTTAATAACAAGTCCAATATATTATAGTTTATTGAAGCACTATGTCAGTATACCTTTAAAGTTTATTTGTAAAATTGTGTGATATTTTTTACAACCACCGCATGCATCAACTGATGCATGGATGAGCGTATACGATCACACGTTCTAGATATATTGTATTATAGATATAAATATAAAGCCAACCCGCGGTCGGCCATGCTATGCATCGAATAGCGTCGCGTATTTCGAACTAAACTGGCGAGTCACTTCGGAAATCCCACGTCGTTTATGGGCTGTGTTTGTGAAAAATTACAATGTATTTTAGCACCTCAAACTTAAATCCTTCACGGAATTGGGCGGTGACAAAGCTGTTCCCAGAAACGTAATCTGGATGATGCAAATTCCTGGAATCTGGCTAAATATAGAACTTACGACATCGCATTGAAATGTACTATTAACATCGCCGGTCTGCGCAGTTTTATTTCTGAAACTGACACGATCGATTGTGTATTCGGGGACTCGCGAGTAAAATTGTATATATTGTATATATATTTACAATGTACCATGCACGAGAGACAATTATGTACGCGATCAAATCAAACAGTGAAAACACGTGCGTTTTGGCGGAAAAATGACTGTCCATGATTAAGCTATGTCATATCGTGACCTTGCAATGAATACAAGGAACAACATTATGTACGCAATGCATGGACCATTTTAATATATGCGGACTCTATATACAGGGAACTTTACCACATTCCGTGTCCGATATATGTACATGACATCTGCGAGCATAAAAGGCTTGTACGCACTACAGCCGTTATAACATTTATTTTGTAACTTTTGTTTGACTCTGTCGGAGATGAAGTTCGTTTCTCCAAAATATCTTGCATTTCTTCATGTATGCCCATTTGTGAAGTCAATCGGTGACAAGCACACTGGGCAAGTTCGAAAGCAACGATGTTCGATTGTATGTAAGAACCGGTACGGCCCGGTAGACCATAACATATCAATTTTAAAGGAACATTTTTACACAAAACACATAGAATAATGCACCGGTTTCTGATTGTTGCACGCGCTTCCACTCCGTAATCCGTAGCGTTTTCGCGATCGATCAGGTGTTTGTCACCACCGTTTAGATACATACATCAACTGGATGGTAATTTGATTGTCATAAAACATCATATACCTGGGATATTAAGCCAAATAATCATGGCAAATAGTGTTAAATCACGTCTTGCTTTGCGTTCGAAAATGCAAAGTTGGTTACTGGTACTCAAAACAAACGGCAAATTATATACGTATATGAGCACAAAACGGTAAGTTTCGGAAGGGGTCCGACTAGTAGTCGATTCCCTCTGGCGAGTCAGTGGCGACTAGTCTATTCCTCAAAACCACTAATCGTTTCAACTACTCATAATTGGCTATGGCAGTCAGCAATGCCGAAGCCATTTGCTGAAGCAAACTGTGCCATGGCAAAGGGTTGCTTTAGTTGATTAAGAGGGCTGCACTTGTACTGATCATCTTATTGGTACATTCTTTCCAGGTGATGGGCTTGCCAAGGAAGAAGAATTATGCTGGCAGATGGGATGTGCTCATCGATAAATCAACGAAATGTCTTAATCGCATGATCGAGATTGCAGCACGAAAGAAGAAGAACTACATTCTTGACCAGGTAATACGAGCATTCCACAATCTGATGTCATCTTAAGAGTCTCACTCATGTTAAGTAAGTATTCATCGTTCATCCGGTCAGTCATCTGGATCCAGCATGTGTGTGCAATCAAGAGGGGACTGTCTTCAATCTTTTTCTAGTTCACAGCAATTTGCATGTTCAGTTTGCCAGCAGATTGTCTCTGAATACCATTTATTCAATAGCAGTCTTTTAGTTTACCACCATAATAAATATTTATTACTTACAGTTCATGTTTGACAGCTGAAACTGATTATATATTTGTAGGAAATTGACCAGCTCCTTCAGATGTAACATCCATGATGGAACATCATATGAAGTCATTTTTCTAGTGAGATAAAAATCTCTGAACAACCAAAATAGTATTTCCTAATCCTATCAGAGATACAGGTTTCACTTTGTGATATTTTATTGTTAAAATTTGAGTACTTAAACATATATTGTGTAATTATTTCAATGAATTAAACAGACAAGTTAGAATCAAAACACTATTGGCCCTGAAAGAATCTACCAATAATGTAAGATTGACAACAATTTCAGAGAAAACAACTTTGAACCACTCATATATGTATAAAATATTTACTGCTTTATTCACTGCTTTAATCAGGACATATTATTGGGTGATAATCATACGGCAATGAATTTGCCAACAATATTCACTGCATGTAATTCATTGATACCAATGACACTGTTTTTGCCTATATTTGAATCTAAAATTAATGAAAATAATTAAGGCCAAAAGAAAAGATAGTGATTCTCAGGCAATGTTTTTTAAAATAAATGCAGTCGCGAGGGTTTTATTTTTATTTTTTATTTTTGTTCTGCCTGTCGACTGGCATAGTAAGCATGGGTTATTATACCTTCACAGGTCCAGAAAATGTAGGGAGGACTTTGTAATGGATTTAATCTAATTTAATCTAATATAAAGAATGACAAATACATTCAAAACGAAAAGATAAAGTGATAAAAATGATCTTCCAAACTATCATTCTTGACTCACTTATTTCACTGACTAATTAGAGAGTATATGTACCACATTGGATGATAGACTATAAAACTCCAAATAACCATCATAAACATGGCTAATCAAAATCCCTTTTCAAACTGTACTGTTGTCCGTTTCCTTGGCATATAGCATCAATAGCAATAGCATAGCAAGGGGGAAAACTCTATCTACTCTCGGGATCCTCTTAACTATTTTCAAGGAGAAGTCCCCCCGTACGCTGCTTATTTGGGACCCTACGTTTATTAATTTCTGGGGGTATAAAAATTACACCATGTTGTCAATATCACGACCATGGATCACAGGACTTATTCTACAATTAAAATGTTTTTTTTAACCCCAAAATCAGTTCCATTATCACAATTTATACTGAAAAACGATGTGCCTCGAAAACCCCCAAAAAAGCGCTAAAAGTTACCAGTTTGACTGAGCGTTTTCTGCATACAAATAATTTCATGAGAAGCATTAAAGTATATTCCTTTAATGTTGAGATATTTAAAGAACACAGTTTCATACTTTTTCTATTTTTACTTTTAATGCATTATTTGGTGAGAGAAATGTAAAATAGATTGTAAAACTTCGGAAAAAAAAATCTATAAATGATCAAATTAGGCTTAATGTAAAATTGTAAACTGAGTATGATTCTGGACTATAACACTACTAGTATACAAGTTTCAACCTAAATATATTAATCAATTGAATTATACAGTGAGTGAATTACCGTACTAGAGTTAACAGTCACTCATTGAATTTATTGACAATGATAATAACACATATAAATACATTAGATTGCTGATATATAACTTAAAAGGAGCAAACACATAGAATTGTACATAGTTTGTTCAGCCTCAGATATCCTTTTATTTGTGATGTTAAAAATGGGTTGTTTTGTGCAACACAACTGAAAATCATACTAGTAATGGGGGGGGAAGTTGGAAGAAAAATAAAATCTGAGAAACTGAGCACATGGTTGACCATTGAATATTTCAAGCAAATGAGAAAAATTTTGAGACGTAATTGTGTCCAGATGCCTCATACCATGAATATAAATTTTGAAAAACAATTTATTTGTAATGATTTAGGATGAAAATTTCTTGTCACCAATTTTCACTCCTTCCAATCAACCTTAATTATATTTCTTGTACATGTAGTAGATAATTTTTTTTTACATTATACCCCCATACTATTATTGCGCCCCGTACTTTTATTTAATTTCAAAGCAATTCCCCCCCCCCCTGTACTATTATTCCGCCCCCTTTTATTATTTGGATCCCGAGAGTAGCAGGGTTACTTACTGTGCAAAGGTCAATATCCAACTTGCTGCTTTTATCTAAATATTCTTCACTTTTGACCAAGAAACGTGGGGTTTTGGACAGCCTGTGATGACTATACCTGATAGTTATCATTCCCTATGGTCTTTTGTTGAATAGTGAATACCCACACATATACCATTGTATTTAGTTCCTATTTGATATTTGAAACATAACTAATTTCCATTTGACAGTTTCATATTTTCGTGTTACCGATTTGGCCAATCGAAAATTGAAATAAAATGGTCCAACGAGAGCCATTTATTTCGATGCGGCTATATCTGAGAATCATAACTCTTTTTTTTTTCTATAAATTTGGCATGATTATTTGCTATTCCATTCTGAACGCCTAAGGGGAGTATTCCACATCACTTTAAACAGGAGGTGCCATTTGTTGAAATTCACAAACCTCTTATAATTATGCCTTGAAGTTGTGGCTAACGTTAACAAGTAAGAATAAATAGCTGACTCAGAAAATGAAAGAAATTGCAATTTACAAGGAAAAATAAGATTTAACAGACTAAAATACATTGTTTTCTTTGGCTTAATTAAGTTCCCTGTTTTGATTGCACACACAAAACACCAAAGGTATTAAAGTCACTTGAGATCTGAGAAGATGGACGTAAGTATGAACTGATAAAGATGCATATTTTTGTGGGGGAAAAAATCACTATTCAAGGTCATTGTAATGGATTGATCAATCTATTTGGCCTGTTGATTTCACACAAGAATAAGCATCTTTAAAATGTGAGTCTTATCTTCCAGCTTTGTAAGGTAAGTGGGAAGGATCGTTCTGAATCGGAAAGTGTCTTTATGGCACCGGAGAATCTTGTGAGAATTGGCGAGTGTCCTTGACCCCTTGTGGCACTGGAGAATCTTGTGAGAATCGGCGAGTGTCCTTGTGGCACCAGATAATCGCTTTGATGTGTATGTTGAGCAGTGTCCTAGTGACTCAAGTCATATTGCTACGTTTGTTGTGCACAGTACCAACCACTCTTTATGGGTGGAAATTGCACACATTATGGATTGAGGATGACTTATTTTTGTGGATCAGAGATCTTCATGGTCTCCACGACAACATTTTAATATATACTCTATTTATTATGATATTTTTTGACTGATCTTTATGGTCTCATTTGCATGATTTTGGATTTGATTGACAGAGACTGGGAGAGATTTTTCTTGATTCATGTTTCTGGTTTCTTTGATAGTCTGCAGGGTTTCCGCTAGGCCGCCTCAGTGTCCATTGACTGGCTTCGTACCACTCACTAATGACTATCTGTTTTGGGATGCAGTTTGTTACATTCTATGCTAAAAAGTGTTATTGGCATGTGCAAAAAGTGGGCTTACATGAAACTGCTGAATTTTAAAAGTTTTGTCGACTGAGCATAGTGTACATACACACACAATGTGATATTTTATATCAAAGTTCTTTGAAACTACAACATAATTTTGGTATAGTGCATATCCTGTGAGCTACAATCTCAAGAGTCATGTTAACAAGAATAACCAGAACAAAGTATTCCTCCAGAATAAACAAAACATTAATTTCTCCATTATGGAGTTGGAGCCAAAGGACACCCAAGCCTGTCATTTTGAGTCCCGCCCGCCTTCGCCTGCCTAAATTTAATTTGCACAGATAGTAAACGTCCTTGCCTCAATTGTGATGGCGATAAATGCACTCTGTTCTGCACACTTCCATTCTTCGACATGTAACTTATTGGATACAGACTATTTAATTATTTCATCAACCCTTTACCTTTTTTAAAATACGACAATATACAGAATGTAGAGGTTTGCGAAAAGGAGAATTCAATTCTGTTTTGATTCCTTCGAGACTACTCGACCCTCACCTGTGGCACAGTATATAGTATACGTACGACTACAGACGATACCGAGTGGGGTTGTATGACAATTTGCAATCATGGTACAGAGAGTGTAATTAAAGTATGGATTAGATTTATATGCAAATTATTCAACAAATATTATTCTCATGTCGAGGGAATGGCTAGTTGTTGTCCACACAAAAACCTGAATATTCGCCTCAGGAGTAATCTGATGTAGGGCTGCAACAGTTCACCGCGGTTTCGGTGAATCGCGATGTTTACCGGCGGTGCGATACGCGGTTCGTTTCGTAATTATTCCGGTACGTTTTCGATCCGCATTTTTGTCGCCCATGCTCTCTGAGAGGACACTTTTCATTGGCTGTAACCGCAATGACTCCGTATTTTCCTTTTCTGTTAACCAATCAAATTTGTTCTTCCGCTATCGCGAGGGTCAGTTGAATATATTTGACATTTAAAATCAATAACAAATTAACATGTCGGAAGTATCGCATGATAAAAGTTCTCAGCCGGTCGGAGACGGGCCTGGTGGGATAACTCGAAAAATTGTCGGGGCGCTGGCGAAGTTGAAATCGCTGGCGTGGAAGCACTTTCGTGCGTTCAAGTTGAAAGTCTGATCACTCTGATGCCCTGAAGCAGTTTGTTTTCAGTTAATTTTAATTTTCCGGCATTGGAACATAAATGAATTATCCTCAAACAGAAATCATGACGCAAAAACTAAAGGTTACTCCGAAGGATATCTCAAAACATGTGCACCCTTCAGCACTTTTTTTGGTGAGAGTGATCCCTTCAGCCTTAGGATTCTTTGATTGCCAAATAACTGTACAGGGTGCCGAGATGGTATAACAAAGTGTGGTCATAATTCCAGCACATGGCTGAATAATAGTACACATAATGGCTATTAATGCAACAGAACAATCAAAAGCTGTAAACTGGTCCAATTTTCAGTCTGGAATGTATCGCGATACGTATCGTATCGTTGCAAAAAATCGTGATACCTATCGAATCGTGAGGTGGGCAGCCCTAATCTGATGGCCATCTGATCTCAGCGGAAACCCTGTATTCTGTCAGTACATTACAACTTCATGTATTCTTGAATCATTGATTGAATAAGAAGTGACCTACTATGCCATGTGTCACCTTCATTTTATATCTACTTATTTCTATTGATTGAATTACAGATACTAAGTTTACTAACTTGTCTTCTTAGGTAGATTTAAGCCATAATGTATTTAAATGGACATGGCCCATTTGAATCTTCTAATAATGTATTTGAGAGGAATATACGAACCAAACCTACACGGAACTTGTCAATATAGTGCTGAAAAACATGTATTTGTTTTCTATAATTTGCTGCAAGTTTGAGATTGGTCCAGACCAAGCTTTCGAACTGTCATTGTGAAATCACTGATCAAGAATAGCTGCAAGAAAAAAGGGGCTCCTTTAGAAGCTAATATCTATGACCTCATCAAGTCTAGTGATGATCCGATATGAGGAGACAACCATCAGATGATACCCAGTTGTAAAATGTAATAATCGGCATTATAGCGCAAAACGTGATGCAATTTTGACACTTAATATAAACCAAATTCACCGCAACTAGTTAGACACAAAATAATAGTAGCAGTAGATTCAATAAATCTGATTATCTCCTGATCTAGCTGCACAATGTAGTTACATTGTTACGAAATAACAAAGCAAAAAATAAATGAATAAATAGTTGATAATAGGTTGGAACATTTATGATCAAGCAATGAAGAGAAAATGTGACCTACGAAATAAGAATGGGGAATGAAGTACCATAATTATGTCAAGTGTTCAACAACTGTTCATGACGATTTATAACCAGATAACCCAATTATCGGCCGATTCAGATTGCCGTCCAGTTAATCTGTTCATCACTAATCATGTCTTTATAAGACTGGTAAAGTCCATATAAAACAGTCAACCTATTTTGATTTCTGGAACATGACAACCAGGAATTAGTTGGTATTGCTCTGTTTTGAGTTTTGTCGCCCTTAGTGTAACATCAACCAGATAAAGCAAACTTGCAGTGAAACTTCTGAACACCTTCCAAGTAGCTAATAATTCGTATATTGGCCCAATTAAGTAGAGAATATCTGGTTCACTCAAAATCACAGAATTTGAATGTCACACATTTGTTTTGACACAATTTCTCTATCATTTTCACTAGAATCTGATATACCAATTGATAAACCGGCGACTTTTGTAGACTCATTTTTTAAACCGAAATATATTATCGGCCATGTAGATATCGTTTGATTTTATATTTTACCCGAGTCAGTGTGAAGACTATATTGTTATTACTGAATGATCAATTGTATTTATTCGGGTTAAGTGAGAGATGTGCTTTGTATTGCGACTTGCATATTGTCATTCATATTGAGTCGCACAATTTTGTCCCATTCTTAATATCAACCTGTCTCGGCTCAGTTAATAACATTTTGTCATATTCTCAGATAATCTTAGCAATTTTGAAACCAGAATCCACATCAGACTGCAAATAAAAGTTTAATTTTATTTATATCTGTAATTTTTTCAGATATAAATATCTAAAGCATATTTAACAGTTCAAAGGGGTAGTTTGCTAAAGGTTACAATGATAACTAATTTTGGCCAAGATTATGCCACAAATCGTCAAATGCAACTTTCTACAATTCTATTAGATTTAGTACCTGTTAAAGCATGTTTGGGTGTAATAATTCTTCAATTGCAGAAAAGTTATCTCTCCCAGTCTGTGTCTTGGATTTTGACTCACAATATATACTCAGACCACATGGCAGTGACATAGGCAGTACTTTGATCTTCTATTTACTATTGTTATTAAGATTAACAACATTTCACCAGCAAATATAGTCGATTATCTCGTGAGAAATTCTGCTTCTGAAAATGTGGATTATCTCTCAAGTCTTTTTCCAAGATCCAGCAAGGTAAGTTGTCACTGTTTTGTACTAACCATGTAAGTTCCTTTTCAGCGCCCTTATGGCATTTGGCCTCTTATTAGTTCGTCAGGGTTTTGTGAGTCTGCCAATACATAAACTTTTATTTGACATGTATTAGATACATGTGTTTGCGACGTGGACACTTCTTCATGGAGTTCCACATGATGGATGACGCTAATTATTATGTCATTATTCTTTGTTACCAAATAGACCAATGTTTACGCATCTGCTCGAAGACGTAAAATGGCTCCCTTTGAGGGATTCCAACGTAAAGCTGTCGTGATTGTGCCATCGGAGGAAGAATTTAAAAAACGCACTGAACAGCGAGAGAAAGAGGAAGGAAAAGAAGTCCCAACAAAGGCTATACTAGAAATGAAAGGTATGAGGCGAATAGCTGTCGTAACCGATGGCGGCGCCGCTGCTCCCTGGTTAACTCAGGGTTTGTTTTTAACTCCTCTTCCACCAAAATACATATCTTCTCTTTCGTTGGTTAGGCTTCGGCAATCTCATGCTTATATACTCCAGCAGTTAACAGTTTGCTTTGTAAGATCGGCACGATCTGTCTCTGCATGTAATAGTTTTGTCAGTGATAAAATAGCTGGTGGGAGATTTTTTAACCGTAGTAACCACACAGATGTCAGCCTGTTGTAGCAGACTGTCATCTTGTCTCATAGAATCTATTTCTCATTCTTTCTGAAATATTTTCAGCTAACTTCACTTTGCCCGAGAAAGGCACTATATTTGATGAAGTTAAATTCACTGATTTGGAAGGTGATGACTTGACTACACTGTTAGAAGGTTACGTCAAAGAGGGCAAGGCAGCCTGCCCACCAAGGAAACGATTTAGAGGAGGATTCTCAGGTATGTTGGTGATAAATATTTGTCTCCAATTCAGCCCTTGTGATGTTTTTATATCTGTTTTATCAATTTCCCAACCGACTGAAGACTTATCCCTGTTTCCAATGAACTGACCAAAATAGTGCTTTCTTCAATTCCGATCATCTAATCAAAATCTGCCACAAAAATACTTTTTGGTTATTTTGTTCCAAATGGGGCAAGGAACCCAGTCTAACGGCCAAAATAACTTGTCTTAGTTTGTAATTCATGGAACTGAAAGTACATTAGAATATTAGACTTTCTTCTCAAAGTGGATACAAATGCTTAATAAGTGAACATTACTGGCTGACATTGTTGTGACTTTACTCTTTTCTGTGTTTATAAGTCAAACACAAGTTTATAATTGGCTGCCAATTTGCTGAGTAGCATGCAAAAATAGCCAACAAAACTACCACAGTACTGCTCTGAATATCTGTTCAGTCAATAAGTCTTTAGTGAGGATTCCTTCTCAAAGCACATGCGACATTTGAATTTGGGGGGATCGAGTTGCTGAAAAACAAGACTGTTAGCCAGCCGGTGACGGTCAGAAAGGAAGTATGACTTGTACGTTCTGGTAAAGATTGTCTACTAGTAAAGCCCTTGTTGAGTAGACTGCCTTATGGTCCACACTGAAAATATTTTCAACGTATTACCTTGACTCTATCAACATTAGGCCAAAAAACAAAAGTGAGTTCCGATTAGCCGACCAACCTGAAAATTTTAGTGCGACTTGGAAAAAAACCCAGTCCAGATATGAAAAAAGGGGGTGTTAAGATTAATATAACCCCTTCCCACTGTAACAACACTATATATTTGGAAATATTTTCTTGGTCTTGTTCTGCATCGATGTTCAGATCACTCGGAATATTCCATGAGTTGATCTCAATTTATTATCGATGTTACAGCCTAACTTGGTACATTTTGAATGTTCCTCAAGTAACAATGTTGAGAGGGTGTTGAATTTAATAAGAGTGGTTCAAAGTGAGAATATTATGGTTTTCTAGCTTGATGCAGAATATGTTATGTTTCTAGAGTAATTATCTCATCAATACAACCCAGTATTGTTCCAATGATGATTCTGTTGGTGGTATTTTCCCCTGAGCTAACAATGATGATTCTATTCGTAGTGGTATTTTCTGAATCAAGATGCTGTGATAACGAATCTGAGGCTCGTGGGTTGCTTTTTTTTAGAAATTATTGGCAATTTCTAACATTTTCTGACTAAATTTGGAAGTAATTTATGATAATGTATTGGTCATGTACAATGTTCTGCATGATCTTTAAAACAGTAATTCCTATCTTTATTCTCTCCCATATTCCATGTTGGAATTTCTATCTAATATGTTAAAGTAGAACTCTTCATATGTTTCTATGTATTCCCCCCTCCTCACTATAAGTAATTAGTGGTGGTATTTCCCCCAACCTATAACACTGATGATTCAATTAGTGGCATTCCCCCAAGCTATAACAATGATGATTCTATTTAGTAGTGGTATAATCAGCTCTCACAATTGCTATGGCAATCAGCAATGCCAAAGCCATTTGCTAACGCAAACTGGCCATGGTAAAGGGTTGCCAAAGCCAACCAATCTGAATTAATAGGGCTGGGTATTTCCCCCGAACTGTATCGATGATGATTCTATTGGTGTTATTTTCCCTTGGCTAACAATGATGATTCTGTTTGTGGTATTTTCCCCGAGCTATAACAATGATGATTCTATTCGTAGTGGTATTTTCTGAATCAAAATGCTGTGATAACGAATCTGAGGCTCGGGTTGTTGTCTTTTAGAAATTCTTGGTGATTTTGAACAGTTTCTAAAAGATTTGGAAATGATTTATGATAATATATTGGTCACGTACTAACATTCTCCATGAACTTTCAAATGACATTTTCCTATCTTGTTTAGTCTTTCCCACATTGAGTTAGGACGGTGTTTCTCAGTCATTATTTCCATAGAGCAGTTCAGAATTACAATGAGATGCTTCATGCATATAATATTGGGCGTGTATTCCTCAAATGTTCCTCAAGTAACAATGTTGAGAGGGTGTTTAATTTAATAAGAGTGGTTCAAAGTGAGAATATTATGGTTTTCTAGCTTGATGCAGAACATTTTATGTTCCTAGAGTAATTATCTCTTCAATACAATCCAGAATTGTTTTTCCAATGATGATTCTATTCGTATTGGTATTTTCCCCGAGCTATACCAGTGATGATTCTATTAGTGGTATTTTCCCCGAGCTATAACAATGATGATTCTATTCGTAGTGGTATTTTCTGAATCAAGATGCTGTGATAACGAATCTGAGGCTCGTGGGTTGCTTTTTTTTTAGAAATTATTGGCAATTTCTAACATTTTCTGACTAAATTTGGAAGTAATTTATGATAATGTATTGGTCATGTACAATGTTCTGCATGATCTTTAAAACAGTAATTCCTATCTTTATTCTCTCCCATATTCCATGTTGGAATTTCTATCTAATATGTTAAAGTAGAACTCTTCATATGTTTCTATGTATTCCCCCTCCTCACTATAAGTAATTAGTGGTGGTATTTCCCCCAAGCTATAACACTGATGATTCAATTAGTGGCATTCCCCCAAGCTATAACAATGATGATTCTATTTAGTAGTGGTATAATCAGCTCTCACAATTGCTATGGCAATCAGCAATGCCAAAGCCATTTGCTAACGCAAACTGGCCATGGTAAAGGGTTGCCAAAGCCAACCAATCTGAATTAATAGGGCTGGGTATTTCCCCCGAACTGTATCGATGATGATTCTATTGGTTTTATTTTCCCTTGGCTAACAATGATGATTCTGTTTGTGGTATTTTCCCCGAGCTATAACAATGATGATTCTATTCGTAGTGGTATTTTCTGAATCAAAATGCTGTGATAACGAATCTGAGACTCGGGTTGTTGTCTTTTAGAAATTCTTGGTGATTTTGAACAGTTTCTAAAAGATTTGGAAATGATTTATGATAATATATTGGTCACGTACTAACATTCTCCATGAACTTTCAAATGACATTTTCCTATCTTGTTTAGTCTTTCCCACATCGAGTTAGGACGGTGTTTCTCAGTCATTATTTCCATAGAGCAGTTCAGAATTACAATGAGATGCTTCATGCATATAATATTGGGCGTGTATTCCTCAAATGTTCCTCAAATGTTCCTCAAGTAACAATGTTGAGAGGGTGTTTAATTTAATAAGAGTGGTTCAAAGTGAGAATATTATGGTTTTCTAGCTTGATGCAGAACATTTTATGTTCCTAGAGTAATTATCTCTTCAATACAATCCAGAATTGTTTTTCCAATGATGATTCTATTCGTATTGGTATTTTCCCTACGAGCTATAACAATGATGATTCTATTAGTGGTATTTTCCCCGAGCTATAACAATGATGATTCTATTCGTAGTGGTATTTTCTGAATCAAGATGCTGTGATAACGAATCTGAGGCTCGTGGGTTGCTTTTTAGAAATTATTGGCGATTTCTAACATTTTCTGACTAAATTTGGAAGTAATTTATGATAATGTATTGGTCATGTACAGAGCTGTTAAGTTCCACGGATTGTCCGTGAGACTCACGGATTTCCACGGCAATTCCGCAAACACGGATAACCCCCAATTTCTCACGGATTCGTCAAAACCCCACATTGAAAATCCCAAAACGAAGTTTTTTTTATTTTTTAAATTCGTGCATTTGCGGGAATTCCCCAAATGACAGTGACTTCCTTATTTCCGGTACCGTAAATACCCACACATTAACATTCACAGAATGTATCGTCGGTAACTTTTGATTGAAGACTCAATTTGTGGTGAACTGTGACTGATATTAATTGATTTTCACACTCTGGTGAAGCCACACGTATGGAGGGTGTTGTTTTAGTAAACAATACGTATAATCACAAGTGTGCAAAGTTTTGTATTGTTAGGCCTCATTGATGAACATTTCTTAGTAACGGATTAGTGGCATGCATTGCAAACGAAATAAAACAATACGTTTAATCACAAGTGTGCAGCTGTATTGTGAGGCCTCATTGATGAACATAAGTAATGGATACTTTATGATTTAAGTTCACTGATAGTGGTATGCATTGAGAACGGAATGTGTCTTTTATTTTGCGGGTAAAACTTTTAAGACGGGTCATTTTGTACTTTCGGTTTCACGCATACATGTCCGGTTGTCACCTGTGTAACTCGGATTCGTTTTGACTAACTTTAAACAAAGTTTCTGCTTCTTAAAATTTGTTAATAAATGGTGGAATGTGTGCATTTCTTTTGTGGGTTAAACCGTAAGACGAGTCCATTTTGTCGTTTATTACGATGTTGTACTTTCGGTTTCACGCATATCCGGCTGTTTCCGGTGGAATTCTGAGTATTTTTACGAAGTGTGATCTGCTTCTTTCTTTTTAATAAATGGTGGTATCTCCCACACAGAGCAGCTCTATTACAATTACCAACAGGACATTCATTGCCATTTTATTTAGGTCTATATATTTATAAAATAGAAACTCATAAAAATTGTGCAATCTTCATCATAAAAATTATTTTTGGAACATGAACATATTTGGGCATACCTCCCGCAAAAATCTCACGGATTGACATTTTCAAAACTTAACAGGTCTGGTCATGTACAATGTTCTGCATGATCTTTAAAACAGTAATTCCTATCTTTATTCTCTCCCATATTCCATGTTGGAATTTCTATGATGATTCAATTAGTGGCATTCCCCCAAGCTATAACAATGATGATTCTATTTAGTAGTGGTATAATCAGCTCTCACAATTGCTATGGCAATCAGCAATGCCAAAGCCATTTGCTAACGCAAACTGGCCATGGTAAAGGGTTGCCAAAGCCAACCAATCTGAATTAATAGGGCTGGGTATTTCCCCCGAACTATATCGATGATGATTCTATTGGTGTTATTTTCCCTTGGCTAACAATGATGATTCTGTTGGTGGTATTTTCCCCGAGCTATAACAATGATTCTATTCGTAGTGGTATTTTCTGAATCAAAATGCTGTGATAACGAATCTGAGGCTCGGGTTGTTTTTTTTAGAAATTCTTGGTGATTTTGAACAGTTTCTAAAAGATTTGGAAATGATTTATGATAATATATTGGTCACGTACTAACATTCTCCATGAACTTTCAAATGACATTTTCCTATCTTGTTTAGTCTTTCCCACATAGAGTTAGGACGGTGTTTCTCAGTCATTATTTCCATAGAGCAGTTCAGAATTACAATGAGATGCTTCATGCATATAATATTGGGCGTGTGTTCCTCAAATGTTCCTCAAGAAACAATGTTGAGAGGGTGTTTAATTTAATAAGAGTGGTTCAAAGTGAGAATATTATGGTTTTCTAGCTTGATGCAGAATATGTTATGTTTCTAGAGTAATTATCTCATCAATACAACCCAGAATTGTTCCAATGATGATTCTATTCGTAGTGGTATTTTCTGAATCAAGATGCTGTGATAACGAATCTGAGGCTCGTGGGTTGATTTTTAGAAATTCTTTGAGATTTCTGAACATTTTCTGACGGATTTGGAAGTAATTTAAAAGTGCTACTTTTTATTGCGATAGAAAAACTGACTTAAAAAAAATAATGATATCTGTGAATGTTTCTCGCATTTTAACAGAGATAAAAGCACAGCGGTCGCTTCCAGTGGAAATACCCACATACTATAAATAGATACGTATCTCCCATTGAAAATAGCCAGTGCTTTGGAAAGTAAACATAATTCACACTACAACAACAGCAACAATGGCTACCTCAGTAGGCCAGCACGTTGTTGTGGCTATCTATCTGGACTAATGTGTCCACTGCGGAAGCAAAAAAGACATCAGACTGATAGACAACGAAGCCATAATTGAAGAACTCTTCTTTTTAATCCACCCGGGTAAGACTGACTTCAGTAAGGTTGAAGGGAGGTGCCGTACAATCGCTGAGTCAGCACCGTTCAACATAAATGTTGAAATGAAAGTTAACGAGTTGTCAGCATTCAACATAAACCATATCGAGTTTGTTTGCGGTGATGGAGAGATCGTGGAAAAACGTATCAAACATGATACTATGGAAATCACCACATAGCGGAATGCATTTGATATTCTTATGAAGAAAGAAATATATATCATCTGTAACTTTGAATCTTGAGTTTTTTGTTTCTATATTCCATGGGTCGACCACCTTGAGACTAAGAAGTCCATAATGTGGGCTCATATCAAGTATTATACACTTATGGTTAAAAATATAGAAAAAGAACAAATACTTCATAAAAAAAAGTTTTGCCTGCCTGCCGTCCCTATTTTTTTCCAGCTCGTTAGCAGAAACAAACGTCTTTTTTTTAGGCCTAATGTATTGGTCACATACTACGTTCTACATGAGCTTTCTAATGACAATTTTCTTATCTTGTTTAGTCTCTCCCACATGGAATGTTGAAATTTCTATGTTGATAAAATCTGTTAAATTAGAACTCGCCATAGGTTTCTATATATTCCCCCTGCCCACTGTAAGGAATTAGTAGTGATATATTCCCCCTCCCACGCTATAACAATGATGATTTTGTTAGTAGTGGTATTCAGCCCTCATATAATTGGC